>CAWUFW010007653.1:600000-982800 GCA_963921515.1 Calotriton arnoldi | reverse complement strand
TGGGTAGAGGTGGTAGTAGTGACAGGCATCCTGCCCCCATGGGTAGGGGTGGTAGTAGTGGTAGGCATCTGGCACCCCCTGGGTAGGGGTGGTGGTAGTGGTAGGCATCTGGCACCCCCTGGGTAGGGGTGGTGGGAGTGACAGGCATCCTGCCCCCCATGGGTAGGGGTGGTAGTAGTGACAGGCATCCTGCCCCCCATGGGTAGGGGTGGTAGTAGTGGTAGGCATCTGGCACCCCCTAGGTAGGGGTGGTGGTAGTGGTAGGCATCTGGCACCCCCTGGGTAGGGGTGGTGGTAGGGGTAGGCATCTAGCACCCCCTGGGTAGGGGTGGTGGTAGTGGTAGGCATCTGGCACCCCTGAGTAGGGGTGGTAGTGGTGGTAGGCATCCAGCCCCCATGGGTTGAGGTGGTAGTAGTGACAGGCATCCTGCCCCCCATGGGTAGGGGTGGTAGTAGTGGTAGGCATCTGGCACCCCAGGGGTAGGGGTGGTGGTAGTGGTAGGCATCTGGCACCCCCTGGGTAGGGGTGGTGGTAGTGGTAGGCATCTGGCACCCCCTGGGTAGGGGTGGTGTTAGGGGTAGGCATCTAGCACCCCCTGGGTAGGGGTGGTGGTAGTGGTAGGCATCTGGCACCCCCTGAGTAGGGTTGGTAGTGGTGGTAGGCATCCAGCCCCCCATGGGTTGAGGTGGTAGTAGTGACAGGCATCCTGCCCCCCATGGGTAGAGGTGGTAGTAGTGACAGGCATCTAGCACCCCCTGGGTAGGGGTGGTGTTAGTGGTTGGCATCCAGGCCCCTATGTGTATATGTGGCATTGATGATGGCCATCCTGCCCCTATGGTGCTGTTGTTGCTGGTGTAAGTAATTTCTGCATCCCTATGTGTGTGTGTGATATGTCGGGTACGTGTGGTTTGTTTGTGTGGTGGGTGTCTGACTTACCTTCTGCGTCGTACGCGTCCGTGCCAATTCCGGTAATAGATGTAGAATATTGGTAGGATCGGCACGATGGGATTCATGGTTGGTTCGTCTCGTTCGTCTTTCTCTTTGCTTCGCCTCGTCCTCGTCGCTGGCGTGTTCGTCTCGTAGCCGTGGTTCGTCTTGTGGCGCCAATCGGAGCTTATGTGCGCCTCTCCCGGATGCTTTGACGTGCCGTGCGTAGCGACGGGTTCGGCGCGTACGGAGGGCGCATCGTACTTGTCCGGCCGGACGGGGCAGCATTTTGGCTTCCGTGCGACTCGATTCTGCATTTCCGGATCCGCCTCAGTCGGAGAACAGGACCTGTATTGGGTGAGTACGACTGGGTCGGGATTTGGGCAGTTGTGCGCATCGTACTTGCTCGTTCGGACGTATGTGCGAATCGGTCGGGAAACAGGCATTCGCCTGGCTTTTTCCCGGCCGAATGGTATTAGGTGCGCCTCCGACCGGGATCGGAATCGACCCCTAAGTGTCTAACGCCTACCCCAAACTGGGTTAATGTGGAGGGGGAATGGTAAATTTCACGGCTTTAGTGTCCAACGCCTTCCACAAATTGGTTTAGATTAGAGTGGGAATAGTAAAAGTCTCCCCTTTAGTGTCCAACACCTTCCTTAAATTGGTTTCAATTGGAGTGGGAATAGTACATTTTCCGCATTAGTGTCCAATGCCTTCCCCAAAATGGCTTAGATTGGAGTGGGGGTAGTAAATGTCACCCCTTTAGCTTCCAATGCCTTCCTTAATTGGTTTAGATTGGAGTGGGACTCGAAAATGTCACCCCTTTAGCGTCCAACACCTTCCTTAAATTGGTTTAGATTAGAGTGGGAACAGTAAATATCACCCTTTAGTGTCCAACACCTTTCTCCAATCGGTTAAGATTCATGTGGAAATAGTCAATTTCACCACTTTAGTGTTTAACAATTTTTAACACATGATTTATGTTGGGGTGTGAATATTTAATTTTATCTTTTATTTTTCTATTTATATGTGGTAGAAATATTTGTGTTATTTTATCATTATTGTTGTTTATCAGTAATGCAAAAAAAAAGTGTTCATTTGTACACGATATTATTAATTACATTGTTTTGCATAATAGAGACATATCACACATTTTTCACATTTTATTTCTGTTTTCAAAGTTTACTGTTAGTATATTTTGACATTTTTAATGGTATATATTTTAACTAAAAAAAATAATATTTATTAGCGAAGGTAAATTTTGACATAAATTAATGTTATTAAGTCAACCTGTCCCAGTACAGATCCTTTGCCTAGAATTTGCAATCGTAAGTGCATTTTCAATAGCTTTCACCAACATAATCAGATGGGCTTTCGAACTTTTGCACACAAAAGAAGGCTGTTTAACGGCCTTATTGAAATACAAAACCTTCAAATCAGGGAAAAACATGATACATTGCAAATAAATCTTAAGACCGCCTTACAATATTTTCAGTGTACCGAATCCATTCTTCAATCCTGGTCTCCAGCATACCTGAAGCACTTTCTGAAAAATGCGACTCCCGATTAAGCTTCGACCTTGACAATGCATTTTGCCTGCAATTATCTCATTATAAATCTATCACCTCTACTATTGAGTTTAAGTTCCCTCGACAATACATAAGTTTTACCTTGGAACATAGTATTAGGATATGTATTACCATGCTGTGTTTAGGTTTACTTCCTTTAAAGGTTTTTACAAGAAGTTGGTATAATCTTGATGATGATAGTGGGTTATGCGACAAATGCAATCACGTAACCCAGGACCTAGCACATATCTTGTGGATATGTTCTAATAAGGAGGTAGCAGGGGCTAGAATCCGTTTTTTAAAACCTATAGTTTTTAGCTATAACCTCTCCTCCTCCACTGACCTGATCGCTTTTTATAAATGTCCACCAAATTAATTTGTTTGTTATAAATTGTATAAATTTATTAAATGTGTTTTATTCATGTTTTAAATGAGATTCTTAAAATAATCTATCAAATATTTTGTAGAAGAATTTTATGTATAGGGTTGGAATTATGTGCAATTGTTGATCTCGTAAGAGATCTATATCAATAAAATTAAATTGAAATTAAAGGTAAGTAAATAAGACATTTATTTTTATGTTTTATTAATAAAAAACACGTAAATTATATTTACATAGTATTGTGTGTTGTACGTTTTTGACTTTTATTTTCAATTTTTCAACAGTTTTCTTAATATTTTTAATTTGTTTTATATGCATATTTTCTACATCATTTTAACATATGTTTTATCTATATATAAAATAGTTGTATATATTTTATACTATTGTTTAATTTATGCGTTATACATTTTTTACTCTTTATCCCAAAATTTGTTGACATGTTTCACATGTTTGATATTTGTTTTAACAACTTTTTTTGAATTTTTAACTAAGGTGAGTCTGTAACACTCTGTACAAATATATCTTATAACATCAAGCAGAACAGCACTGTGTATTGATATATTTTTTTTTTTGGGGAACTGTTTTTATTTTCATTTTTTTTTATGGTTAACAAACAACCAAAACACCAGCAGGTACATTTCATATAGGACAGTCTCAGCATCATACACATTAATTAGCTCCACCAATACAACCGAAGGTACATTCATGTGGTAACTCTTCCTGCTTCTCTCCCACCCACTCTCCCCTCGCACCGGGGGTGGTCCAAGCACTTTATGCATTCTAGGTTCTATGTTACGTTGCCTAACTATTGTGGGTCTTGCGTGGTGGGTTGTGTCATGTGTGTCTCAGCCTCTGTTGTTTCTAGGCCGCAGTACTTCAGCCACGGTTGCCAAATCTTCCGAAACGTCTTGGGGCACCCTCTGGCCATGTATGTTGTTTTTTCAGCCCCCATGTAAAGGTCCATGCTGGTCCGCCACTCTGCCATGGTAGGTAAGTGTGCCCTTCCCCAGTACTTAGCTATGTCACGCTTTGCCACTATGAGGCCTAAGTTACTCAGTAGGAGTTTGCATCTGGGGATGTCAATGTCGGTGGGGATGCCCAAGAGGATATATTTAGGATCCATTGGGATCTGAGTTCCTAGTACGTTGTTTAGTTCCTGTATTATTCGCGACCAATATCTATTTATTAGTGGGCACTCCCATAAGGTATGTATGAAGGAACCGTGGTTTGTTTTGCAGCGCAGGCAATCAGGTGTTTCTGCCCTGCCCATCGTGTGAAGTCGCACTCTATCATAGTAAACCCTATGTAGGACCTTAAACGGAATCAATCACAACCTGAGCTTAATCGCTACCTCCCTTGGGTGCATCAGTGCAGCTTCCCAGTTGATGTCTTCTAGTGGGCCTGTGGTTTCCCCCCACCGACTTCTGAGGGCCAGCAATCTATCGGTATATTATTTATCAACGTTTTATATGTCCAGGAAACCACCTTTGAGGGTAACTTTTCTTGCAATAATTTTCCTTCCAGTGGTGCGTACTCAGGGATGTCTGTAAGGTCAGGTTTTTTTGTTCTCCAAGAGTGCTGTAATTGCATGTACTGCTACCGCTGTGTAGTTGACAGACCACACTCTGCTTGGAGATCTGTGAAAGTGATTAAGTCCCCTTTCCTTATTATATCTCCTAGTGTCCTGATTCGTATTGTGTCCCAGTTCCTAAAGCCCTGTAGTTTCGCTAATTCTGGAAGCCGTTTACCTTCTCACAACGGTGTAGACCTGGTACATTTTTTGTCCCAATGCATTTGTCGTTCTGCCCCTCTCCAGGCTTTGATCGTCCTCTGTGTTGCTGGAAGCAAACCTCTCACCCCGCGCCCCCATATATATAATGTAGATGGAAATGTTTCTGAAATTGGAGTCTTTCCAGGGCGTAAGTTGGGTGGTCTCCCGGAGCATGCCCCCATTTGTTAACGGCTATTAGGTGAGTGGCCCGATAGTAGGCTTGGCTATCCAGCAGAGCTATGCCTCCGTTATAGCGTTTGTAGTGCCACTCTAGCGTGTCCCCCATCCCATAAGAGCGTGCAAAGCTCGTCATTTATTGCCTTGAAGACTGTTTCTGGGATCTTACAGTATGTGTTCTGGAGTACATATAATAATTTAGAAAGCGCGATCATCTTATACATGGCCGCCTTCCCCAGCAACGTCAGAGGAAGATGCCTCCACCTAACCACATCCTCTCGAAATTCAGCCAGGACATGCTTAATGTTGTGGGTGAGGCAGTCCGCCACATTCATAGAGATGTATAGTCCAAGGTATTTAAAACCTTCTTCAGAGTCACGAAGGCACTCCGGTATTGCGCGTGAGTCTACAGGGCCTCCCACCAAATAAAGACTTTATTTTCCCCAATTAATATTATATCCTGCATGCTTACCATAGTCCTTTACTAGTTGGAATGTCAGTGGGAGTGTCGTGTCTGGGCTGGTGACATAAAGCAAAATGTCATCCGCATATAGGGATATACGCTCGTCTCTTAGCTGGCTCCCGTCTCCTGGAAGCCCCCTAGTCCTGGATGGGTTCTGATCCGGCATGCCAATGGTTCCAGGACCAATCCAAACAACAAGGGCGAGAGGGGACAGCCCTGTCTGGTCCCCCGTTGGATTGGGAAGTCCACTGATTTGATCCCATTAACTCTGACTTGAGCTCTGGGGTTTGTATACAATAGCTCCACCCATAACCTAAAATCCTGCCCAAATCCCAACTTTATCAGGACCTGTCTCATGAACGGCCAGTGGACCATGTCAAAGGCCTTTTCTGCGTCCAGGGATAGGAGCATCTTCGAGGTAGGCGTCTCTTTCACGGTATGTAGCCAATTGGCCAGTCTATGCAGGTTGAGATGTGTGGCCCGTCCGGGCATAAAGCCCGACTGGCCTTGGTGAACCAGTGACGTAATTACTGGTAAGAGCCTCATCGCTAGGATGGATGCCAAGATCTTAGTTTCGACATTCAATAACGAAATAGGGCGGTAGGAGCCGCATTTTTCTGGGGGTTTACCAGGTTTCGGTATAACAACCACTGTGGCCTGACGGAGGTCCAGCGGCAGTACCCCTTCCTCCCGCGCCACCAAGAGCATCTTCAATAAATGGGAGGCTATCAAGCTCAGGTTTTGCTTAAAAAATTCTGCTGGCAGCCCATTTGGCCCTGGTGCTTTCCCCGATTTTTGTCTGGCTATGGCTTCTTGCAATTCGTTTAGGGTGAGTTCTGCTTCTAAAGCATCTCTGTCATCCTGGTGCAGAGTGGGCATATCTATATCGTCAAGGTAGCTTATTATTTGCGTCTCCTCCACTAATGGTCTAGCCCCACGGAGGTCCGCACAGAAACGTGTGAAGGCACCTGCTATGGTGTGTGCGGTCGTGTGTCGGGTGTCTTCGTCATGTATTTGGTACTCCCAGCTCGCCTCCCTTTCCTTCCGACTCAGTCAAGCTAGAAGCCGTCCCGTCCTATCCCCGGCTGCGCAAAGTCTATGGTGTGTGGCCTGAATTTGAGTCTGCACCTCCTGTTCCATCAGTGCATGAAGCTCCCCGCGCGTGTTTGCTAGTTGTCTTAATAAAGCTGCGTCAGCGTCTAGGGTGATGTTCCTCTCTAAGTCCAAGAGTCTGCACTCCAAGGTTTCTATCTGTCGTGTATCTTCTCTGCGTTTGCGTGCAATTACATCTTGTATCCTGCCTCTAAGTACTGACTTGTAAGCCTCCCATAAAGTGGCAGCCGAGGACACTGAGCCCTCATTTTCTTGGAAGAACACTGTGGTCTCTGCCCTAATGGCTCCCGCCACCGCCTTGTCCTGGAGCTCCCAGGCATTCAGCCTCCAGTCCGGACATTGCCTGGGCCTCCCTCCCTGCACTGTGAGCCATAACGGTGAGTGATCTGAAATGCCCCGTGCCAGATATTCTATCTTGTCGATCGTCTGGGTTTTACCTGCTGGGGCGAAGAAATAATCCAATCTAGAGAAAACCCTGTGTGCCCCTGAGAAGAAAGAATAACTGCGATCTAATGGGTGATGGTGGCACCAGAGGTCAGTCAGCCCTAGTGACCTCACAAATTCTGCTAATGGGGTGTTCCTGCTGCTATCCGTGTGCGATCTAGACTTGGATCTACAACGTCATTAAAATCGCCGCCAATGAGATGTGTGGAGGGGCCTGAGTCAAGTAGTATCCTGGCTACCCCTGCCATGGTGCAAGCCTGTAATCGTGGTGGGGCATAAACACTGACCAGTGTAAATTCATGCTGTCTCCATGTCCCCTGAACGGCAACCTAAGTCCCGCTGGGGTCAGTCCAGACTTTTGTCATGTGAAAGGGGAAGGTTTTTCTAATTAATATGGCCACCCCGCGCGCCCCTGGGGAAAACCCTGCATGTGCCAAAGTGGTGTAGAGTCCTCGGCCAATAAAGGTACAGTGCGTACCGCGCAGGTGGGTTTCCTGCAAAAAAACTATATCGGGTTTGAGCCTCTTGACATACTTGTTGACTAACCCCCTCTTTATTTTGCTGCCCAACCCATTGACGTTCCACGTCAACGCAGTGTACGTTTCAACGGTCATTGTGTGTGCTTCTCGTGATTGTCTTTCGGGTGTTGTCGAATATATCTGCTGATCTCCTATCTTCTGAGCCTGCCTATTGAGTCTAAGGATCCCGCTGTTGAATACATTAGAATAATTATAAACTCCCAAACTGTGGAATAACTTGTCTCCTACCCACCTCCCTTCACCCCACTTCCTCCCACTCCTTTCACCCATTTCCTGGCCAGTCAACATGACAACTCGGCGTAAGTACAGTTTGAAGAGTCTGTAGTCCCACCCTACCCTTTTAGCTCCTAGACCTTAAACCCCACAACAATAAAGGATATAGAATGTTTCGAAGTAGTGTTCCACTAAGGCAATTCCTGAGTCCAATAGTGTCTGGGGAGGGGCTCCTGTGGCCATTCAGCCATGTGTCCGCTCATGGCCCATGCCCATATCTCAGCCTTCCTGGTCACCTTCATCTTGCTGCTATGCCGTGCCCTCTGCAACTTGTGTCCCAGTAGCTAGGGTCTCCATGCAATCGATTTCCTTAAGAAGTGGGTGATCGCTGTCGGTGTCCACTGGGGATTCTTTGTCGGACTGATCCGTGTGGCTGCTATCTCCCTGCTTGGAGTATCAAGTTCTGACTTGCGTTTGTGTAGAGTCTCCACCAGAGGCCCCCCGGCCCCGCCCGCCCAGGGCACCAGCCCCCACTGCCCGTGTCTTTGTTTAAATAGCCTCTTCTTTTTAATCCTCTGCGGCCTGGGTTCCCATCTCGGTGTCGCTTCTCTGTCCTGTGTCTCGCTGATTTCCGCTGTCCGTTGCAGCCTGGGGCGTTCTTCGATCCAGGCCCAGGGTTCCTCAGGGGTCTGGAAGAACTGCGATGTACCTTGAAAAATTACCTTGAGTTTGGCCGGGAAGAGGAGCATGTATTGCACTTGCATGTCCCTCAACTTGACCTTCACCGAATCGAATGTTCGTCTCATTTTCTGTACCTCTCTAGAGTAATCGGGAAATATCATGATCTTTGTGTTGGCCAGCTTAAGTTCCCCTATGCGCCGCGACTCTATGAGTATAATGTCACAAACATGATAGTTGAGGAATTTTGGTATTAGTGGGCGCGGGGGGGCCCCCGGCGGTGGCCTTGCGCTCGGCATCCTGTGGGCCCGCTCTATGACAAAGCAGGATGAGAATTTCACCGCAGGGAGGGAGTCCTGTAGCCATGTCGACAGGAATGTCACTGGGTCTGAGCCCTCCCGTCCCTTCAGCATTCCAACAAAGCAAAGGTTGTTTCTCCTGGCTCTATTTTCCACATCGTCCACCCTCCACGTGATCGCCCTCATACTTGCCTTCAACGCGCTGACGTCAGAGTCCAACGTGTTCGTCCGATCTTCCACCTCGGAGACACGAGTTTCTGTTTGGGTCACCCTTTCTGCAATGTTGCGCATGTCCTGGCGTCTGAGCGAGACCTTCGATAGTATTTCGGCCATTTTCCCCTCTATGGCGTATCTGGAGGCGTAAATCGCCTGGAGGATGGCAGAGTTATCCAGGGGTCCGAGGGCCCCCCCGCGCCAGCCGGCGGCAGAAGTATCTTTGTGGACTTGTCCATCTTTCCCTGTTTTTGAGGCTTGGGGTCTTTGTCCATCGCCATTGTTGTCTCGGGTGGTGAGCCGACCGCTTCTCAGGCTTTCAGTTAGCTCTGCACCCTTATCCAGGATGTAGTGAGGAGGCGCCAAGTAGCCGGCATCAAACGGTGCAGGGGGCACTATTTTCACCTGTCGCTTTCTTGCCACACAGCCCCCGCGGTGTTGAGTGGGGCTGGGGTCTCACTCAGCACAAGTATGCCTATGTTCTTTGGGCGCCCAAGCCATGCCTGAATCTGGCGGTGCCCGTACCACTGGAGGCAGCCGTCCTCTCATCAGCTGGGGGCAACTTCCTCGTGCAGCCTCAATTCCAATATCAGGGTTATGGCCCTTTCATTATTCTCCCAACAA
The DNA here is from genome assembly GCA_963921515.1 of Calotriton arnoldi. Lineage (NCBI taxonomy): Eukaryota > Metazoa > Chordata > Amphibia > Caudata > Salamandridae > Calotriton > Calotriton arnoldi. The sequence continues at coordinate 973,388 of CAWUFW010007653.1, read as the reverse complement.
TGGTTGTATCAGGCCCTCCAAATACTCCCGGATTACGGGTGGGGGGGCACAGTGACCCCCACTTGCGATGTCCGCCCACAGTCACGTCACCCCCTCCGCAGCAGGGAACCCCAGCCCGCCCTGTCTATGTGTGCACTGCCTGCCTTCACTCGCACTCCATGCAGGCCATGATTTCCCTGTTCAGGGTGAGGGCCTGGTTCTCTCGGTGTCTGTATTTCCCTCAATTTTTGGCCCGACATTTAACAGTCAGCTGGGACAAAGCATCTCACACTCGCCCTCTCGCCGGCTGCCCCCCTCACCTGCGCCCGTCCCGGGCCCTGTTTCGCTGCAGCCACAGGGAGGCGGTTATAGTCCGCTGTGCTTTCCTTGCTCCGCCGTCCGTGGCGCTTCTCGGCGATCCTTGGCAAAAGGCCGCTGCCCCGCAGGCTCGCACCAACAGATTCGGGATCGCTGCCCAGTCCGAGGGGGGCGCAGCCGCGGCCAGGCCACAGATGCAGCTGGGTCCGCCTCCGCACCTCCCGTGCGTGGTCTCTTCCTCCTGTTTGCGCGCTAGCCCTGGATCCCCATGACTCCCTCATCAAGGGGGAGGGGAGATCCTGGCTCCAGAGTAAGTGTCACCGCCATCCCGCAGTGGCCCTCCGGTGCCCAGCGCTCCCCACAGTGGGTTGAGAGGGAGGTCCCAGTCCGAGCGACAACATCCGGCACAGACACACAGGCTTTGGCTATCTTGGGTGGCCGTGGTGCACCTTCGTCACTTCTCGGATTTCCTCCTGCCGCGTCGCCCACAACTCTACTTCAATCACCCAGGGCAGACGTCAGTGTAGCCAGGAATAAAATGATCCGCTGACTGGCATGGGTCGGTGTCCAGAAAGGCAGGATACTGTCAGGATAAAAGTAGGGCTGCCGGAGCTCCGGCAAGTGCGACTAGCCGGCCATGCTGCTGGCCACGCCCCGTGTATTGATATTTTGACCATAATCATCACATAGGTAGGACAAAAGAATTTGTACATTCCATGCCCTCATAACACCTCTTCTCTTAACAAGCCCCTCTCTTCCTTGTCGGCTTCCCATACCGTTGTTAGACCATGGGGTGCCTGGGCAGGGTTCCAGATGTATACCACTAGCTGAGACTCACCCCTTCCATAACTTGTAGTAGTTTTGAGGACAGCCTCTCGCCTTGTATATGGTGTGTTTCATACCTATACAAAATCCATGCTTTTGGCCCATACCTCACCCGACGGGGAAGCTGCCTCTTTCCAGGCCTTTGCAATGTCTCTCTTGGCTACTGTGAGGCCCAGCCAAAGGACTGCCTTTTGGTTTTGTGTGCCAGCCAACTCGTCTGTTACGTGAAGTAATATCAATCTGGGATCCCTCGGAATGCTCAGGCCCAGCACTCTCTCTAATTTCCCGAAAACCCTCTCCCAAAAAGGAGAAAGGACGGGGCAGTACCAAAACATTTGGGATAAATTCCCAGTGGAGCTCCCTCATCTTAAGCACCCTTCATCAAATATCCACCCCATGCGGCAGAGTCTGCCCCAGGTGTAATATACCCGGTGAAGCAGTTTCAACTGTATAAGTCTAAACTGCAAAGCTATGACTGCCTCTCTGGGAGCCCCTTGGGCCTCTCTCCAATCATCATCATCAAGTGCCCCTATCATTTGTCCCCATGCCCTACGTGCCACCAACATAGGGTTTGGGACATTCCACTGCAACATCTTATATGTCTGTGACAGCTTATGATTTTTTATGTTTGTGAGGAGAAGCATAGCCTCAAGTGATGAGAACTCTGGCACCTCAGTTGTGCCCCGAAGTATCAGCAGCCACGAGTGTCGGAGTTGCAGATACCTAAAAAACTGCGAGAAGTATAGATCATATTCCTCCCGTACCTTCTGAAAGGATTTCAGCATGCCGTTGTGTAAAACATCCCCCAAAGTTGAAATTTCTATTATGTCCCATGCCACTAAGCCTCGCAAGGCCACAACTCATGGAAGATATGAACCTCTCCACAATGGCGTTTCTAGTGTGGGATGGGCTGCCCAGTAATACAAGCGAACATCCGGTGTGGTCACTCCCCTTTCAAACATCGGCCTGCAACACTTTTCTAAGGAGATGCGTGGTATTCCACCCCCGAGAGCAGTGTCCGCAACACTGCATTGATTTTACACAAAAGGAGGGGGGCAATCAGGAAGGGGTGATTCTGCAACTGTCATAAAAACTGCAGCTGCACAACTATCTTAAAGTTGGTCAAGCATCCCATCAAAGACCATAGAAGTGTACTCCAAAACTTAATATCCCTTGACAATCATTCCATCTGTTGCTTGCCATCAAACAAACGCAAATAATAAGGGGGATAAGGGGCACCCCTGACAGGTACCCCTCATTACTGGGAATCAGTCCGAGACCTACCCCCCCTACACCAAATGTTTAATATTTTTAAACATTTTTATTCATTTATTGAACATTTCTACAATTTGTCCCATTCATTTTTATGGGAAGATAGTATATTTTTAGATTAATTTAGGGGCCATTTTTTTTTACCGCTACCTGCTGTTTTGTAATCTATTTGTGTTTTGGTTTTAGTCTATTTTCCTGGAACCAGGTTGCAGTAAGGTGCTGCTGCTCGTCAGAAGAGGTAAGTCTTTTTACATTTCTTTTAGGGTTTTGAGGGTAAGAAACAGGTAAGTGCTTTTTTAGGTCAAGTATTCGAGACCTCTTGTATATACTTTAGTATATACTTATATGTGTATGTACTTTGTGGGCTCTGGAGATCAGCCCTAGGACTTGTCTGCTTCCGCTTAGGGACTTTTTTTTCTGTTCAAGTGCCTCTATTTAACTGTCTTGATAGAAAACGACCAGTAGAGGTCAGTAAAATACCAAAATTGCTTTCTGCTGAGGGACTTTCTTTTTTTTAAATTTTCTGGCAACTGCCTCTATTTAACTTTTTTGATAGAAAACGACCAGCAGAGGTCAGTAAAATACCAGAATCACTTTAGCATTCTTTAGATTCCAGTCCATAGAAATTGTCTTCCACGAGCACCCGTAGACAATAATATATTTTTCAAATCTTGTATTTTCAGTGATATGACCACCGAAGGCCCTGATTTTATATTAAAAACAGAGCTTTTGACTATACCATTTCCCGCTGAAAGGCAATATTTCTCTCCATGTGTTTCCATACCTGGCGTGTCATGCAGTTTGGTGCTTACATTCCATCCATGTTAAAGAACAGTAGATGATTCAGCACCCAGGCTAATGTGCTGCATTGCTAAATACATACAAGGTCCCAAAGGCGAGACCAATTGCATTGCAAATGCTTGTTAATTTTTAAGGTTTTGAGGGTAAGGGGGTTTAGTGGGTGAGGTCTAGAAGGTAGTTGTAGTACTGATTGAGTGTTTTGGGTATTTAGATGAATTTATGTTAGCGTTTTTCACTAGTTTAGCGTTTTGAATTTTAGTATACTGTTTTAGTAAGGTGTTGCTATGTTATTTTAAATGATGTCATGTTTATTATATTAATATAATAAACGAATATTTATATGAATTTTTGGGAGAGTAATGTGTTTTGCGGTGGGTTTTTTATTTACTTTGCAGGTTTTTGTCTACAAACCTGTCCTATGGACATTGGGACCTTAACTGTTTGTTTTTTAAGGAAATCATTATTGGTTCATCATAAACAATTGCTTTTTAATTTGATTTCCTTTTTTCAGTTTCCCTGGAGTGTTTATTTTTAAAACACCTTTTCAGATTTTTTTATGGTTTCTACATACTTTGGATTGCTTTGAAGGATTTGAATTGGAATCGTTTCATATTTGCATTGTTTTTGGAGCTGTTTGGACAATATTTTTCCATTTTTGGTGGATCACTAATATTTTATTGCATGGATAAAGAGAAAGATTTCCAGCTACCGAACAGTAAGCTTTCTTTAATTTTCTTTTGGGTATGAAATGTAATTTTATAATGTTTGCGCAAATATTATGTGATTGTTATGTGGCATTGTTTGGTGTATGTGTTGTAATTAATTTATGTGATGGCTTGAGCTGGTTTTTAACTTTCTTTGTTGGTGATGATAACATTTTATTCTAAATAATTTATATATAGTTTTATTATATCACTCTTTATTATATTTGGAATTTTAATACATTTTTTGACTGATGTAATAAAATATTATATTTATTATTTAAAAAATACAAGGTTTGGTATCTTGGTTAGGAAATTGTCAGAGTTTTTGAGTACTTTGGCAGGTTACTATTTTGTTAATAATACGTTTTTCTAAGTAATCTACTCCTTTGTTATTTATGAAGAGTTTTGCTTGAAATTGTAGCCTATCGTACATTCTTTTGCTAAGTTTACGGCCAAATTGGGTAACAGATTGCCACGTTCTTAGTTGTTGGTAGCTTTGCTCTTTGTATAATGATTCTAGAAATGTGTACAGTGTAGATTGGGTTCTGCTTAATGTGGATTGGAAGGCATTGTGCATCCTTCCACTGCCTTGTCTGTTTTGGCTTCCTGTGCCAAGGTGCTGTCATAGACATTCCACCAAGGTATTTGGAATGCTGTAAACAGTTCAAATCCTGAGCACACACTTAATATAATCATAAACAAAGTATCTGATCCACATGTATAAAATTATTTTTCTTTCGTTCTATATTTTCCTTCTTTATTGCCCAGCCAACACGTGTTTCATCATGTAGGGTGTTCCCCACGACTTCTTCAGGGCTGTCTTCCTCTAATGTATCTCGTTGTGCACCTTAATGCCGGTTATACTTTCATCCCGGCCAATATGCATATGTACCCCAATCACGGAATATTCTCTGTATTTCGAATCAGTAAATTTCAATATCATTCCTCATGTAACATGCCAGCCAATCCTATTTTCAATCTGACTATTTAATCCAAGCGAATGTATTACATGCTTAAGGTACACAATGAGATACATTAGAGGAAGACAGCCCTGGAGAAGTCGTGGGGAACACCCTACATGACGAAACACGTGTTGGCTGGGCAATAAAGAAAGAGTGATTCCTCCTTCCCTTGCAGCACAACTGTTGAAATATTGGGTAGTGTAAATATACTTGTGAATAGTGAGCGCCAATTACGAACCTGGTGAACCATCACCCGATTGTGCATAAATTATTTGGAATTCTGGTTGACATCTGTGTCTTGAGTGATGCAGTCTGCCAACCTAAGTGTCTTCGAAATAGTCCATTAGAGGCTAAGTTTGTCTTAATTTTGTTAGTAGAAAGGGCTTTCTATTAGTAAATTGTAGTGGTTAGCTACTGCTGTGACAGGGGCATAGGCAGTGCTATCATCTTTTTCATTTCTAATGTAAATTGGCTGTTTGTAGAATATTCTACACTTCGAGCCTCATTATGATGTCGGGTGGATCACCACCGACAGGCCATCAGTGGCGTTCCATCCGACATCTGAGGCTGTGGTCTGACTGCAGGGTTAAGATACTGGCAGTCGGAGCACATCAGGCAGGGGCAAAGACCGCCACCTCCAACAGGCTCAACGAGCCTGTCGGGCAGCAGGCAGAATCCTATTCCTTACAACGGGGGCGGTGCCTGCGGAGACACCGCCAGGCACCACATGGTGCCTGCCACACAGTGCATGGAGGTTTAAAAACATGCCTTTTTCAATTGTGGCTTGTGCTGTGGCCTTTCTCCGGGCTGCAGCACAAGCTGCAATTGAAAAAGGCATGTTTCCAACCACCTTCAAGGCGGTCGGATCGTAATAAAGCCGGTGGAGATGATGACTACATGTAAGGTGGTCTCCATCCCGATACCATGGTGGTCAGATGCTCATCCGACCGCCATCTTAATGACGGCCTTAGGGCAGATTTCTGGAGATGCCTCCATATAATTTGAAATGAAAGCAACAGCCTTGAATGGCTGAGTGAGGGTAGATTTTAGAATTGTTTGAATCATGGCTCGCTGAAAATCCATGATTGTATTTTGGTTGTAGTAATTATTTGTTTTGTGCTTGATATAGTTTAGGAGCTCGTAGTAAGTGCTGCTTTATTTATTTGGTACTAGAGCGTATATACAAGGGATATTTGTTTTTTGATATATATTCACCATGTATGCTTTATATCTGAGTGAATGGTTTGGGAGACATTTTGAAGGTCCAATCCATCTTCCAGGTTTCACATTGTTTCACTTTTAGTAAGTTATCTGCTGTAGAGAAAATTAGGATTCATTTTTCATTATTTAGGTTGTCCGTAAAAGAAAAGTTTCATATTATGTGTCACTTTTAAGTGTTCAGGTATTTGTATGTCTTTATATCTTCTTGGGACAGGTGGGGTATCCCTGGTGGCTCTTTTAGTTTGTGCATTTAAACATTTTAAAGTGGAGATAAGTGGTAATTTGCCTGTTATGTGCTTGGGGCCTTTAGGCAGTATATCTTTAAGGGTTTTGCTTGTGGGTGCCTGGGAGTTAGTGTTTTCTTCTCCTATATCCTGCAATATCTCTCTTGCTTCAATTTCTGTTACATTTGAGTGGTGGTTGTGCTCTCTTACATGAATTACATCATCATATTTTGTAGATGCCCTTCCATAGCATGCATTAGAATAGTATTTAGTACATTTTCAGTTGATAGTTTCTGTTGATGCAGTTTCTTGGCTGTAGGTGTAGCCCATATGATTTAGTAACTACTATATACTTTGCAGCTTCGGTCACAATATTTGAACGTAGTGTAATATTATAAATATAGAGAATATTTTAACATTTGTATATTTGTTATTTACATTTAAAAATATGCAATTACTTCTATTTTGTATACGTACATGTGTGTTGTTTATCAATATTTCTCATGATTTTGCAGCTTTTCCATTGGGGGTGTTCTTGTGTGGAGCAGGTGCTTTCTTTTCTGAGGGACGAAACAAATTCATAAGTTTCACTTTAAATGGTAATTTATTGTTAGTTTGTAGATGGTGAGGTCATTAGGTTTATTTTTTCTTGCTATTTGGGTGAGTTTATACCTTTGTATTAATGTATGGATGATAAAGGTGAAGATGGCGGATGGGACGTGATCCGCTACAGCTCCGGAGCTCGGATCTGCTGGATGGTGTTTCCTCCGAGCGGAGGAGCCCAAAACACTTTATCTGCCACTTTGTGAAGGTGGCGTGAGGCAGAGGGTAGCCTGGCGTGGACTTTCGTGGCGGTGCTCTGCCGTTTTTGCCGACTTGGTGTGGCGCGGCCTCAGAAGCAAGATGGCACTGTAGCCGCTCCTCTAGCGCGATCCCGGCACTGCAGAGCCCCGCGACGGCAGCGCAGGTGGTGGCGAGAGCAGAGACAGCGTGTGGCCCCTCCTGAGCACCCGCCTCGTAGGGATTTGAACGGACTCATTTTCCGACAAGGTACAATAACCTTTGTTGCCATGTTCAATGACTTTTGCCTTGCGATGATCGGTAACTAAAGCGGCCTGACCCTAAGATGGCGGCTGAAATGTACGGAAAGTGCTTTACTTTTCCCTACGGAGATACGCTCCAAAAGATTGGCAACTCTTGCAAGTTTTAATAGTAGGGCTGTGTCCGCTGCCTATAAAGAATGTTTCTGCACACAATCGTTTCCACCAGCACGGCTATCTTCCTCACAGCGGGGCCTGGCCCTAAGATGGCGCCCATGGTCTAATATCGGCAAAATCAATCGGAAATATAGCCATCTGAGTTTGCTGCGACATTGAGCACATCTCAACCCTCCCTGCTGCACCAAGCCAGGGGACACTTTGCCAATACTGCCAGAATCACCACCGCATCCTTGTCGGACGAAGTAATGCGGCGATTCAAAATGGCGGATTACGAGAGACATCAATAAAACCAGCACTGAAGGTACTGAATAACAACCGAATTGCCCTCCCGAGCGCCCGCTTTGTAAGGATTTTACCGACCTTTTTTTCTGACAAGGCATAATTACTTTCGTTGCCATGTCCAGTGTTTCCTAACTTTGCCGCAATCGTTAATTAACCCCTTCCATGCTCATGACGAGCTCAGCTCGTCATGCTGCGCAGTGCTCGTGTGCGCATGACGAGCTGAGCTCGTCATGAACCCGTCCGCTTAATGAAACGCCTCGCACAGGGCGAAAATCGGCCGCGCATGGAAGCGGTTAAAGTGGCCTGACCCTAAGATGGCGGCTGAAGTGTACGGGAAGCTCCCTATCTTTCCGTGCGGAGCTGTGCTGTAAAGATCAGCAACACGAACCAATATCGTAAGTAAGACTGTATCCGCTTACTGTAAGGAACGCTTTTTTTGCACAAATCTGATTCCACCAGCACGACGAACTTCCCCAGAGCGGGGCCTGGCCCTAAGATGGCGCCCATGATGTAGCTATCGACAAATCAATCAGCAATATAGCCGTCTGTGTTTGCTGCGACGCGAAGCTTCATTTCAACCCTTCCTTATGGCACCATGCTGGGGAATCAATCTGCCAATACTGTCCAGCCGGGTACCAGCTTGTCCCGCAATGTATCTCATACATGATGTCTTCAAGATGGCCGACAGATGATCAGCGCCAGCCGGGAATCTCCCCGGCTAGGGATTGCCTTTTTGGCATTAATTCCCCTGGAAGCTACCCTCTTCTTGGACCCTTATATACACCTGGGGTTTGATTTGACTGCGGTTCTCATCTCGCCAACTCCCGTGTTTAAACTCGAAATTCTTCAGAGTAAGTGTGATTATTATCCTGACCGCGGAGACTGAGCAATATGGCTGATGCCCGGTGGAGCTGCCCAGACAGCTACAGAGGAGATCGGCTCTGGCTCACCCCCTCAGCCGTCACCTACCCAGCCGGACATTGGGCACTGTTCTCCTCGTCTCCCAGCTGTGTCTCCTTCCTCCCCCTCCCTCCGACGAAGTTCCCCTCCTTGAACCTTGATACACACCTGGGGCTCTAAGGTCTGCGGTCCTTTGATTCTCCAACTCCCCCGATTGAATTTGAAACCAGCCTCAGCAACTTCTGAGGAATTTGTGAACATTCTACCGACCGCGGAGACCTAGCAATTTGACCGATGCCTGGTGGAGATACCCAGGTAGCTATAGAGGAGATGGGCTGTGGATTTCCTCCTCGGCCGTCACCTACCCAGCCGGACATTGGGCAGACTTTCCTTCGTCTCTCTGCAGTGTGTCCTTCCCCCCCGCCTTCCGACGATTCAGCCGGCTTGTTTGACTTTCACTTTGTCTTTTTGGTTCCCCTGAATTACTTTCCCCCCTTGCCTGTCTTTCCTGACCCGATCTTCATTCCTTCCCCTTTTTTCTTTTCCCCTCTTCCTCCTATACCCCATTGGATATGTGTATTTGTTTAATCTATGCTCTAGTAACTCATGCTCCTGTAACTGATGGAATTTTGTAACTCGATAATCCTCATGTAAAGCGCTCTGATACCTCCAGGTCTAGCCAGCGCTATATAAAACTCTGCAAATAAAATAAAGTATGGAAACGTACTTTCTTGTGTTTTTTGGATGATTTTTGATAGTTGATATTTTCAGTTTATCTCTGTTTCCAGGTGTGGGTTTTTCTTTAGGAAGTCTATGTAAAAAGATAGAAGCTAAATAGTATTTTATTAATTTTTTGTCCATTAACGTTTTCAAGTTTAATAACAATTACGTTTTAGTGTAAATATAAGTTTCACTTACTTTTTAAGGTAGTTGTTGAATTGTAGATATTTTTTCTGTAATCGTTTGGTGAGAAAACATGTCAGAGTTTCCTCATCTTGCAGCGCTTGTTGTTTTTGAAGTAGTTATTTGTTAGCTGTTTAAATTAGTGTGCCTTTTATATTGTTGATTTAATTGTTTGTTTGATTTTATTGGTTAAAGTTGTTAATAGTTTTATTTCATTGGTTGGTTTAGTTTTACTTTGGTTTTCGTTTATTTGTTTTGTCCTTCTATGGTAAACGCTAATTTAGGAATTATTACTAATTTATATTATATACCTTGCTACTTTTGAATATAAGTTTACATTATTATTTTATTTTAAGTAATTGTTTTATGTTAAAAGTGTTTTTTTAAATATTTATTAGTGAATATTTCGTTTTTTGGCAATATTATTGTTATTGATATTGTGAATATACATATTTTTGACATATTTTTAAAGGTAGCAATATTTTTGTATCCAATATTTTTGCTTTCGATATAGTTAAAAATGTATATGTTTAACAATTATATATTTGTTCTCAATAGTTGTAGTTTTACTAGTTAACCCCTTCGCTGTTTCTGTCGGCCAACGGCCGTCGCGAGCACTACCACCGTAGTGCTGCGCACGTCCGTTGGCCGACGCGGCCCCGCCCACTTAATTAAACCGCCGCACCGCGGCGGAATTCGCGCCGCGGTTAAGCGGTTAAGTATAGGAAGTTGATGTTTTTGTGATCGATATTTAATTCCCGATATTTTTGTGTTTCGAGAATGTATGCATCAATATTAGGTTAGTGATTCCAACTCAGTTGGAGGTTTTCCCTTGGGATTTAGGGCCTGATTATGATGGCGGTTGGATGAAAGTCCGGGAACGGGACCGTCCGACAGTGAGTCTGCAGTCCCACCAGACAAATTACAATCCGACGGCCGTGGAGGTGGTCCGAAACATGCTTCTTAGCATTGAGGCTTGTGCTGCGGCCCAAAAAAGGGCTGCAGCACAAGCCTCACTGCTAAGAGACATGTTTGTAAACATCCCTGCCCCTTGTGACAGGCACCGGACGGTGCCTACCACACGGTGCAGGGATGTTTAGGAGGGCATCTATACCACATAGCGGAGGGCCAGGGGGCAAGGGAGGCCCGTAGGGGCCCCCAAAGTCACTTTCCGCCTGCCTTTTCATGGAGGGTGGACCGCCATGGAATGACAGGTGGAAAGGGACATTTTAATCCCTATGGCGGTGCCTGAGCAGGCGCCGCCTGTATTGTAAGGATTGCAGTCCCCCCGTCGGATGCGAGGCGGATGCTCCCTCCGCCAGATGCCTCAGCCCGCCGCCTCCTAATGCGGCAGGCGGACCTACAGGGGCCGATGCTGGTGGGACCGCCACCGACAGCCTGACAGTGGCGGTCCCACTGCCATCGGAATCAGGCCCTTAGTCTTTTTTTCGAAAGTCAAAGACCTTTAGCAGAGCAAGGCAGCAGGCTGTATTTGAGAAAGCATTCACAGCATTTGCTAGGCATTGGACGAGGTCCTGGTGAAGTTGTTGGTTTAGGTGGGAATAGCTCTGAGCAGAAAAATAGAAAACTCATGCCCGGGAAATCCTCTCTTCGGCTGGATACTTTTGGCGCTTTCTCCTATTCAAGTTTTCTGCGTTCGGACATAGTCACTTTTTGGAGTGCAGATTTCTTCAGTGATGCAAGGTAAGCTGTAGCTGAAGAGGTAGCCACAAAGCCAGCTACCTCCTTTGCAAGGTTCCCCTGAAGTGGATTTGCTTCTGAAGAAAAGCTCTGAGTGGGAGAAAACTGAATCTTCAGCCCAGTAGCAACTCACCGTGGTTGAATTGACCTGGCAGGTTTGTCCCGGTCCTCCAGAAATCTTTCGAGCCAAAATGTTTCCAAGTCCCAGGTTTTTCAGGATGTTAGAAGGAGTTCATTTTGACACAGCCAAGGGTCCCAGGTCCTCAGGGACAGCACTTGGGGGTCAAGACTCACTTGAGCAGAACCCATCAGGTGGGTCCAGAGCGGGAACAAGAAACAGGCTTCTTGCAGCTTGCGTTGTTCATGTAGCTTAACAGGAGGTTAGGCAACTGATCCTTGGAGTCCACTTCTTTGTCCTGGGTACATGTGATAGCAGGTCCAGCCCTTCAGGTCTCCTTACAGGACATGTATAGCAGGTTCAGTCATTTTTCTGTCTTTCTAAGTCAGCATTTGGCCTGTCAAAAGGGTTTATTGTGACAGGTCAAACTGCAGTTTTTTATACTGTCACAGTCAAGCTACAATGGCAGACGGGTAACCATGTTTACACCATTGCTATAGTGGATTGCACAATTGGTACTGCAGTCCACTAGCGACATTTAACTTACAGTCCCTGTGTACACGTTTGCACCATATACGAGGCGGTTATAAGTCAGGTAAATATGGCAATAGGAAGTATGTTCAATTTTGACTTGTTATAGGGGTCAGAGCACATGCCCTGGGCCTGTTTAGAAGAGTTCCAGTGCACAGACTCAAACAACCAGTGACATCAGTCCACATAAATGGTTAGACAATGCAACATCAAATAATTTTTAGGGCAATTGTTGCCTGTGTCGAGCTGGGTTGTAATGACAGAGATCTTGAGGAATGTGGAGATCAGATTAAACAAAGAGAAATGTTTTCAAGTTTTTTTTAAACAGAATAGCGTCCTGAATGCCCTGAAGAGCAAATGGCACCGAGTTACAGGCTAAAGCAGCTTTCAGGGCAATGGAACTGCCACCCATCCTTTGCAGCCGGAAACGAGGAACATGAGCCAAGAGTTGTGTAGTGGAGCGCAGATGTCTCGCGGGCGTGTAGAAAGAGAAGCGCTTTCGTAGGTAGATTGGGCCTGAAGCATGAAGAGCACGGTGAGCTATAACTAAGGACTTGTATTTAACCCGTTTGGCTACAGGCAGCCAGTGAAGGGCACGCAGATGTTGTCTCACGCTACTTCTAACGGGGATGTTGAAAAGAAGCCTGGCAGCCGCATTCTGAACAACCTGCAGTTTGTTAATCAGATATCCCGGGATGCCAACATACAGGGCATTGGCATAATCCAAACGGATAGAATCAGGGCTCGGGTGACCGTTTCTTAGCGGCCCTAGGAAGAAGTGGAAGGAATTTCCGAAGGGTTTTAAGTAGGCCGAAGCAGTTTCCAGCTAGCTTCTTGATCTGGGTCGTGAACGTAAGATTCTCCTCAAACCAAACCCCGAGGCTCTTAGCGGGTTGCCCCGTTGAGGCTGGCATGGCAAAATCAGATGGCCAGAGTGTTTCTTTAAACTGAGGGGGAAACTTACCATAAAGGAGGATTTCAGATTTCTCCTCATTCCATTTAAGTTGCGCAGAGGCCAGCCACTGAAAGACTTTGGTCAAACAGTTTTTAGCGGAGGAGGTAGAGCACTCATTTTTCCACCTAGTGAACAAAAGCTGAGTGTCGTCAGCGTAGGCAATAATTTTGGCCCCCAGATCCTCCGCCAATTGGACCAAAGGAGTGACATAAACATTAAAAAGGAGGGGGCTCAAGGAGGACCCCTGAGGGACCCCCGTAGACACCCTCTGTGGTGATGACGATGAGGGGGGGAGCCAAACCTGTTGCATCCGGTCCTCCAAGAAGGATTTGAGCCAACCCCAAGCAGTTCCAGATATACCAATCTAAGCAAGTCGGGTAAGCAGCAGTGAGTGAGGGACAGTGTCGAATGCCGCCGAGAGGTCAAGCAAAATCAAGGCTGCCCTCCTGCCAGCATTCAAGCAGTCTCGAATGGCCTCGGAAACTTCCACTAACGCTGCCTCAGTGCTATACGAGGCCCTGAACCCCGACTGGGCCGGGTGTAAAAGGCCCCCGCTTTCAATGAACTCAGTCAGCTGTTTAGTAACTACTTTTTCACACACTTTTGCGACACTGGGCAAAAGGGAAATGGGACGATAGCTTCCTGGGCTCAGAGGGTCAAGTGATGGCTTTTTTAATAAAGGTAGAATTTTGGGAACATGGAGATAGCGCCTCCATCCCCAAAGGAAGTCAACACAATAACAAAATAAAGAGCGGACTACTTGATCACAGAACAATAGAACAAGGAAAACAAAAAAAGGACTAAAAAGGGACTGTCATTTCTGAATGCTCCCTCCATACAGTAATAGGGGATGCCTCAACAATAAAAAATTAAAAGGATACTACCTGATCTCACCGCTAAGAAAGATGAAACAGGTCTAAAGAGAGAAGACCTCTTTCTATTGATGGCTTCCTCTCTACATTAAAATGAGTGTAAACTAACATAGGGTGAAAAAGGGGTAACAGTGTATTCCCACATGTAGAATCAAACTCATTACACCTTGATATCCACCCCTATCACTGAACTGAATAAACCTACTTGGCAAGCATTCATATACACACACTGATGAACCCTTCCACCCTCCTTATATAACCTGTTCATAATCTACCTTCTATAGAATTAACCACTGATTGATCTTACGCTACCGACTAAGACCCTTGTGATCCCAGGACACAATGACCCCTAGCCTAGTCTTTTTTGCCCACATTATATGATCACTTGCTTATACTACACAGTACTCCCCTAGGAATCTCCACAGAGGCAAGGTTACACGGAACAGCAGCAATGACTTACCCACACCCTAGACCCCACAATACCATACTCGAGAGATACAGTCTCAACTCCTGGAGCATACAATATCTGACAAATCTCTCAAATAATGCAGGGAAAAAGTTTAAACACAACCTACTCAAACAGCTTTCAGAAAACCTACTTGCTGATACCTACTATAGTGTGAGCAATAGCATTAAAAAAAAGACTTCATTTTCGACTCAAAACGCCCTGAAAAATGGAGAAACATCTTCCTTCTCCACCCACAAGTTACAAAAACAATCAAAATTTCCTATGGTGCTAAACTCACATCTGCTCCCTCCCAGAGATTCAGTGGGATGATTTTTGTATCCATGTTCAGGACAGGTAACATCCTAATTCAAGCGACTGACCATCACCTATCTATCTTTGACTAACACTTCTCATCACGTTTGCCCTACTATCTTAAAATGGTTTTGTTCCCTCACCCTCTCCTGTTTTTGCTACCCCTGACCCTTAAACTAGAACCTTTTCACCCCCAGAACTCCAATGACACACTCTGCACCACTACCCCCCAGGACACACACACACTTTATGCTGGATAGCACTTGCCCTACCACAACTACGCCAACCCAATGACACGCAGCCCCTTGATGCACTCACTGGTCATGATTGCACCAATCCCAAGCCTAGATCTCCCACCACTGAACTCACATTGATCACAACCCTTACTCCCATTGTAGAACCCTCCTAACCCAATCAATCCCTCTCTAGTTCCAGCATCAATTACATTGTTCTCCCCTCAACTGAAAATCACCCACCCTCTTTAGACACAGGATCTACCACCTGTCCATCCTCATACAGAACAGCAATCCACCCTGACATACTTACCCTACTTCTCACTCGAATAGAAAAAAAAACTTGATTCTCTAACTAAAGACCTCTCTCAGGTAATAAATGACCTCTTGAACCAGGCCAAATCAATACGCAACCCCACTCCGAAGATAGAGAAATGGACTCCCCATAAATGATCTCCTAGTGTCAGCCGCCACCTCTGCCTGACCTCCTTACCATGAGCCATTTGTCCCACAGACCCTACTGAGCTCTCAATCCCCTATCTCCACTTGAAATGGAATCACTCTGCAAATCATACAACACAAACACTCAGCAAGTGGACCTCAAGCCTCTATCCAGAATCCCAGTAATCATGGGAACAAATAGAATCCCTTGAGTTAATATATCGCCCAGACCACCTGCTCAATACACCACTATCCAGACACTACACTCTACACATAATAATCCGAACTCCCTATCCTGCATACTTCTTAATTGCAGATCTACATTTAAACATACAACAGAAATAGCTGAAACCATACTAGCTACGGTATTGACATTGCTTTCCTAACGGAAACCTGGCTTAATGAACACTCAACCCCCATACTGAACTTGCTCACTCCCCCTGGCTATTCGATAATTAGATGGGACAGACCAAAACATATAGGGGTTGGCTAGTGATCATCCACAAATCTAAAATTCGACTTAACACACCAGAAACCACAGACTACTCAACCTTTGAATATCTCGGAGTTGAAGTCACTATGAAAAGCACCACTCTTATCAAACTTCACACTATCTACCATCCCTCTGTTAATTGCTTACTCTTCACTAAAGAACTAACTGACCTAATAACAAGGTTCTTCCTTACTGACACAGAAAATGTGCTTCTAGGCAACTTCAAGCTGCACTGGGATGACACAGAAGATGCCACAGCCCATAATCCTATAAACCTTCTTGAAATAAATTACCTTAAGCAACTCTGCAACTAACAGACCCACAATAAAGTCTCTACTCTAGATGCAATAATTACCAGAAATGAGCTTGTCTCCCTTCGATCCATTATACCCATAGACTGGTCTGACAACCACCTAATATTGTTCTATCTCAAGGCTAACCCTAGTCCCTACCCAGCATCAGCCAATAAACTCATGCACTGGGCAAGGAACATCAAGCAAATCCCACTAACTGAGCTGGAATCCAGGATCAGAGCCCATCTACACTCTCAACATTACCTTCACACCTTCACACCATTGATGACCTCACCGCCAACTATAGCTCAGTGATTACAGATGTTCTTGGATCAAGTGGCCCCTCTCAAACTAAAGAGATCTAGAAAAATCCACTCTAGATCCTGCTTCAGATCAGAACTTAACAAAGAGAGGAGACAACTAAGACTGACAGAAAAGTTATGGAGACAGAACCCTTCACTGGCACAGCTCGCTCTCCTCGGATCTCCTTCAAAAAACACATCTTTAGGAAAAAAGTCACATTCTTTTGTAATCAAATTGACCGTGCGAAGAACAGATCAATGGAGCTCTTCAATATAATAAAACAACAAACCACCATTACCTCCCAACACGAAACAATAGCCACCCATGAACTGTGTGAAGAAATAGCCAACTTCTTCTCTGACAAAGTTGCAAAAATCAGACAATCTCTTATCCAAGACTCAAGTCTGTTATCCCAGTCTGCCTACTCCATTAATATGCAAATCTCCATGGAAACTCCCCCCCAAAACTCTGCTAATGGCTGTGGTGCCCCAAGAAATACCAAAGCCAATATTGATCTCGTACAACTAAAAAACAATGCTAAGTGGACAGATTTCAAACTGATGACAGAAGGAGAAGTCTTCAAACTAATTACGAACTTGAAGCCCACATCCCATACTACTGATCCCCTTCCCCCAGTACAGAACCTCAACCACATCATCTCTCCATTTTGGACCAAAATCATGAATCCCTCTCTCTTATCTGGCCGTGTTCCTGAATCTCACCAACTAGAACAAGTCAAACCCATTCTTAAAAAAACGGGCTGACCCCAATGACTTTAATATGCTCAAACCAAGGACCAACCTCCCCTTCCTAGCTAAAACGATTGAGAAATGTGCCCTGCTACAACTCAACCAGCATATGGTTGAATTCAACCTTCACAACACATTCCAAGCGAGCATCAGGAAAGGCTACAGCACAGAAACTGCTATGCTCAGTATATCAGTCGACATTCACACATCTTTAGATGAAGGAGACTCATATCTGCTACTCAACCTATAGGCGGCATTTGATACAGTAAATCATCCAGCTTTACTCGAGACCCTCAACAACTGCACTGGTGTTAATGACACAGTCTTGAAATGGTTCTTATCTTATCTGCAACATCGTTCTCAAAAAATAAAAATCAACAGCTGTCTCTCAAAATCTGTACCAGTTCCACAAGGTATTCCTTGAGGTTCAATCCTTTCTCCAGCCCTATTTAATCTCTTCATGGAACCCCTCTTAATTATTCTGAAACAAGCAGGGGTCAAATATCACCTATATGCTGATGACACACAACTCTAATACAAGATAACATCACCCAGTGACATCCTCCATCTAAATGCCACACTAAACAAGATACAAAACTGGTTAAACACCAATCACCTAAAAGTGAATCCCAACAAGACTGAACTGCTACTTCTTTCCCCAAATAACAAACCTCTACCAATCCAAGAATGACTTAAGAATTTGAACGCACTATACGGCTCTCTTTCACTTTCTAACTCTGTTATGTCCCTGGGTATCACCTTGGACAGAAACATGTCAATGAAGGAGCACATCAACAACTCAGCCAAAGCAGTCATTTTCACTCTAAAACACCACAAAAAGATCAAACCTTTTATCCCCCGAACAATCTTAAGACTGCAGTGCAATCACTTGTCCTCTCTAAGCTAGACAATGGCAATGCCATCCTCACTGGAACTCCAAAAAGTCACCTTGCACCCATGAGAGTCACTTTCAATGTGGCGGCCAGACTCCTCACAGGATTGAAGTAGTTTGATCACATCTCACCTGCCCTCAAGAGTCTAAACTGGCTTCCCATTGAAGGAAGAGGCATCTTCAAGACAAGCCTGCATCACCCACAAAGCCCTTCATAGAAAAAAAAAACAAATACCTAGAAACCAAACTTTTGAGAGTGGGTAGAGGCCGGGCACTGATAAGCTCCTATTCCTACTACTCATACCCCCAATCTCAAAAATAAATCAGGAACAAAATTCTCCAACAACCTTGAATCCAGCACCTGGACTCTGCCATATGTGAGTCATACCCTGCCATGTGGTTCCTCCTCAGTTCTGGCCCCTTGGAAGTGGGCTTGAAGGTGCTCTGCCAGTCTATCTGTGGATAAAGCAGAACTGACAGTTTGCGTCTTCTGCTTGGCAAAACCCCAAGCAGAACTGATGCATCACCTCTGCTAGGTGGGTTCTCCCAGCACAATGACTCCACATCGACCTCCAAGACCGCATTGGAACCACTGCTGCACACGCACCCCCAACACAGACCCTCACATTTCAAATCTCTCGTTGATGGCAGTCTTGATGATGACACAGGTTCTCGCATTGAAGACTGACAGCTCCTCGGAACTTGTGCATGGCCTTGGCTGTGCGACGCATCCTCAATGCCGGACTTTGCACCTTAAGCCCTCATCAACTGGATCCTTGACTGCAATGTAGGACCTCATATAGCAGCTTCCCAGGTCCTTGGAACTGATGAATCACCTCAGTTACACAACACATTCGCCACACTGGACCTCGCAACGCTACGCCACCAGGATTTAAGGTTCAGCTGGTCTAACTGTAACACCGAAGCCAGCACACACTCGATTGTGGTAGGCCAGAACTTGTGACTTTGTTCTGGTCCAACGTGACCAGATATCCACAGTTGTCACTTTGTGCTTTTTGACGCTATTTTCACTTAAATCTTTAAAAATGCATATCTCCGGTTCTACTGATTGGATTTTTGTCATTTTGGTCTTGATTTATTTATAAAAAATTGGTGTGTCTTTTCTTGTGTTGTGTTTTTACTTTATTACTGTTTGAAGTGTTGCATAAATACCTTACACATTGTCCCCAAGTTAAGCCTCTGCTCTGTTCCAATCTGCCAGAGGATGGAACACAGGTTAATTGGGGGTTTGCTTGTGCCACACCCTGACAAGAACTGGGGTTGCTGCTTGAGTAGGGTTTCACGCCCCCCCCCTAACCAGTAACCCAATTTCTTACATTGAGCATTTTGTGTATGTCATTAAGCAGGCAGCAGTTCAAAGAAATATTTAATGCATTAGTTTGATATGCACGGATCTGTTGGGTCATTCTGTAAAAATGGCTATATACACTATATATTTATATATAAATGTGTTGTGCATAAGACAAAACTGTAGGGAGCGGGAGTGATAAAATGGGGGGAAGTATCAGTTTATGAACCCCCCACAAAGTTAAGATATCTCGTGCCTAGAAAGGCTGAATTCTATGAGCAATCCTGAGCTTACATCCGGTAGCTGTTACACAAGAGAAAAGCTTCTCAAAGTGAAAATGTATGTAACGTATTTTGACAGCAGAAAAACAAGACAAAAGTTATGAAATAAAACTAATCTTTCCTAATGGGTTTAGTCGAATAAGAAAAATGTAATGACCAAAACACCAATATGCAGTGTACAGTACTTTTGAGAATCGCACATTAAGACCTTTTCCGGAACTTATAAATCGTGCACTAAGTGTTCACAGTGTGCAACTATAATGACAATAACTTGGTTTGTGTACAGTACCTCATACTTGACTTTTGTTATTTCTAAGCACTATAAATAGCAACTGTTACTGATACTCAATTTAATGGCACTTAATTTAACCCTCCCCTACCTGGAAGGATGGAATGCCGACTCAGTCTTGTTATGATTCGAACAATGGCCTACAGATCACCCCAATGAAAGACATTTTTATCACGAAGAAAGAATGACAACAGTTTCAATCAGTGGCGATGATTTTGTTTGGGCCTTAGCTTTTAAGGTAAATAAAAGGTGTAATGAAAGCACAAGATGATTTCCATTATTAGAAGCAAACTGCCCTATTATTACATGGGTGGCAAACCTGCAAACCTCTACACCATATGAACCGATAATGAAAGGCCCAGCTATGACAGGAGAATCTCTACGTCTATTTTGATTTCTAATTTAAGAAACGGGACTAACTTCACTCTGATTCAGGAAAGCTGCCGCAAGTACGGGGGTTTGTCTGTCCTGTCGAGTGGAAAGACTTTCTTGTTTTACAGAGGGAACACCAATGTTGTCTATTCGATTGCATTTTGGATGGCGCACAGCATTCTCCCCCTGGGGCCGATCTATCTCAGGGTTTTACCTATTCTGTGACTACAGAGGGGATGAAGGAACCACTTGACAAATCAGCTCCCTTTGTAAGCGGAGCTGGTGTTTGCCAGCCGCGCTGTTTTCGTTCTGACAGCATCTCCCATTCTCTGCCTCGTTCAATCTGTGAGCTCGGGATTTTGATACCGGATCCGCTGGGAGTTTCGAGCAGAGGTTCAATGTTTGCGAGTCCTTCTGCGACGCTTTTTGTTTGTTCCATTTTCCAATTGTATTATTTTCCCGATGATCGCCATATTATGTTCATCATGACGTGTTTCTCTGCTGATGCATTCCCCCTAGACCACAGGCATAGAACTGGCTTCGAAATGGCCTCCGATGTTTAAATGCTTTAATTGCAGCAAGTAGACAAAAGCTGTCTATCCTCTAGGCACTAGAGGTCTGGTTCTCTCCCAAAGCAAGCGGCATTTCAGGCAAAAGAATTGCAAAGACTCGACCTTGCATCCAGAGAGGTACACAAGTGTTTCTAAAGTATGGGCATTGTAAGTGTTTAGGCGCAAACTATTTATATGTCATGCATTGTCTCAGTTATTTTAATCAATTCAATACATTGCCATAACAAATTAAAAGTAACGAGTTAACCTGTGAAGAGGGATCTATTCTTTACAACATGAGCAACCGTCAAAGTATGTGCAAAACCTGCACACACCTGAAAGAGGTGCATCGGCAGTAGATATTTAACACTAGATGGTAAAAACCGAAAAAATGGCATGTTCAAAGATGGCATGCATAGGCGTAAAAAAATGAATGCCACACATACAATGTCTTTCACACACATACCCACACCACCCTTTCTCTTACACACAGATACAACACTGTAAAACACACACAAAATTCTAGCACAGATAAACTTATGAAGGTGGTGGTGGCAGTGGTACTAGTGGAGATGGTAGTAGAAGTGGCAGTAGTGATGATGGCGATAGTAGTGGCAATAATGGTGATAGTGGTGGTAAGGTTGATAGTGGCAGTGGTGGTGGCAGTAGTAGTTGGGATTGTGTTCGTAATGCGGTGATAGTGGTGATGATGTTAGTGGTGGTGCTAGTAGCAGTGATGTTGGTATTCATGATGGTGGTAGCAACTGGAGTGATAGTGATGATTTTGATAGCAGTGTGAAGCTAGTGATAGAGGGGGTGATCTTACTGATAATAGCGTTAATAGCGAAGGTGGTAGTAATGGTGGTGATAGTGGTAGTAGTAATAATGGTGGTAACAGTGGTAGAAGGGGTGATGGTGTTGGCACACTGGTGGTAGTGTGGGTGTGCTAGTGCTAATGGTGGGATTGCCAGTCATGGTAGTGGTTATGATAAAAGTAGTGCTGACGGAGTTGCTGGTGAAAAAAATGGTGGTGGTGACAACAAATAAAATGACTGCTGTATGTCTATTGGCCTAAAGTCGTTTTTCACTGTTGTAATGCCTATCTCTTCCATTGACTAACACTGGGTTACCTTATTACATGTAACAAGTGCTAACGTTGGATTGAGAGCAGGTAGAGATATACTTTTTACGCTCAAATAACTTGTAATTTAAAGTCCTCTTTAATGATGAAGTTGGATTTTAAGTCGCAATTCTGAAAATGCCACTTTGAGAATTTGGCATTTTCTTGTCACGGACATTTGTGCCTTCTTCCAGTGTCTTAAGTCACATGACTGTAAATGGCTCTGCTGTTGGGGTTTCTGTATTCCTTCCAGTCAGTAATACCAAGGGGGCTAAGGTCTGGACAGGATGCGCCATCCTGGTAAGATGACTGGGGAGGGGCTATACCAAACCCCACTTACTCTTTAAAGGACTTTGCCTCCCGCACACACAAAGGAACCTGACACTGGGCCTGTTCTGCCTTTTGTCACCCCCAGATAGTTTGAAGCCTTGACAGGGGAAGGGGAAGAACTTTCCAGAACCAGATGTGGTGGTAGGTCAGGGAGTTCTCACACATAATAGCCTGGCACCAGTTATAAATACTGGACCTCCAAAGCCACTCATCAGAACACTCCTGGACCTGTGGAAGTTACAGAAGAAGGACTGCCCTGCTGCCAGAAGATAGCCCTGCCGCTTGAAGGAGCGCCTTGATGCCTCAGAAGGAAGAATGGACCTTCTTGCCTTCATCCTAGGCTAAATAGAGCAACTGCAAGGGTCAGTTGGCTGACCTCCTGTCTGACCTGCAGGAATAAAACAAGCTTCAGAGGCTTCCTTGAAAGTGCCTAGCTGATGTGCTGCGATTGGACATGCAACTGGATTTCCCTGAGCCCTGTTGGCCTCTGCTGAAGTGAGTCCCTGATCCCCAGATGCACCTCCCCAGGTCCTGGACCCTTGGCTGGCATCAGAGTGCACTCCTCCTCAAGAAACCGGAAAATTCTAAAGTTTGGGCTGCACATGACCATGAACAGTCCAGTTTGTGCCAAGATGCTGTCGCCCGCTCCGACCACCAATATGAAGCTCAGGTGAGTCCTGATCTTCACATTGACAGCAACCGCCAGTGACAACTGGCAATGCGATACATGCACTCTGCATTACAGCAACTACAGCCTGTGACAACGGCCAACATGAAGCTACAGCAACAACCATTCGTGATGCCAGTCTGGCTCTTTGCGCTACAGCGATGACAGTCCACAACGCCAGACTTGCTCTTCGTGCTACAACGACGACCATTTGGACGCTCAGCCTGCTCCTTGCATCCTCCTTCAACAAGAACAGAAGTCTTTGTGCCAAACTTGGAAGGTAACTCTTCAGTGGGACTAAATTGGTTCCTATAGCAGACCTGTGCTCCATCATGGTCACCCTTAACCTGTGACTTTCCCCTGGTCTAATACAACCAGATTACCGCTAGTGGTGCTTTGTGCTTCTAGGTGCTATTTTTACCTAACATTTTGGAATTGCATAACTACAGTTCAACTGACTGGATGTTTGTCATTCTGGTATCATTTTATTTGTTAACATTTACTCTATTTTTCCAAATTTGTTTGGTATTTTCCTTTTGCAGTGCTTTCAGTTTATCACTGCTTGTGTGCTGCATGAATTCTTTACACATTGCCTCTATGTTAAGCCTGACTGTTTTATGCCAGGCTACCAGTGGGTTAGGCACAGGTTAATTTAGTGACTGTTTTTGGTTTACGTTGACAAGGATTGTGGTTGTTACCTGAGTGGTGCTTCTACCCCCGTCAACCAGTAGCACAATTACTTACAGCACCTTTAATGCATTTCTAAAATCCCACTGTCAATTAGTTGGATTCCCTTTTTAGGCAGCATTCTACATCCTCAGTGCTATTTACAAGATTCGAAGCACACGCTGCTCAAATCAAATTGCAGTGAATTACACTTTCAAAAGTATCATAACACAACACAAAGCTTCTGTATCTTCTTGTGCGTTTTTATTCCTTATTCTATCCACTTCTTTTAGCCTTAGCCAACGCGTTTCGTTGCAATGGGGTGTCACCCATACGACTTCCTCAGGGCTAAAAGTAATACAAATACCAATGTTATAATACACACTCATGGTATACAGTAAGAAAACATAAAGTATGCATACCATACGCCAAATTCCAAAAGTGGCGTGTTATTGAGTAACCAGTGAAGTGGAAAACACCATCACAAGCTTAATGACATTTTATTGCATTCTAATCATCCATTTCATGCATTTGTCAAAGTAATCAGGTATAAACAAACCATGTTCTATAAAAGCATTTAGTGACAAGTCTCGTGACACACCTGGAAATTCGAGATAAATGAATAAAGTTGTGACGCCCCTATTGAAAACGTGATTTTTAAGTCTAACCATATCCTGTGATCAATACAGTGTCTAGTTCAAAATTCATTAATGTACACCTCCATGAAAGAAATAAAACAAGGAGGCATGGTGTACCTTTGGGTTTCAATGAGGTTCAGCTATTTGTACCTGTGAGAGCCAGGAAAGTATGCATAAAATCAAATAAGAAACATAAAGTATCAAAGCCGAGTTTTGGTCAAGAATTGCAATATTGGAAATGCATGAAATGGATGATTAGAATGCAATCAAATGTCATTAAGCTTGTGATGGTGTTTTCCACTTCACTGGTTACTCAATAACAGACCACTTTTGGAATTTGGCACATGGCATGTATACTTTATATTTTCTTACTGTATACCATGTGTGTGTATTACAACATTGGTATTTGTATTACTTTTAGCCCTGAGGAAGTCGTAGGGGTGACAACGCATTGCGACGAAATGCATTGGCTAAGGCTAAAAGAAGTGGATGGAATAAGGAATAAAAAACGCACAAGAAGATACAGAAGCTTTGTGTTGTGTTATGATACTTTTGAAAGTGTAATTCACTGTAATTTGATTTGAGCAGCGTGTGCTTCGAATCTTGTAAATTGTTTATTTCAATCTTGGATTGATAATTTGGGGAAGTAGGGTGTATCTCCCCATTACAAAAGCACCGCTAAAAACAAATTTTGTATTGATATCTGTTTGTGATCTCTATATGAGCGCCTGAAACCTATGCGCCCATTTCAGTAGTCAGCCTCAATGCTATTTCGTATACCTAGCTTCAAGTCTAAAGATAGTGTTTGTTTTAGATATGCTGGCCAGTTTGGAAGATCATAAAGATGTGCAGCAAATTTCATGTGTGCCTTCTAACATAGTTCCTATAAATCAAGACTTGATGATAATATTTGCTTGTTTCATTAGGCCCTTTGCCAGCCGCTTATTAGGAATATTGCTCTCACATAGGTCCTAAGCTTCCAGGTTACAAATCCACCCTTTTTAGATATTTGTGTTATTGGGACTTCTCACTTGTTAATTTGTCCACAATAAATACTTTAGGGTTTCTTTGACTGCTACCTTTCACTTCAAACAGTAAGCTAAGAATCTGTGGTTAAGTACAAAATCTTGCATTGAAAGGTTGAATTCAAGGTAGATTTGGGCAGGTACAGTAGAGTCTGGGCGATGGAAAAGACTTCTGTACATCTACATGGGCTTTATCTAGCCAGCTGCTGAGGTTATTTCTAAATAAGAGGATTCCGTATGTTAATGATGGCATTCATTTTCTCAGTGGCGTAACGAAACTTGAGGGGGCCCCCCTGCAAAGTACATGGAGGGGGCCCCCCCATTCTCTGTGCCAGTCAAGAGCTCTCAGGCCAGCGACCCGCCATACTTCAGGGGCTGCGGGGCTATTGTTACACCACTGTTACCAATACAGCCGTTATAAGTAACCCTGGATGGTGGAGTTAATGGTTGGGCTTAGTCTGCCGGCAGTCTATCATATGTGGTGGTCTATCCATTACAGGGTCCCTCCCATCAGTACGCCTGGGAAGTTTGCCCTATTTTAGGTGGGGTTCCTGATGCAGACTCCTGTTATGATATACAACATCGGGCCCACTCATCGATCAGTTTTGACAAAAGTGCATCCACTGATCCTTCTCTTTCACACCTCCTTCCTCCTTCTTGCTTTCTAGTTCTTCCTTTCCATTATTTCTGACCATCCTATCTTTTCTTCATTCACATCCCAGCCTTTTTCTTTCTATTTTCTGTCACATTTATCTTCAACTTTTTCTCTCCCATCATGTCGAAATCATGCCACTATGCTTTTCCTATCTCCTGTCAGGTATTTCTCTTCCTTTCTCTGCTCTTTTATGCTCTCTGCTTTGTATTTCCTTCGTCCATTTTCACACCCTCTCCATTCCCTACCTCTCTTTTCTCATTTCCTCTATTATACCCCACCCTCTCTTCCTTATCAGCTTTCCAGCTGACCTTGTCCTTATAGCCCCTCGTGATTTCTTTCCTTCATACTTTTTCGCTGGGTCCCTTCATTAGCGCTTACAGTGCATTCTTATCTATCACTATGCTCTTCATCAATCCTGTACAGACCTGGAGACTGGATCTCTCTTGAGCTCTCATTGCCCTTCTTCTTCCTCATACTCTCCCAGAACCCCTAGCCTCAAAGGTTATATTCATTTACTCCAGAGTCTTCACTGGTGTCTCTAAAGAGGCCAGATGGTGCCAGTTCCACAGTGCTATTTGTCCTGGCTCTCGTAATGCCCACCACCACAGCTGATCAATGTATTGGGTGACGACACAGAAAAACCTGACACTGCACCTTGCCACACACATTAAATTGTCCAACTACCTTTTGTAGCAAATCAGTGTGGTTTGATTAAAATGTTTGAATCTCTCTCTCTCACTCCATCCCAATACACACACACACGCACACACATACAAAAAGGCCACTGATGGAGGAGAGGAGTTTGCTGGAATGGGGGACATATCTCTACCGTTGACCCACCACAAGCCCTTTTTGGTTTGGGCCATGTATAATAGCCTTGTTCAAATCCCTTTACTTCCCTTATCACTCATACAGCATTCTAGCTGTATTCTGTACAGTGACATAGCAATGTTGTTGTAGACTCTTCTGCAAACAAAAAAAGCCCCCAGCAGGTCAATACCTCATATACAGAGACATCCACATTGACACAACTCTAAAACAAAAACAGGCATATTCCAACATAGGAAAAGGTAAAAAGAGCATGAGGTGCATCATTTAGGTCAGCACATTGGCTTAAAGAGGATGTACACTTTTATTTTGGTCAGAGTACGCTTATCAACATTTTCCATCAGCTGTGACATTAGTAAACCTGGTCTTGGAATCTCTCCCTGCTGCCTTTTAATTTTTGCAAATTCATTGGTTTCCACACTCTGATAATAAATTGTAAAGACCAGGCAGGGCTAAGGTTTTCAACACATGCAACTGTCTGTTACCATTTCTGGACAGATGTATTTAAACAGTCCATTGTTGTATTTCCTGGATGCTAACAACTCGCTCTTGCTTCTTTTTCAACTTTCACGCCACTACCTCACAAAGCCATTTACTGATAAGCACCACTATTGATCAAGGACAAAATCACCCCAAAAAATAAGCTGTGTTCCAACCCCACACCATCTTCCCAATAACTCACTTTAAAATACTCCACAGAGGGCTGATCCATTTAATGTTTGACAACAGCCCTTGAACCAGACTTCCTGTAGAGCATCACAACCCATCCAACCTGCTACTGTTCAGAGAACAACTCAAGGATCTCCTGCCAACACCCAACCTTCCAACATGTGAACCCGCTACTCAAGACTCACTAGATTCCCAAACTCCTGACTTATTGATCATCAGCCAAAAACTAAGACCAACCTCTTTCTCCAACCTACTGTCCTGCAGAAACAATCCAAGGTGTCTTCCCCAAATTTCTCTAAATCGATCAAGACAAAGACAACCAGTCACAAACATAACCTTTCACACTGTGCGGCTTTCTCTTCCAGGGTGTCTGAGAGACTGACAGACAGACACACACACGTTCACTGTAGAGTGAGTCTCAGCACTTCTCTTGTCAATTGACAGAGACAAGGCATTTGATCGAGTGCACTGGCCTTTTTCTGTGGGGAATACTGGATAAGGCGGGTCTGGGTACACAATTCAAAACATGGGAATTGTGCAACTATTCTAGCCCCGCAGCTCGGAAGCTGAGCAGGACTTTCACTTCATCCAAAAGAAATGGACTGACATCCTCCACATAGAGCACACCTCCTCATTCTGTACTTCAGGAAAAGAAGCAATGCTTAAGGTGACACACTATTGGTACTACACCCCAGCCAGAAGGTGAAATGGAAACTCAACAGTCCTAATGGCTGTTAACGCAACTTCGGCCACCCAGACACACTGACTCATCTCCTCTGGCTCTGTCCCAAATTCAAACGCTACTGATAGGCCGTCTAAAAGATATCAATGAAATGTTTGAAACAGATATACCCTGTCTTTCTAGATTACGTCCTACTGAGACTCCCCAATGCCCCAACACACTCTCTACACTCTAACAAAGCGAAGGCAATAATAATGGCTTTTTGTGGGGCTAAACATGTTATCAAAGCCAAATGGGGCACAGATACATTGTTGTCTCACTTTGACTGGCTGCATAATCTGTGGGACCTCACAGGGATGGAAAAGCTTCCTGCTTCCCTGCAGAACTAGTTGCTACACTTTGACAAAATGAGGGGCCCATGCATCCAATCTCTGGCAGAGGACTTTTTGGAATTTACTAGTCCTCTTTACTTATGAGTACACCAGCTTACAGGACTAGGGGGCACGCCTGATCAGCAAGACAAAGACTGACCGCAGTGGGTACGACGCACTAAAAACCCCAGCCTGCTGACACTGAATACGTTGCGAAAGAGCTCTTTCTGGTAAGAGAGGCTATGCTCCGTGGGTGACAACCTCTAATATTTTATCCCTCCTCTCCCGCCTTTCCCAGTCCCCCCTGGTATCCTCCCTTCCTCGCTGTTTATCTCCTTCTTCTGTTCTCCCACTGTTATGTCCGACTGTTCTACTTAATCGGCCTTTGGATTTAGGTAAGAGTATTTGTTCCTGGATAAATTAATAAAAAGATCTGAACGATAAAAGATCAATGGGTTTGCAAAATATTAAAATTTTAACATTATTAATATAATATTCCATCAACACAAGTAAAATTCAAAGTTGTGTACAGCAATAAGAAGCACTATTTACAAGGAGAATAAAGCGAATTAAAACGTTTTAGGGAAAAAGACAAGACCTCATTATATCAAGCAGAATAGAATATGCCACCAAATGCTTAGATATTTTATAAACAACGATATTCTATTTGCATCAAGATTATAGAAAAGTACATTCACGTTGATTAGTGTGATGGTAAATGTGAGCCTTAAATGTCAAATCATCAATGTATTAAGAGTTATCAGCTTGGGAAGTTTAATCCCTGACACAGAGTTGGATTTTAATTATGGAATATGCAGAAGTGGTCCATGAGCCTTAATGAATGA
The DNA here is from genome assembly GCA_963921515.1 of Calotriton arnoldi. Taxonomy (NCBI): domain Eukaryota; kingdom Metazoa; phylum Chordata; class Amphibia; order Caudata; family Salamandridae; genus Calotriton; species Calotriton arnoldi. The sequence goes on along the minus strand of CAWUFW010007653.1, from coordinate 944,138 downwards.
ACCTCGATCCCGCTGAGCAGTCTGAGAAGGTACCACTGTTGGGGGATACGGCAGTGGCTGATTAGACCAGTGTGAGCTATTTACACTTAACTAGAGAGCTTCAAACTCTGTGCTCGCAATCCAGCACATCACACATGCACTGAACACTGAAAACCAACTCATGTAAAGGCAATACTGTTCTCCTCTCCCTCCGGTGTTTCCTTTATCTAATTTTCTTCTGATGTGTCTCCTTTACCCATTGTTTAGGTGGATTTCTCCTTCCGCATTATCTGTCTTTTGCAAAGTCTTAATACTTTTCAGACGCCTTCTCCCTTTTCCCTTTGTCTTTCACTGGCTCTCTGAAGCATTCCTGGTACACAAAGACTGGACACCAGAGTGCTGTTTCTTCTTAGGTTTATTGCATCAAGAATCCCATCCATCAACCAGCAGACTCTCCATCAACTGCCCTGGTTTCTATCCAAACCCCCATGGAATGTCATGACACAAGCCTATGACCAATCCAACATTCTGTAATGACACCCCACAGTTCCATGACTAATACATCACATTAGACTCAGAAAGGCAGTACACCACACACCTCCCTCCTTTATCTAAACAAAATACAACAAAACATTTATACATAATCAGAAAGATAAGATGGTCGTTTGCACCTCCTAGATGAACTACGAATTTCACCTTTCCCACCAACCTGCGGAGTTACTCCACTCGAACTTTCACTTTGTTCACGGCTAACCTTTCCTTTGACTACAACAACTCTATTCAGGTTCCAAATGCGATGATCCTGAGTCTTTACAGCATTTTTAAACACTTTAATCACTTTTATTGGTTTCATAAATTTTGAAGCTGAATTGCCCATCAGACCAGGACGTTTTACCACCACAATATCACCAACTGCTACTTTAGTGGTTTTAACAGCCTTTTTGGCATCAAAGTAACTTTTCCTCACTTTAGCCTTCTCCTCCTCTCTCTTCAGAATCTCACGCTCATCACATTTACACTCCTTCCCTTTACTTAGTTCATACTTGTTTACCCACGCAGGTTCCACGTTGGTATTAGGAATTCTACCCCTGAAAAGCAAGAAGGGTGTCTTCCCAGTCGTAGAATGAGGAGACAATCTGTATTCCTCTATTTTGTTTATTACCACAGACTTCCAATTTAAAGAAAGGGACTTTGCTAAGGCAATAGTTTCTTTGATCACTCTGTTAAACCTCTCAACCATTCCGTTGGCCTCTGGATGATAGAGGGAACATGTCTTGTGAATGATTCCCTTAGAGGAGAGAAAGTTTCTCATCTCCTCAGAGACAAGCTGAACCCCATTATCAGTTAATAGAGATTCAGGAATCCCTTCTTTCGCAAAACAAATCACTTAAACAGCGAATAATATGTTTAGAATCAATAACTTGCAAAAAGAAAATTTCTGGCCATCGTGAAAACATGTCAATAACAACCAAAACAAAAGTTTGCGAGCCATTACTATGAATAGGACCCAAAATATCTAGAGCTATATCTTGCCATGGTCTAGAAGGACGTCTTCTTAAGACCATCGGTTGCACCCGAGTACATTTGGATTTATCACTCAGTGAGCATGGAATGCAATCACGTAATATCCGCTCAACCTCCCTATCCATTCCTGGCCACCAATAGGTCATGCGTAATCTCTCCTTACATTTGGTCAAACCAGCATGTGAGGAATGAACCAAATCAATGAGCTCCTTCCTAAGGGTGTTTGGAGGAATTATCCTCGTACCACGAAACAATAATCCCTTGTCGACGGATAATTCATTACGCAATGACCAAAAGTTCTTACAAGAATCTGATCCTTCCTTCTTACTGATCCAACCTTTCCTAATAAGTCCCATGACCTCATTTAAGGTGACATCTTTAGACATTTCATCACACCATCTTTTTTCAGAAATTACTTCTTGATCAATCACACAAACCCATTCTTCAGCATCTACTACGTCTTCTTCTTCAGACACCATTTTGGGTGTAAGACGTGACAATACATCTGCTACCTTATTCTCTAAACCAGGAATATATTTTATACTAAAATGGTACTCCTGTAGTCCTATCACCCACTTGGTTATCCTACTAGATATTGAATCAAGGCCTTTCTTGCTAAATATTTCAATCAGAGGTTTATGATCAGTTCGTACTTCAAAATCGATCCCCCAAAGAAACTTTTTAATTTTTTGATGGCCCAAAATACAGCGAGAGATTCTCTCTCCACCACCGAATATCTAGTTTCAGGATCTTTAAGACTGCGTGATAAAAACATTATGGTTTGCAAGCCCTTGGGACCATATTGTTGCAAGACTGCACCCAACCCTTTTTCACTGGCATCAGTGATGAGTAAAGTTTTAAACTTTGGGTTAAAACTGCTGAGAGATGGAGCAGACTTAAGTTTCTCTTTGATGTCAATAAACTCTCTCTCACAACAATCCGACCACTCAAAATCAATTCCCTTTTTCAATAAATACCTCATATTGGCAGCACAATCTGCTAAATTCTTCACAAATTTACCATAATACTCAACTACACCTAAAAACTTCATGAGTTCACTCTTACATGAAGGAGAACTCATTTCTTGTATAGTATTAATTAAATCTGACTTTGGTTTAACCCCTTCGCTAGTAATATTGTGACCTAAGTAATTTATTGAGTCTGTTCTAAACTTGCACTTTTCTGCCTTAATGGTTAAATTGTGATCACACAATTTCTCCAAAGTTAGTCTCAAGCGTGCATCATGTTGATTTACATCATCGCCATATACCAAGATATCATCTTGATATACATATACACCTGAGAGACCATTAAGTATTTTCTCCATAACTCTTTGAAAAACCGAAGAGGCTGATACTAAACCAAAAGGCATGCGCTTAAATCTATAAGTACCAAACGGCGTAATGAAGGAAGTAAAGTCTCTACACGACTCTTCTAACTCTATTTGGTGGTAAGCTGAAGTGAGGTCTATTGTACTAAAGACCTTAGCGCCACCTAACAAGGCTAACAATTCATTTATGTTTGGCAACGGGTATTTATCAACAACAACACATTTATTTAATTGCCTCAAGTCAATGCAGAGCCTCAGCTCTCCATTGGATTTACGAGCTGCTACAACTGCGGCCAACCATTCCGTCCCCTCAACATTCTCAATAATACCCCAATTTTTTAGTTTATCAATTTCCTTCCTCATGTCATCCCTCACGGAAAGAGGAACGCTCCTTGCTTTGCAACAAACAGGAGTAGCGTCTTTTCTAAGTACAATTTTATGTTGGTACCCTTTGAGACAACCTAAGTCTTTCCTGAAAACCTTAGCATAATCCTTCTTTAACTCTGCAATAAAACAATCATCACCACTCTCTTCAAGAATCGAACTAACATCGTTTTTAAGTTGAATCGGAGGATCAGCATTAGGATCAAGATATACTCCAAGATCACCTTGATGGATCCAACTAATGATGCTGTCTCCCTTTTTGAAACATAAATTTTTCCCGAAACTAGTCTGCCCTTATACTCTATGAGACCTACAAAATAACCATGAAGTTTAATAGGTTCTCCACCATAAGCTAAAGGCCTAATATCAGGTTTCAAAAGTTTTACCTTCCCTTTCAACTTCTCCAAGTAGAATCCACTCGAGATAATCGTTATTTTGGCACCTGAATCAAATAACACTTTAGTGCTTGCTCCTTCAACCCAAATGTCGTCACAAGGACAATTTTTCCTTTTGTCTCCACTTACTACTTGCACAACAATCTGTCCACACTCATAATCATCTCCCCCAGATTCACCATTTTCACTGTCATATACATCAACTTCTTTAACTTTGGGAATGGGCTTGCTCCTACACAATGGCGCCAAGTGACCCTTTCTCTTACACTTAGAACACGTTTGACCCAAAGCAGGACATTTCTTGTCATTCGCTAAGTGTCCTGGCTTACCACATCTGAAACATTTAACGTTAGTCCACTTATCACTCAATCTTCCACTATTCACTACCGCATCCTTATGTTTATCCCTCAGAATAACATTTGTTCTACTCTTGCTTTTAATTTCTTGAATTTTATATACTTTTTCAGAATCCTTTTAAGAACAGCTACACACTTCAATGAGTGCTCAATCCTCTTGGCAACATTGAGAACTTCATCCAACGTGGGCTCATCACGTAGCCACAATTCCTCTCTGACTCTTTCCATATTGCCACCAAACATGAATTGGTCACGTATTCGTTCGTCGGTGAGATTGTCAAATTTGCATGAAGATGCAAGCTTCCTCAAACAAGTAACATAACCTTCGACAGACTCATCATCACCTTGCATTCTTTTTGCAAATTTGTAACGTTCCAAAATAGTGCTCACCTTCGGTAAGTAATGCTTATCTAATTTTTTGATGCATATTTCATAGTCATTGAGTCCATTAGCTTCCTCTGTAGATAAGTCTGGTAAGTGGTCAAACACATCTTGGCCTTCTGAGCCTAAACAGTGTAACAATAACGAAGATTTCCTCTCTGCGCTAAGTGAGGGACCGCATACCCTAGCGTATCTTTCAAAGACCACTTTCCACTTTTTCCACTGAATAATAGGGTCACCAGAAGAGCTAAGGAAAAAGGGTGCAGCAGTAACGTTTTGCATAATCACTCCAAGTATTATCTAATTTCTTTTTTTTTTTTTAAACCAATACAGGGGTTATATTTTAATAGTATTTAAAATTGCCAGATCATATCAACAGCAACACAAAAAAAAAATTGTTGTAAACTGTGTGAACAAGAAAACACGAGGAATTGACTTATTGTCAATATAATCAACGTTTCATGTTGTGTGCACCAGCGTACTAAATGCTGTGTGCAACAACGAGTTTACCTCAGTTCACATCACTTTCCAGGAGAATGCTGTGCGCATCAGCGCGTAACGTAGAATAAATTAAGAAACTTACTGCTGTGCGCATCAGCGTACAACTGCCATGCACAACGAACAGATCCAGTTAGAGCTGTGCGCATCAGCGTAAAGATGCACAACGAACATGAATTTCTGACAGCTCCGACTAAATCTTCCTCCAATGGCTTGTGAATGCTGTGCGCATCAGCGCACTAATCTTGCACAATGGGAACCTTCCAAACGAAGATGGGTGCCACGTTTCTCTACACTATGACGTGTCCCACGCAGAACGCCGCTTTGAACACCAGACGTATCCCAGGCAAAAACTACAAAGATGGCTGCCACGCTTCCCTACGCGATGACGTGTCTCACGCAGAAGCGTATCCCAGGCAAGACGGAGCTTTGGAACACAAGGTGAAGGCCATCGCGCTCAGGGTTCCAGGCAAATTTGAATGTCAACTACAGGCAAGTAACGTTCATTATTTAGCGGACGGTCTTAACACTTTGCGTTGCGAAACACTAAAAAAAAGTACTTCTTTACATGACAGGAGCCACAATGAGAGTCACAACGAGACAATCAATTAAACGCTTCCTTCGTGAATTCGCGCATATAGGAATGACGAAAGCTACCCTCTGACTGTTGCGGATTATTTATAACTGAGAGTTCAAAGGACGAGCCCGCATCGATAACAACAAAACAAGAGGCAAAATCAATGAAAAAAACCCACTTATGCGGCGAAGCTCCCAATCCCTTACAGTGAATCCACACTCAAACGAGGGCTCTTTATCAGCCATTAAGCGTCAAAGGTTACTTTCTAACTCCAGGGCTAGTGTCACAAGAGATGTAAGATGTGCGTGGAGTTAAAAGTGTCCTTAGAGATAAATCCTTTCTGGTAAAACGTCCTTAGAGATAAATCCTTTTTATCTTTTTTTCAAAATAGGAAATCTCTCACCAATCTTCTGTGTTGAGATTCTTAAAGATGATCCTGCCGACTACGCCAGTGAAGCATTCCTGGTACACAAAGACTGGACACCAGAGTGCTGTTTCTTCTTAGGTTTATTGCATCAAGAATCCCATCCATCAACCAGCAGACTCTCCATCAACTGCCCTGGTTTCTATCCAAACCCCCATGGAATGTCATGACACAAGCCTATGACCAATCCAACATTCTGTAATGACACCCCACAGTTCCATGACTAATACATCACATTAGACTCAGAAAGGCAGTACACCACACTCTCTCTTTTACTTTTTCACTTCTTTGTGGGTTCCCGGTCTCTTCCACCCATTTTCCTATTTGGGATATTTTTACCCTACATTTATAAAGCTCTTTCTTCCTGTTTTTCAACATTTTTTATCACCTCCCTCACTGGGCTTGTTTCTTTCACCCTTTCTGCCTCCCTGGGGCTCATACTATTGCTCCCTGAGGCCCTACTTCATCCATCTTTGCCCCATCTCTCAATCTATTTGAAGGGATTTCTTTCACTCACTCCTAGGTTGTCTACATTACCTTTCTCTCTTTGCTCATGCATCCCCCATCCCTCTCTTTATCTATCCCCTGACAATGGTCCACGCAACACAATCTACCATCTCTGACTTCTTTAATTTTCTCTGCACAACATATTTTGATGATGTTCAACAGAAAGAGAACGTATTCTTTTACAGAGATCCTTACAAAACTCAAAATTCATTTGCTCTCTCTCTCGTGGCTTAACTGCCTTTCTCCCTCATTCTCAAGGGTGCCTCGTTTGCTCTTGTGGGTCTCTTTCAATCTTTATGTGATTCTCTGGGTTTCTCAGGCTCCTTTTATACTTGCTCTTTGGAGCTTTCTTTCACCTTTTGAGCTTGTATTCTTTCATACGCCAGTGTTTTTTTCCTAAGTGCAAATTAATACATTTTCCATAGCTCTACTCCTGTTTTCTTTCTCACATACACACATTTGTGCTCTTTAAACATTACTTTTTTCCTCTCTGTTTATTAAGGTTTCTCAGATTTGTGGTCTTATATTTTCGCTGTTACTCTCAAACACTGTAAACTTATTTCACTCTCCTTTGGTCTGCGGAGCTCTCTGATAACCCGCTTCACCTCAAGGCACCTCTAATAATAAAGTGTTTCTTCAAAGGCATTACTGTACAAATTTACCAAACTTAAAAAGATGAAACTATGACTTGGCCTAGTTGAGATTCAAATTCATGAACAACAGATCACAAAACATGTCTTCCCTTTTGATCTCACTGTATCTTCTCTCTCACTTTCTCCCTCTCTCAAAGTCTGCTTCTTCTCTTCTTAGTTCTCTCACCCTTCGTGTCTCTCTCTCTCTCTCTCTCTCTCTCTGTGTGTGCCTCACTCTCATTCTTTCCATTTATCTCCTCCTCTTTATCTTGCTCCTCCTCTGTTTTACGTACTGTTTTTCCTCCCTCTCTCGTTCTTCACCCCTCTGCTTCTTCAGTCACTCTGCTTCTTCAGTCAGCTAATTTTTTCTCTGGCTTCTCATATTTGTTTCCCCTCATATTGTTACACTTCTCAATCACAGGTTTCCCTTCTCTCATTTTCTTGCTCAGACGGATGCGCTCTCTGCTCTCATTTCATCTTCCACTCTGTCCCTTATATTTCTCCCTGAGAGTTCGGACTACTTTATGTGTAGATGTCTCACTTTGCACTTGAGAATGAAACTATAAAATAAGGTTAGAATCCCATACCGGAGAAATATGTTAAATAACTCCAAGAGCTGCATCACCTCATGGATAGGCAGCATTCTAATATAACACTGCATTTAGGTTTTAACAACATAATGCCATCTGAAAAATACAAATTGCAGTTTTTTTTGCCCCTACGTTCAAATATGCACTGGCTGGCGCTTTGTGGTCTTGGGTCCTCTGCAGTGTTTACCATGGAGCTCAGGTCAAGGAACCTTTCTCCAGCACAAGTGCTGTCCCCAAATGGACTGCTGTGAATATAAGCACATTTATATCCATTGTGGTAATGAGCTCTGGCATCCCCCAAAAAATGGAAAAGACTTTGCACCCCAGGAGGGACTGTATGTACAGACAACAAACTTTAGATTAATGTCAAGTAAGTGTCTTAAGTTTCGAGAACAAGAACAGAAGCACTCACCTTCGTTTACCCTGGAAAATCACTTTGTCTTCCTTAGATGTGTTTATTTCAACTTTCCACTACTGGTTCATTTTTATAAGTTCTTCTAGCTTTTAAAGGAAAATATGCATATAGCAATTGAGCTTGGGAGTGGTGAGCAGGGCAGTGCGAGTGGTGCGGCCGCACTTGGCGCTGACCTAGAGAGGGGTGTACTCAGGAGGGGCGCTGTGCTTAGCAGCTTCTTACGATTTAAAAACGCCTGCTGCAGAGTTCCTTGTGCATCCAGCTTTCGGGCAGCAATAAAAATGTCAAGATAACTCTTGTGATTAATGTTCCTGCTAGAGAAAAAGAGATCGGGTTTTGTCTAGTCAGTGGCAATTTTGACTCGCCATAAAGTAGCACAGAGGGTTAATATGCCTTCTGCAAAACCTATTAGGCTAGGTGAGTGGATTAGTAAACCCAGCCTTTACCAGTGCTTTAAAACCTATTAGGCTAGGTGAGTGGATTAGTAAACCCAGCCTTTACCAGTGCTTTAAAACAAATGAAATGTATGTGAGAGAGGGCCTATGGAGAGATGAGGGGCACTTTTGACAGATGGCAGTGAGGGATTCCGAGGTGGAGGTCATTGGAGAAGGACACCCACCGGGCACCACCAGAGCTAAAGCCGGCCCTGGTGGTGAGTGACGAACTGAAAGCATTGCATGTGCCGAAAGTGCTTACCCTGCCTTCTCAGCAGCTCCTCTAAAGTGTCTTGATTATGAACTGCTCTGTCATTGGTTGGCTGATGCTGCGCCACTCACTTATAAAGCATCACAACTCCTGACAAGCAGCCAGAGCACCATCGCGATACAGCCTCTCAGAAATAATCTACAAATTAAACCACTGCTCATCTCTGATGCCCATCTGTGGCTGGTCTGTTTTTCTACCTGCCCTTCCAGTTTCTTTCTCTCCAGCGAGAGGAAACAGAGAGGTTGGTGCAGGGCAGATATGAGGAAAAACACTCATCTGAGCAGCCAATGAGTAAAATAATGCAGTCTCCACAGGCAAGCAAGGTGAGCACCACTGCACTGGCTGCACCACTGATAGCTCTGCCCCTGATTTTTACCTACCAATGAATCTCAGCAGATCCTGTTTTTTTTTGTGGAGTTTTATATAGGGCGAGCTAGACCTGAAGGTATCAGAGCGCTTTACATGAGCACCAGTTACGTTACAGACGACACATTCCTTTTTTTTGTTAGGCACGGGGAGATTAATGATTTGCCCAGAATCACAGAATGTTGAGCGTCCCTGCCGAGACTTGAACCAGGTTCCCCAGCTCCGAGGTCGACCGCCCTAGCCAATAGGCCACATTCTCTCCCCGTAGTTTTACACACTACTTTACTCTATGAGTGCTAATAAAATGTTGATTAGTGCTTCAATTAAGACTAAATCAGCAAGTGTTGGTTAATACATTCTTCAACAGGATCAAGTCAATGTGCATACATTTTCTTCTGATACAAAGCTTTGCATTTTGCATACCGATGGGATTCCTGGAAAGAAAGCCCTGCCAAAGACTGTGCCCCATAATTCCACACAATTTGCTGCTTCTTGCACATAATGGATTCAACCCTGCCGTATATTATGGTCCTCCGTTGCCTTATAATTTCTGTGGCCATTGTATAATGCTGCACCGACTAGCTTATGTTCGAGAAGATGAGTATGGAATTAAAGAGTTACCTGCTGGCATGGGAAACCAAGTCCTGCTCTACATTTCACGTGCCTAAAAGAATTCTTGTTCTGCGTTTCAAGGGCCTAACTTCCCAGCATGCACCACAAGCTTCCTACATCACTTAACTCGCCGGTCTGCTCTTTATTTCCGATTCAACTGATTTCTTTGAAGGGACATCCAATTAAGTAACAAACACAGTTCACTTTACCCTATCCAGTTCACTTTACCCAATCCAGCGTCAATGACATTCATCACCTAAAAGCATCTCAGAATGTTGCTATGTTTGATGACGTCAGCTGGGGTTTTAAGATGTGTTGTGACATCATTCATCAGATAGCCCCTTTAAAGTGTCTTTTCTAACTTTTCTCGGCAAAACGTTCATTTGGTGAAAAAAGTTTTTGTATTATTAGCTCGTGTTCTTTTTTTGTCCAAGTGTGTTGGGACTCAGAGTTTCCAACTCCAACCCGCACACTTCTTTTATCTTCCAAAGCACATTGAATCCTGCACATGGGGCCGGAGAATTCCAGCAATTCCGCTTTGATAACCATGTGTGGTGGGCCGCATCACCCGCCCCTCCTGGTGACTCTACTGTGAGAGAGAAACTCATGTCCTGCTACACTTCACAACGTGAATGACTTCCCCGCCTCATCGCAGACAGGCAGCTAATACCAAAACTCTCGGGGAATAAATACCTCGACGGATATCTGTATGGGCCCTTCCGGGCGCGCTACTCGGGAAAAGCCTCAATGGGGCTTCTCCAAGCAGCGAACTGCGCCTCGAGGCAGCTCTTAAAGTGTACTATATAAATGCGCCCACTCACCTTACTAAAACACAACAAAAATCCTCAGGGTGTACTTTTAGGGACACTGCGGCAATCGAGCATACACAATTCGGAATACTTTGTTTTTGCAATTCCCTTCAGATTTGTGTTTTGAAATTGAAATTCTGCAGTAATTCGGTAGAATTAAATTCTGTCCGTGAAACTGCCACTGAACATCTGTGAAAATAAGTGAATTTTACACGGCTGTACACAGGTAAAAAAGGCAGTACAAGAGACGCGTTATGCAGGCTGCATGCACCCTGTGGAGTTGTAGCGGATTCCTGCGAACACATCCCATTCCTTAACTCACCAGCGGGGCCCGCCTCTAGCATAGGAAACTGCAAGGGGGGGTTGGGTAAATTGGAATGGGTGCATCTGCACCACAATGTACCGACACCAATGGTCCCTGTTCAGCAGAGAAACATCTGCAACACGTTCAACAAAGCGGACCCTTGTCCACTAGAGTCACCCAGCAGCAGGCAGGTCACAGGGAGTCAGATGCGATTCAGTGGCTAAGTGCAGACTGTGGAACCCAGCGGCCTGTAATTCAATTCTATTACACGCTTTACCCCATGTGTGAACCTGAGCAAATGGATTCATCGCTTTATCTCCCAAATGGGGCAAGTAGAAAAAGACGGTTATAATGGGACAAAATACGTGACCGGTTTTTACTTTCCATATAATTGCAATGGGGATTCGATTTAGCTGACAAGGTAAGGCAATCCAATGTCTTTGCCATAAAAGTCAGTTGAGCACTTACAGGACGCTGACTGTTGAATTAATGGACATGTGTTTTTAATCACGACTCCCCTACTTGGAAACACGGTGTGATCTTAGGCAGAGCTCCGTATAGTCCCATCACCACCACTCTTCAGAAGATGTAAATGCTTAAAATACTAACTGTACCATTCATGGATTCACAATGTTATGCGCTGTTTCAAGTCACTCTATGTGCATTTGCAGTAGAGCAGCAAGGGTGCCATGTGCCTTAATGCAAGCAAGGAATTTCCCCACCATCAGGCATGGGAGTAAAACACAGCTTTAACTGCAGTAGAGGAGGCCCTCACACTGCTGGGCCTGGTGCCACTGTACCTGCTGCACTTTGGGAAACTGCAACCAGTGCATTTACAGTCCCAGACTGCGCAAGGACAGCCCCTAAGAGCACTGTGCAGATTCCTAAATTACACAGGAAGAACAGCTTTATAACTTGCATCGTCAAATCTTTAACATCTTCAAACGGAACCCCTTAAAATGAAAAAGGCAGTTAAGAGAAGCATTGCCCTGCATGGTGCAACTGCCTGGCGCTTCCCTTATGTACGGATAGATGGTGATCCACACCTGGACTGCACACCATGATTAAATGTTTTTCTTCTTATCATACAACAACAAAAAACAATGAATTGTAAGCAAAGTTATAGAAACTTCATTATTCCCCACAAAAAATAGATGGGGTTGGCAGGCACCCATCTCATCTGCTCCTGTCCACTCTTACCTCTTTGCTGCTGGCACTGCACCACCCCTGCCCAGAGCAGCAGCAAGAGGACGGTCCTTTGGTGGGACATCTCTGACAGGCAGGCAGGGTCTGGCCCTGCAGCAGGCAAAGGATGATGGATGTGCAGCCTGCATGTCCCCGGCGACCCCCCAGGATTCACAACTCTCCTGCTTTTCTGCCACCCCAGTCCTTCCCACAGCTCTCTCCTGTTCATGGAGGTGCAAACATTCTCCTGCCCTAGTCAGCATTGTGCTGCCTCGTCCCTTTTCAGCCCCTCGAGCAGTGCCCTGTGGAGAACTCTCTCTCCGAGGGCCCCCACCCTTGTCAGGGACCTGGCGCGCTCTGACTGAAGAGAAACAATGTAAGTTGTTACTTTGTTTCTCTTCAGTCAGCGCGAGGAGCTCAGAGCAGGCTGCACACTGCAGCTGCTTAAGAGCAAGAGAGACACAGCTCTCTACAGAAGAGCTGAGGGGGCCCCCCCTTCATTTACTGAAGACTGGGGCCCCACCCGCACCGTGGGGGCTGCAGGGGTGTTTGTTACGCCCCTGCATTTTCTTCCAATTACTTTGCATATGGACATCGTATCTGGGACCAGGGGCGTAACAAACACCCCCGCAGCCCCCGCGGTGCGGGGGGGCCCCCAGTCTTCAGTAAATGAAGGGGGGCCCCCTCAGCTCTTCTGTAGAGAGCTGTGTCTCTCTACAGAAGTGGACAGGAGCAGGTAAGAGTGGACAGGAGCAGATGAGATGGGTGCCTGCCAACCCCATCTATTTTTTTTGGGGAATAATGAAGTTTCTATAACTTTGCTTACAATTCATTGTTTTTTGTTGTTGTATGATAAGAAGAAAAACATTTAATCAAGGTGTGCAGTCCAGGTGTGGATTACCATCTATCCGTACATAAGGGAAGCGCCAGGCAGTTGCACCATGCAGGGCAATGCTTCTCTTAACTGCCTTTTTCATTTTAAGGGGTTCCGTTTGAAGATGTTAAAGATTTGACGAGGCAAGTTATAAAGCTGTTCTTCCTGTGTAATTTAGGAATCTGCACAGTGCTCTTAGGGGCTGTCCTTGCGCAGTCTGGGACTGTAAATGCACTGGTTGCAGTTTCCCAAAGTGCAGCAGGTACAGTGGCACCAGGCCCAGCAGTGTGAGGGCCTCCTCTACTGCAGTTAAAGCTGTGTTTTACTCCCATGCCTGATGGTGGGGGAAATTCCTTGCTTGCATTAAGGCACATGGCACCCTTGCTGCTCTACTGCAAATGCACATAGAGTGACTTGAAACGGCGCATAACATTGTGAATCCATGAATGGTACAGTTAGTATTTTAAGCATTTACATCTTCTGAAGAGTGGTGGTGATGGGACTATACGGAGCTCTGCCTAAGATCACACCGTGTTTCCAAGTAGGGGAGTCGTGATTAAAAAACACATGTCCATTAATTCAACAGTCAGCGTCCTGTAAGTGCTCAACTGACTTTTTATGGCAAAGACATTGGATTGCCTTACCTTGTCAGCTAAATCGAATCCCCATTGCAATTATATGGAAAGTAAAAACCGGTCACGTATTTTGTCATTTATAACCGTCTTTTTCTACTTGCCCCATTTGGGAGATAAAGCAATGAATCCATTTGCTCAGGTTCACACATGGGGTAAAGCGTGTAATAGAATTGAATTCCAGGCCGCCGGGTTCCACAGTCTGCACTTAGCCACTGAATCGCATCTGACTCCCTGTGACCTGCCTGCTGCTGGGTGACTCTAGTGGACAAGGGTCCGCTTTGTTGAACGTGTTGCAGATGTTTCTCTGCTGAACAGGGACCATTGCTGTCGGTACATTGTGGTGCAGATGCACCCCTTCCAATTTACCCAACCCCCACTTGCAGTTTCCTATGCAGGAGGCGGGCCCCGCTGGTGAGTTAAGGAATGGGATGTGTTCGCAGGAATCCGCTACAACTCCACAGGGTGCATGCAGCCTGCATAACGCGTCTCTTGTACTGCCTTTTTTTACCTGTGTACAGCTGTGTAAAATTCACTTATTTTCACAGATGTTCAGTGGCAGTTTCACGGACAGAATTTAATTCTACCGAATTACTGCAGAATTTCAATTTCAAAACACAAATCTGAAGGGAATTGCAAAAAACAAAGTATTCCGAATTGTGTACGCTCGATTGCCGCAGTGTCCCTAAAAGTGCACCCTGAGGATTTTTGTTGTGTTTTAGTAAGGTGAGTGGGCGCATTTATGTAGTACACTTTAAGAGCTGCCTCGAGGCGCAGTTCGCTGCTTGGAGAAGCCCCATTGAGGCTTTTCCCGAGTAGCGCGCCCCGGGAAGGGCCCATACAGATATCCGTCGAGGTATTTATTCCCTGAGAGTTTTGGTATTAGCTGCCTGTCTGCGATGAGGCGGGGAAGTCATTCACGTTGTGAAGTGTAGCAGGACATGAGTTTCTCTCTCACAGTAGAGTCGCCAGGAGGGGCGGGTGATGCGGCCCACCACACATGGTTATCAAAGTTGAATTGCTGGAATTCTCCGGCCCCATGTGCAGGATTCAATGTGTTTCGGAAGATAAAAAAAGTGTGCGGGTTGGAGTTGGAAACTCTGAGTCCCAACACACTTGGACAAAAAAAGAACACGAGCTAATAATTAGGGGTGAGCGGAATTTGCATAGTCGCGCTACGCAAAGGTCCGCGAAACGGTAAAAAAGCTCCACAAGCACGCAAAAGTTCTGCGAACACGCGGAATGGCTTGTTCCGCCCGTTCGCAATGCTTTTTTCCTGTTCCCGAATGCTGTTTGCGTGCTCGGGGAGAAATATCTCGCGAACACGCATTTTGTAAGCGCGAACAAGCAAAAAATTCCGCGAAGCTGCGGTTCGCGGAATTTTTGGCAATTTTGCGTTCTCCGCGGAACGCGAAATTACCCAGATTCCGCAAATTCCGCGAGCGGAATGGAATTTACCGCCCAGGCCTACTAATAATACAAAAACTTTTTTCACCAAATGAACGTTTTGCCGAGAAAAGTTAGAAAAGACACTTTAAAGGGGCTATCTGATGAATGATGTCACAACACATCTTAAAACGGATGTATGACGATACCACGCATGCATTACATCGCATGCCATTAGAACGCGGTTTTAACAACGCAAGTCGTTACAACGACTTGCGTTGGAGGGCGCTGGACTTAGGAGTAGTTTAATTTACTATTCCAACTCCAGCCTACGTACAGTAGGGAAGGTGTTGGATAGTAATTTAAACTACTCCTTGTCCTATAGCGCCCTCCAGTGCAAGTCGTTGTAACGACTTTCGTTGTAAAAACCGCAATCTAATGGCATGCGATGTAATGCATGCGTTCTAAAGGTTGTTTCCCCTTAAAACCCCAGCTGACGTCATCAAACATAGCAACATTCTGAGATGCTTTTAGGTGATGAATGTCATTGACGCTGGATTGGGTAAAGTGAACTGGATAGGGTAAAGTGAACTGTGTTTGTTACTTAATTGGATGTCCCTTCAAAAAAATCAGTTGAATCGGAAATAAAGAGCAGACCGGCGAGTTAAGTGATGTAGGAAGCTTGTGGTGCATGCTGGGAAGTTAGGCCCTTGAAACGCAGAACAAGAATTCTTTTAGGCACGTGAAATGTAGAGCAGGACTTGGTTTCCCATGCCAGCAGGTAACTCTTTAATTCCATACTCATCTTCTCTAACATAAGCTAGTCGGTGCAGCATTATACAATGGCCACAGAAATTATAAGGCAACGGAGGACCATAATATACGGCAGGGTTGAATCCATTATGTGCAAGAAGCAGCAAATTGTGTGGAATTATGGGGCACAGTCTTTGGCAGGGCTTTCTTGCCAGGAATCCCATTGGTATGCAAAATGCAAAGCTTTGTATCAGAAGAAAATGTATGCACATTGACTTGATCCTGTTGAAGAATGTATTAACCAACACTTGCTGATTTAGTCTTAATTGAAGCACTAATCAACATTTTATTAGCACTCATAGAGTAAAGTAGTTTGTGTAAAACTACGGGGGAGAGAATGTGGCCTATTGGCTAGGGCGGTCGACCTCGGAGCTGGGGAACCTGGTTCAAGTCTCGGCAGGGACGCTCAACATTCTGTGATTCTGGGCAAATCATTAATCTCCCCGTGCCTAACAAAAAAAAGGAATGTGTCGTCTGTAACGTAACTGGTGCTCATGTAAAGCGCTCTGATATCTTCAGGTCTAGCTTGCCCTATATAAAACTCCACAAAAAAAAACAGGATCTGCTGAGATTCATTGGTAGGTAAAAAATCAGGGGCAGAGCTATCAGTGGTGCAGCCAGTGCAGTGGTGCTCACCTTGCTTGCCTGTGGAGACTGCATTATTTTACTCATTGGCTGCTCAGATGAGTGTTTTTCCTCATATCTGCCCTGCACCAACCTCTCTGTTTCCTCTCGCTGGAGAGAAAGAAACTGGAAGGGCAGGTAGAAAAAAACAGACCAGCCACAGATGGGCATCAGAGATGAGCAGTGGTTTAATTTGTAGATTATTTCTGAGAGGCTGTATCGCGATGGTGCTCTGGCTGCTTGTCAGGAGTTGTGATGCTTTATAAGTGAGTGGCGCAGCATCAGCCAACAAATGACAGAGCAGTTCATAATCAAGACACTTTAGAGGAGCTGCTGAGAAGGCAGGGTAAGCACTTTCGGCACATGCAATGCTTTCAGTTCATCACTCACCACCAGGGCCGGCTTTAGCTCTGGTGGTGCCCGGTGGGTGTCCTCCTCCAATGACCTCCACCTCGGATTCCCTCACTGCCATCTGTCAAAAGTGCCCCTCATCTCTCCATAGGCCCACTCTCACATACATTTCATTTGTTTTAAAGCACTGGTAAAGGCTGGGTTTACTAATCCACTCACCTAGCCTAATAAAATACAGATCTGTTCTTTGCAGAAGGCATATTAACCCTCTGTGCTACTTTATGGCGAGTCAAAATTGCCACTGACTAGACAAAACTCGATCTCTTTTTCTCTAGCAGGAACATTAATCACAAGAGTTATCTTGACATTTTTATTGCTGCCCGAAAGCTGGATGCACAAGGAACTCTGCAGCAGGCGTTTTTAAATCGTAAGAAGCTGCTAAGCACAGCGCCCCTCCTGAGTACACCCCTCTCTAGGTCAGCGCCAAGTGCGGCCGCACCACTCGCACTGCCCTGCTCACCACTCCCAAGCTCAATTGCTATATGCATATTTTCCTTTAAAAGCTAGAAGAACTTATAAAAATGAACCAGTAGTGGAAAGTTGAAATAAACACATCTAAGGAAGACAAAGTGATTTAACAGGGTAAACGAAGGTGAGTGCTTCTGTTCTTTTTCTCGAAACTTAAGACACTTACTTGACATTAATCTAAAGTTTGTTGTCTGTACATTCAGTCCCTCCTGGGGTGCAAAGTCTTTTCCATTTTTTGGGGGATGCCAGAGCTCATTACCACAATGGATATAAATGTGCTTATATTCACAGCAGTCCATTTGGGGACAGCACTTGTGCTGGAGAAAGGTTCCTTGACCTGAGCTCCATGGTAAACACTGCAGAGGACCCAAGAACACAAATCGCCAGCCAGTGCATATTTGAACGTAGGGGCAAAAAAAACTGCAATTTGTATTTTTCAGATGGCATTATGTTGTTAAAACCTATATGCAGTGTTATATTAGAATGCTGCCTATCCATGAGGTGATGCAGCTCTTGGAGTTATTTAACATATTTCTCCGGTATGGGATTCTAACCTTATTTTATAGTTTCATTCTCAAGTGCAAAGTGAGACATCTACACATAAAGTAGTCTGAACTCTCAGGGAGAAATATAAGGGACAGAGTGGAAGATGAAATGAGAGCAGAGAGCGCATCCGTCTGAGCAAGAAAATGAGAGAAGGGAAACCTGTGATTGAGAAGTGTAACAATATGAGGGGAAACAAATATGAGAAGCCAGAGAAAAAATTAGCTGACTGAAGAAGCAGAGCATAAGGGGTGAAGAACGAGAGAGGGAGGAAAAACAGTACGTAAAACAGAGGAGGAGCAAGATAAAGAGAAGGAGATAAATGGAAAGAATGAGAGTGAGGCACACACACAGAGAGAGAGAGAGAGAGACACGAAGGGTGAGAGAACTAAGAAGAGAAGAAGCAGACTTTGAGAGAGGGAGAAAGTGAGAGAGAAGATACAGTGAGATCAAAAGGGAAGACATGTTTTGTGATCTGTTGTTCATGAATTTGAATCTCAACTAGGCCAAGTCATAGTTTCATCTTTTTTAAGTTTGGTAAATTTGTACAGTAATGCCTTTGAAGAAACACTTTATTATTAGAGGTGCCTTGAGGTGAAGCGGGTTATCAGAGAGCTCCGCAGAACAAAGGAGAGTGAAATAAGTTTACAGTGTTTGAGAGTAACAGCGAAAATATAAGACCACAAATCTGAGAAACCTTAATAAACAGAGAGGAAAAAAGTAATGTTTAAAGAGCACAAATGTGTGTATGTGAGAAAGAAAACAGGAGTAGAGCTATGGAAAATGTATTAATTTGCACTTAGGAAAAAAACACTGGCGTATGAAAGAATACAAGCTCAAAAGGTGAAAGAAAGCCCCAAAGAGCAAGTATAAAATGAGCCTGAGAAACCCAGAGAATCACATAAAGATTGAAAGAGACCCACAAGAGCAAACGAGGCACCCTTGAGAATGAGGGAGAAAGGCAGTTAAGCCACGAGAGAGAGAGCAAATGAATTTTGAGTTTTGTAAGGATCTCTGTAAAAGAATACGTTCTCTTTCTGTTGAACATCATCAAAATATGTTGTGCAGAGAAAATTAAAGAAGTCAGAGATGGTAGATTGTGTTGCGTGGACCATTGTCAGGGGATAGATAAAGAGAGGGATGGGGGGGATGGATGAGCAAAGAGAGAAAGGTAATGTAGACAACCTAGGAGTGAGTGAAAGAAATCCCTTCAAATAGATTGAGAGATGGGGCAAAGATGGATGAAGTAGGGCCTCAGGGAGCAATAGTATGGGCCCCAGGGAGGCAGAAAGGGTGAAAGAAACAAGCCCAGTGAGGGAGGTGATAAAAAATGTTGAAAAACAGGAAGAAAGAGCTTTATAAATGTAGGGTAAAAATATCCCAAATAGGAAAATGGGTGGAAGAGACCGGGAACCCACAAAGAAGTGAAAAAGTAAAAGAGAGAGCCAGTAAAAGACAAAGGGAAAAGGGAGAAGGCGTCTGAAAAGTATTAAGACTTTGCAAAAGACAGATAATGCGGAAGGAGAAATCCACCTAAACAATGGGTAAAGGAGACACATCAGAAGAAAATTAGATAAAGGAAACACCGGAGGGAGAGGAGAACAGTATTCCCTTTACATGAGTTGGTTTTCAGTGTTCAGTGCATGTGTGATGTGCTGGATTGCGAGCACAGAGTTTGAAGCTCTCTAGTTAAGTGTAAATAGCTCACACTGTTCTGATCAGCCACTGCCGTATCCCCCAACAGTGGTACCTTCTCAGACTGCTCAGCGGGATCGAGGTTCATTCATTAAGGCTCATGGACCACTTCTGCATATTCCATAATTAAAATCCAACTCTGTGTCAGGGATTAAACTTCCCAAGCTGATAACTCTTAATACATTGATGATTTGACATTTAAGGCTCACATTTACCATCACACTAATCAACGTGAATGTACTTTTCTATAATCTTGATGCAAATAGAATATCGTTGTTTATAAAATATCTAAGCATTTGGTGGCATATTCTATTCTGCTTGATATAATGAGGTCTTGTCTTTTTCCCTAAAACGTTTTAATTCGCTTTATTCTCCTTGTAAATAGTGCTTCTTATTGCTGTACACAACTTTGAATTTTACTTGTGTTGATGAAATATTATATTAATAATGTTAAAATTTTAATATTTTGCAAACCCATTGATCTTTTATCGTTCAGATCTTTTTATTAATTTATCCAGGAACAAATACTCTTACCTAAATCCAAAGGCCGATTAAGTAGAACAGTCGGACATAACAGTGGGAGAACAGAAGAAGGAGATAAACAGCGAGGAAGGGAGGATACCAGGGGGGACTGGGAAAGGCGGGAGAGGAGGGATAAAATATTAGAGGTTGTCACCCAGGGAGCATAGCCTCTCTTGCCAGAAAGAGCTCTTTCGCAACGTATTCAGTGTCAGCAGGCTGGGGTTTTTAGTGCATCGTACCCACTGCAGTCAGTCTTTGTCTTGCTGATCAGGCGTGCCCCCTAGTCCTGTAAGCTGGTGTACTCATAAGTAAAGAGGACTAGTAAATTCCCAAAAGTCCTCTGCCAGAGATTGGATGCATGGGCCCCTCATTTTGTCAAAGTGAAGCAACAAGTTCTGCAGGGAAGCAGGAAGCTTTTTCATCCCTGTGAGGTCCCACAGATTATGCAGCCAGTCAAAGTGAGACAACAATGTATCTTTGCCCCATTTGGGTTTGATGACATGTTTAGCCCCACAAAAAGCCATTATTATTGCCTTCCCTTTGTTAGAGTGTAGAGAGTGTGTTGGGGCATTGGGGAGTCTCAGTAGGACGTAATCTAGAAAGACAGGGTATATCTGTTTCAAACATTTCATTGATATCTTTTAGACGTCCTATCAGTAGCGTTTAAATTTGGGACAGACCCAGAGGAGATGAGTCAGTGTGTCTGGGTGGCCGAAGTTGCGTTAACAGCCATTAGGACTGTTGAGTTTCCATTTCACCTTCTGGCTGGGGTGTAGTACCAATAGTGTGTCACCTTAAGCATTGCTTCTTTTCCTGAAGTACAGAATGAGGAGGTGTGCTCTATGTGGAGGATGTCAGTCCATTTCTTTTGGATGAAGTGAAAGTCCTGCTCAGCTTCCGAGCTGCGGGGCTAGAATAGTTGCACAATTCCCATGTTTTGAATTGTGTACCCAGACCCGCCTTATCCAGTATTCCCCACAGAAAAAGGGCAGTGCACTCGATCAAATGCCTTGTCTCTGTCAATTGACAAGAGAAGTGCTGAGACTCACTCTACAGTGAACGTGTGTCTGTCTGTCAGTCTCTCAGACACCCTGGAAGAGAAAGCCGCACAGTGTGAAAGGTTATGTTTGTGACTGGTTGTCTTTATCTTGATCGATTTAGAGAAATTTGGGGAAGACACCTTGGATTGTTTCTGCAGGACAATAGGTTGGAGAAAGAGGTCGGTCTTAGTTTTTGGCTGATGATCAATAAGTCAGGAGTTTGGGAATCTAGTGAGTCTTGAGTAGCGGGATCACATGTTGGAAGGTTGGGTGTTGGCAGGAGATCCTTGAGTTGTTCTCTGAACAGTAGCAGGTTGGATGGGTTGTGATGCTCTACAGGAAGTCTGGTTCAAGGGCTGTTGTCAAACATTAAATGGATCAGCCCTCTGTGGAGTATTTTAAAGTGAGTTATTGGGAAGATGGTGTGGGGTTGGAACACAGCTTATTTTTTGGGGTGATTTTGTCCTTGATCAATAGTGGTGCTTATCAGTAAATGGCTTTGTGAGGTAGTGGCGTGAAAGTTGAAAAAGAAGCAAGAGCGAGTTGTTAGCATCCAGGAAATACAACAATGGACTGTTTAAATACATCTGTCCAGAAATGGTAACAGACAGTTGCATGTGTTTAAAACCTTAGCCCTGCCTGGTCTTTACAATTTATTATCAGAGTGTGGAAACCAATGAATTTGCAAAAATTAAAAGGCAGCAGGGAGAGATTCCAAGACCAGGTTTACTAATGTCACAGCTGATGGAAAATGTTGATAAGCGTACTCTGACCAAAAGAAAAGTGTACATCCTCTTTAAGCCAATGTGCTGACCTAAATGATGCACCTCATGCTCTTTTTTACCTTTTCCTATGTTGGAATATGCCTGTTTTTGTTTTAGAGTTGTGTCAATGTGGATGTCTCTGTATATGAGGTATTGACCTGCTGGGGGCTTTTTTTTGTTTGCAGAAGAGTCTACAACAACATTGCTATGTCACTGTACAGAATACAGCTAGAATGCTGTATGAGTGATAAGGGAAGTGAAGGGATTTGAACAAGGCTATTATACACGGCCCAAACCAAAAAGGGCTTGTGGTGGATCAACGGTAGAGATATGTCCCCCATTCCAGCAAACTCCTCTCCTCCATCAGTGGCCTTTTTGTATGTGTGTGCGTGTGTGTGTGTATTGGGATGGAGTGAGAGAGAGAGATTCAAACATTTTAATCAAACCACACTGATTTGCTACAAAAGGTAGTTGGACAATTTAATGTGTGTGGCAAGGTGCAGTGTCAGGTTTTTCTGTGTCGTCACCCAATACATTGATCAGCTGTGGTGGTGGGCATTACGAGAGCCAGGACAAATAGCACTGGGGAACTGGCACCATCTGGCCTCTTTAGAGACACCAGTGAAGACTCTGGAGTAAATGAATATAACCTTTGAGGCTAGGGGTTCTGGGAGAGTATGAGGAAGAAGAAGGGCAATGAGAGCTCAAGAGAGATCCAGTCTCCAGGTCTGTACAGGATTGATGAAGAGCATAGTGATAGATAAGAATGCACTGTAAGCGCTAATGAAGGGACCCAGCGAAAAAGTATGAAGGAAAGAAATCACGAGGGGCTATAAGGACAAGGTCAGCTGGAAAGCTGATAAGGAAGAGAGGGTGGGGTATAATAGAGGAAATGAAAACAGAGAGGTAAGGAATGGAGAGGGTGTGAAAATGGACGAAGGAAATACAAAGCAGAGAGCATAAAAGAGCAGAGAAAGGAAGAGAAATACCTGACAGGAGATAGGAAAAGCATAGTGGCATGATTTCGACGTGATGGGAGAGAAAAAGTTGAAGATAAATGTGACAGAAAATAGAAAGAAAAAGGCTGGGATGTGAATGAAGAAAAGATAGGATGGTCAGAAATAATGGAAAGGAAGAACTAGAAAGCAAGAAGGAGGAAGGAGGTGTGAAAGAGAAGGATCAGTGGATGCACTTTTGTCAAGACTGATCGATGAGTGGGCCCGATGTTGTATATCATAACAGGAGTCTGCATCAGGAACCCCACCTAAAATAGGGCAAACTTCCCAGGCGTACTGATGGGAGGGACCCTGTAATGGATAGACCACCACATATGATAGACTGCCGGCAGACTAAGCCCAACCATTAACTCCACCATCCAGGGTTACTTATAACGGCTGTATTGGTAACAGTGGTGTAACAATAGCCCCGCAGCCCCTGAAGTATGGCGGGTCGCTGGCCTGAGAGCTCTTGACTGGCACAGAGAATGGGGGGGCCCCCTCCATGTACTTTGCAGGGGGGCCCCCTCAAGTTTCGTTACGCCACTGTCTGGGACCTGTAATATTTTTTAACAATATTTAGAGTGCGAAGTTCACCTCAAAAGTTGTGCTCTTTAGCGTGTTTAGATGGGCTTCATGCGCCCTCTTTCATTTATCCAAACACCCTGATATTTGTATGATGTAACCCTCTCCCTTTTTATATTTTCCAAGTGCCATGCACCCTTCTTGTTTACTTTTTAGCCAAACATAATTATTCTTGATTTTACACTGTTAAATTTAATAATGTTAGTATTATATCAACAAGCGCATCCAATGATCTTTGAAGCCCTATGGGCATCTGATCACGGAAGGTAGAGTCGTCAGCATATTGTATTGCTTAGACCTTGGCTTCTATTAGTTTTGGAGGGAAAGCACTTTTTGAAGCTACTGCATTATTGATGTCGGCTAAGTATAAGTTAAAGAAAGGCGGTGTTAAAAATGCACCCTTGTTTTAAACTTGTTAACCACTCTTGTGACATCTCTAGGGGAAGCACTTGCTTCTTTTGTGTTTTGCTGCAGTGCATGGGTCTCTCCTGGGACCCAAGAGCGATGGTGGGATGGCAGTTGGTGGTCTCACCACATTCCCCAGCCTCTCCCAAGTTTCTACAAAGCCAAGGAAACAGGACACCGTGGACAGCACTATTTCTACACCACCTACCTGCACACCTGTCTCAGAGGTACTCTACGGACCTGTTCTGAGATGAGAAATAACCTAGGCTGACGTGCATCTTTCACAGAGCTCCTGTCATCACAGTGCTGGCTCTCAGTATGAGAGTAGAGAGCATGACTTTGACTGGGAGAGGGTGCCACTGCGCAGAGAGTGATGGTGGTTGGCGTCAGAAGGCCAGGTACCTATTTTTCCATGTGAGGGGGTATACACAGAGGGTCTTTGCGTGGGTGGCGGAAGGTCAGGTGTTTTCTTTTAATGTTTGGAGATGGACAGGGAGGTTTTCAGTGGGTGGTGAGGGTAGATGGTAGGACGTCTACTATTATTTTTAATTTGAGGGAGGGAGAGGGTATATGTTGACGGTATTGGGGTGGGTGTCAGGAGGCCAGGTTATTTTTTACCATTTTTTCCAAACCATATAAGGCTATACTATTAAGGCTACCACATTACTCCTCTGCCGCTGAATACATGCTGGAAACAGGGACAGATGATTTGAGGTTGAGTACCATAATATTTAAGATGTGTAACGTGTACATATTAGGGGTGTTGTTCACTTCTGGCTTCTGAGTGGTATCAAAGAGAACTCACACTCTTGTAGCTTAGTTGATGTTACTCAGAACCTCCCGATGAAAAACATCCTCATTGTTCACAGTTACACATCTATAATTCTGTGCATAATACGTGGATGCCTGCAATCCTCATACAAAAACGTATCTCTAATTTCCTTTTTAAAGTCAAATTGAGAAGTCTCTAAGAAAATTGCATAGTCGATCAACTGCATTTGTTTATTACAGTTGAGCTGTGGCGACATATTGCCTAGTGCTAGCAGTCAAAGTGAAAAGCATGTCACAGAGCATCATAACACCCGCAGTTTAAACATGAAACAAGAACTGGCTTTTTTTTCCTTGGTCTGTTTTCTAACATGGAATATGATCAGCAAAGAGGTAACATTTATGGCAATATTTTCGTAGTTCATAGCGAAATAAAAAGAATTTGCATGTTAATAATCATTGTGAGTTATCACAATATTTTAATCCAATTTACATTAAACCAATTATAATATATTTTTGCAGCAAATTACTTACTGCTTTTTGGTGTGTTTCATTTTAAACTTCAGAATCCATGTTTATTCTTCATGTCTGCAGCCAAAGTATCTCCTTCTTATGAAGGAGCAAGGCAGTAAACGTTTAAACGATTTGTCGGATGTGTGATCATGTATTACATGGAATAAAATGCCTTCGGCCTTCGACCTTGTTCCCCTATAAGATCACAGAACTCTTTGATGAAGTGCAAATACTTATAATGTAGAGAGTGTTTCATCCCATATGTGATATTGGATGTAATATTAAAAAAATTCCTGGGTATCAAAAATGATTAATGTTTGTGCAGGCTGTTGCATGAAACGAAATCTTCATCACCAATTTTCTCGATAAAATTAAAGCATTATGGGGCATATCTACAAGGGCTTTATCTCCGTTTTTCTGGCTTTAAAAGCCAGAAAAACGGAGATAAAACTATCGCCCTATCAACAAGAGGGTGCTAACATGCATAATCGCATGTTAGCACCCTTTCTCGACGCTCCCTTTGCATCTCTAATGAGATGCAAAGTGGGCGTCACTAGGCGTACCTCGGATGGACTGCCTTGAGAATATCGCTGATGTTCACATCGCGATATTAACAAGGCAGCCCATAGGATTTTAGCAGACGTTAGATTTTGGCGAAACGGCCGTTTTCGCCAAAATCTAACGTCTGCTAAAATCCTGACTTACCTATGTTAGACATAGGGGATGGATTATGCTGATACGACCACAGGGTCGTATCAGCAGGTTATCGCCGTTTGCAGGGAACATCGCTGGAAAACCAGCGATGTTCCCTGCAAAACGGCGATAACCTCGCTATCTCTGGAATTCTTATCGCCCTGGGGAAACGCGTTGTTAATAACGCGCTACCAGGGCGATACATACCAGAGTTAGCCTGCGTTAGGGAATTCGGCGCTCAGCACGGCCAGCGATAATTATCGCTGGCCGTTGATAATATGCCCCTTAATTTCCAAAGACACGGACTTTAGCTCTGTTTCCAGAAGCTATTACTGTAATTGTGACACACTCCACTCCCTAGCAACAACAATAATGAATGCACAATGTTATGTTATGTTATTTTAATCTTGTAAGGCGCACAGCTACCCAAGGGTTTCCCGGCGCCGCCTTACAGGACAGAAGGAGAAAAAGAAAGTGTTCTACATATTAAATAACCATGGGGCATATTAGCAAGAACAGGCGAAAATTATCGCTAACCGCGCTTAGCGCGTATTTATTTAACGCCGCCTATCGCTGGATATTATCGCGGAGATAACATGCTATTAGCAAGGTTTATCTCCAATGCGATAAAATATCACGCTATAGCGGCGAAATGCGTGAATATCGCTGGAAATCCAGCGATATTCACGCATTAACGCCATGGTGGACTTAGGCTGACAATCCACCTCCTATTCTACAAACAGGTAAGTCATGTTTTTAGCAGGTGTTAAATTCTAGCGATATTCGCGCTTAGCGCAAATTTTTTTATCATTTCGCCTGCGTTGCTAAAAGGGGGAAGTTGTGTTAGCGACTGTTTTCAGTCGCTTTCAGTTGGGAACGCCTACCTTGCAAGTCATTAGCGATAATTATCGCTGGCATGCAAGGCGATGGGAAAACGGGCCGCTATCGCCAGAAAGCTGTCGCTAACGCCTGTTAGCGACAGCTTGCTGATAGGGCGATAACGCCCTTGCTAATATGCCCCCAGGTTTTTAAACACTTCTCATATATAGTTTCAGTCCGAAGTGACATAGGGAGGGAGTTCCACAAAGAGGGACCCAAACAAGAGAAGGACCGACCGCCCATTCGCGACAATCTGGTCCTAGGAACCGTGAATTTAGCCTGGGTGGCGGAACGTAGGGGACGTGATGGTAGATAAGGGTGAACTAAGGCATTCAGATATTGGGGTGTCTTACCAAATTTGATTTTGAACATATAGCTCAGGGCTTTGAATTTAATATGATTCTCCACCCTGAGCCAATGAAGGTCCCGAAGAGAGCCTGAGATGGAAACTGTTTTAGGAACCTTGCAAAGTAGCCTAGCCGCCGCATTCTGCACCATCTGCAGTTTACGTAACATGTCCTTGTTGACTCCTAGATACAGAATATTGCCGTAGTCCAGTCTAGAGGTGGCAAGAGCCTGGACCACGGTGCGTTGAGTGGAAAAAGGCAGCATCCAAAGGATTTTCCTGAGCCATTTGAGGATAGTGAAGCAAGTCGAGGCCTCTTTCACTGCTTGTTGCTTCATTGATAACTGGTCATCAATTATGACACCTATATTCCGGACCTGATGATTAGGCTGGGGCAGAGCACCCATTTCAGGCAGCCAGTATTGAGGTCCCCACAGGTCTTTGTTCTTACCCAGAATCAGCACCTCCGTCTTTTCGCCATTAAGTTTAAGCAGGTTGGCTTGCATCCAGCCTGCTGTGTTCCTCAACCCAGACTGGAGAGATGATGATTTAGACGCCCTTTCAGCAGAAAGGGAGAAAACAATCTGGGTGTCATCAGCATAGGAGAAAAGGGACAGCCCAGCATCTTCGGCAATCGTCGCCAGAGGCCTGACATAGATGTTAAACAATAAAGGGCTAAGAATGGAACCCTGAGGAACTCCATAAGGTGAAAAATGAGTATTGGAACTGGCCACAACAATAGATGTTGCAAATTACAAGAATATAACACATGGCCAAATGGGCGTGACATTCCTTTTCAAAATGTTTATATTATCCATCTAATAGACACGGCTATTTCAGGGGCTAGGAAACATATTTTACAATAACATAAACACACAAATAATGTCCAAATTATTCAAGAAAGGGCTGACATTGGAGCCTAATATTGTTTGGGTAACAGTTTCACATTTGTTTCCTGGGTCAACTACATTGCATTTGCACTCTTCAAACTTGATCACTAGTGGAAAATTTCAATGAATAACTTCTATGTTTTCGAATATCAAGAATTCCCAAAAATACATTTAGTCTATAATTACGTTTAATATTTATTGGAAACCTAGTTAAATTTTACTATTTGCACAGTTGTGTAACAAATGCACAGTGCAATTTGTTATTTGGAATAACTATACATTCATTCATTAACTTTATTTCGATCATAAAGATCAAAAAGGTACACAGCACATTGTGATAAGATACAGAAATAAAATAATTAGTTTTACATATTTAAAAAAATAGCATAAAACAGTTTAAAATCAGAAAGGTTTAAAAGGAGATAAAAAAAGTTAGGTGCATCATACAGTACATTTGGAGCGCTTGATCCACAGTGCAGGCCAATATCTGGAAAGGCCAAAGACCACTACTCTACGTGTATCAGTCATTAAGATTCTCAACACCTCGAGGTAGTGACCCGGGCCGATCAATTTGCATAAGGGAATTATCCATTTTTCCCTCGAGATTTTGTAATATGGGCAAAAAAAGAGCAAATGCACAATGGTTTCTGAACTAGCGTTACAGGCAGGACAGAGATTATCAATAAAAGCACCATTACACCACTTTCTACAAAACAGTTTTGTTGGTTTGGTCTTATGCCGAAATTGGAAAAATAGTTTACATGTCAGAGGGGGGACAATTTCATCGATAGTATCCTCAAATCGGGGGACAAATTTAAAGTTTAAAAATTCACAGGTCAAACGTCCCTCAGTTTTTGCCAGCACTTGAACTGATATAGCTTCCCAAAACATCTGTTTCAGCCTCACCCTAGGTATGGTAACAAGGCTTTCAGGGTTGGTCCAAAACCCTTCCATCCCAAGCCTCCCCAATAGATCCCGTAATGATCTAAACCAGGGGATCAAGATTACCTGTGGGGACTTCAGGAGGCCAATTAGTGACTCACGATAGGATACTAACTCATCCACAGACCACAGTCTGTGCCAGAACATAAGGTGTTTACAGTTCAATTTGTATGTCAACTGTCTATGGGCAAGGTCCATACATAGGGGCAACAGGGGGGTACTAGGAGGTAGGTCCACCAGGGATCTAAGGAAACAATTCTCAAAGCAGACAAACAATTTGTATCGCCCGTACCCCAAAGTTCTGCTCCATAGAGGGCCCCCCCTAGAACCTTGTTATTGTAAATTTCCAAAGCTGGTGCAAGCTGCCTAGACAGTGTTTTCCTATGGATTTTAGTAATATGGGCAGTCTGCTGGATTAGTTGTAATTTGGTTTTCTCAATGTGAGCGGCCTAGTGAGTTGTGGGAGTCAGGTGAATACCTAAGTAATCAAAGGCATCAACTCGCTCCAATTTACTACTGCCGACTAGCACTGGTCTTTTGGTGGGGTTGGCCGTTCCTCTCTTAAAAATCATATATTTGGTTTTTGCCTCATTTAACACCAAACCCCGCTCATCACAGAACTTAATAAAATCATTCAAAAGCTGTTGCAGACCCTGCGGAGATTTGGAGATTAGGAGTGTATCATTGGCAAAAAGAAGAGCAGGGACTCTTTTTGTGCCGATTTTAGGAGCATCACACCCATCTCTGTCTAAAAAATCTACTACACCATTAATAAAAAGAGTAAAAAGTGTGGGTGCAAGAACACATCCCTGCCTTACTCCACACTGGACTGGGAATGTTTCTGTGACTTTATTATTCTCCCCCCACCTCACCTGTGCTGTGTTGGATGAATGTAATCTAATTAAAACATCTAAAAGATTGCTCGGTATGCCCTGATCCCTTAGAACTCTCCATAGGCTGGCTCGCGGGACCAGGTCAAAAGCAGGCCAAAGGTCAACAAAGGCCACATAAAGCTTTCCTCCTTTGACTGTCACTTCCTTCCAATAAATACAAAGGAGACGGAAAACTTGGTCCAAAGTGCTTATTTTTGCGCGAAAGCCAGCTTGAAAGTCACTTAAGATTCGAGACTCTAAGATCCATTCCTAGATCCGTCCTAGGATTTGTTTGCAGAAGATTTTCTGGAGGGAATCAATAAGGCTTATAGGCCTATAGCTTGCTGCCTTTGCTCTGTCCCCTTTTTAGGTCTCGCCTGGCGTTGCAGCACATGCGCTGCTCGCTTTGCGAGGCATGCAGTATATACTATAGCGTGGAAGCTTTCTGGAAGCTCCGCCCACTCTCTGCCCATCTTTTTGATTGGCTTACATCCTAAATGCTGCCTTCTGATTGGTTTAAGGCTTGTTAGTCCCTCCTCCTGACGGCCATGTTGTCATTTGTATCCTTCCCTGGCTATTGGCCCCTTTACTCCAACACTATTTTCTGCCCTGTGTCCCCCCCGCACCCTCCCACAGTTCATGACTTCACAACCCCCCTCACCCTTCCCCCACTCCCGTTCGTGCCTTTTTAAACGCCCGCACTCCCATTTCTAATGCAATACGTCTCGCGTAAATGCGAGTCGTATTGCATTGCAAATGCTTGTTTTAAAGTAGTGCGCAGTCATTTACAGGCAGGCCCATGCCTCTTGACCGTGCCCTACTCAGCGTGAATTAGCCCCGTGTTGCTGCGGCAACGCCAAGGAGAAGTCCGGTGGTAGCCCCACCCCTCTCCTGGAGCGCGAGGGCTCCGATCCGGAAGTCACCGCTGCTGTCCTGGCAGAGACAGCACCTGTTCTGCTTTGCGGGTCATCCCGAGGCCCCGACAACCCAGGAAGATGCAGAAGAACGAGTGCCTGTCTGGTGGGCAGGGCTCAGTGAGTGGAGCCGTGCCGCCTGTCCCCGTCTACCTCGGTTAATGCCATACGGCCGAGTTCAGGGGTCCTGTTTAAAAAGGAAACTTTGCTCCGTGCTGCACCCGAACCTGCCTGAGACCAGAAGAGGTCTCCAATGCAGGGACTGCTTGTCCCTTTCCTGTGTGGGGCGATCGTGCTGCTGCGGGAGCTGCGTGGAGCCTGACCGCGGCCCCAACAGGTTACCCCCACAACCACAGAGAGAAAGCCCCCAGGAGAAGGGAAAGCCGCAGCCGATGCAGCCCCGCCAAGCAGGACGCCACTGAGAGCCGTAAGGTAGTGGAGACGCGCTATAGCGGGAGGAATGGTCCCGCTTCTCCTCACCATGTTGTCAGGTACTGTCAGCTGGTTCATTCTCGGCGGTCTGTTAGACCAGTTACAGAGCTGGGTTTGAGAGGTTCCAGTATGAATACGGAATGAGTCCTTAGTCCCTGGTCAGCATCTTAGATGCCTTCTCTGCTGCAAGTTCAACGCTAAAGGACAGATGTGATTGGTTTCTGGAAGGACTAGGAAACTGGCGTGTAGCAATGCAGGCTACTCATCTTCCATTATCCATGCGCACCGGGGCCCTGGACACCACGTCCTCTGGCCGATGACCAGCGAGCCCCTTCTTGGGGGCTATCCAGTGCATAAGCAAGGCGTGCACCTTAGGAACAAAACCAGTTACGGAGTGAGTTGTGCGGTTGAGTTCTTGGGTGACAGGACTCCCTTTGTAATAGAGTACATGTTAAATGAAGTATAAGTTGAATGCATATGGACAGTTTGTTTGAGATGCTTTCCTGCAATTCACAGCCCATACGAGTTAGTTTACTATGTTCTTGTTTTTCATCTGTCGGACGTTTCCCATGTCTGGAAGGATGAGCTACCCTAACCCCTCCTGGACCATCTAAAACTAATTGAGCAGTGTTTTTGTTGTACATATTTTTTTTCTGTGCCATTCTATTGCCTGTCCGTTTCTGTGCTATTCTTCACTCTGAGCCATTTTTGAATGAACCTCCATCAATGGTTTTCAAAGATCTGAATCCCATGCCGCCTGTGAAAAGAGGGTAACGTTATGTTGAATATTAGGCAAGTCAAAGCATTTACAATTATTTGCGGCTAGTTGCAGCTGTCTCTAAGGTGCCACCAGGAGAACCTGAGCAGCTGCTTATCAAAAGCTAAAATATAGTCCATATCAGTGCTGCTTTGCTCTGTGGGTATACCAAAGTATTTTTTTAAATAATTTCTAGATATATGAACTGCACTTGAAGTATGTGTGCTAGTTCATTTAGAATTGTTATATAGTTATGTATCTAATGCTCCCGTAAAGCAAAGTGTTTCCCTTCTACATAAAAGTAGGTCCCTCTTTCCATACTCACATATAGGGTGCAGCAGCTACACAGTTCAGCTCCTGCCTGGAGGTGCCTGTGTGCCTACACTCCTCCTCCTCTCCCAGATTTAGCTTTGTCTGTCTCCAGGGCATTGCTTTCCTTCTGGTCTTCCAGCATGAACTCCTGGGTGGATTGTGTTCCGATCAGTAGGTTCTCTTAGTTATTTTTAGCCACCTCACCTTCTTTCTTACTGTCCCATACATTCAATTCCACTCCCAAGATCTTTTCTTTCTATGTGAAGATGTTTGAGGCCGGTTGAACATTCTGAATGTATCTTAGCATCGGTTGCATCCAGCAATATTTCAAGGTGCCCTCTTTGCGGGTGCCAAATACTAAAAGAGTAGGATCTCATTTATTTAATCAGTGATGTAGTTTGAGTTTCTGAAGAAGCCCCCTCAGTCAAGCCACATCTGTGTCCTCATTGCAAGGAGGGTTTTCATTCCGTCAGGTCCTCTTTTAAAATCATTAGGATTCTTGTTCAGCTCTCTGGTCTCTTAATGCCCATAAAAACAAGGCAGGCTCGGAATGCCCATTTTCGTTTGTCATTGCTGATGCATTTGTTATTTGCTACCCATTCATTTTTCATGATTGAGGATGCAGGCTCGAAATGCCCATTTTCGTTTGTCATTGCTGATGCATTTGTTATTTGCTACCCATTCATTTTTCATGATTGAGGATGGACTCACTAAAAGAGAAATACTATTTCAATGCACATTAAACTCTATGCTGGCTGCAGCGGATGATATGATGTCATTGTCTTCCACGAGCACCCGTAGACAATAATATTTTTTTCAAATCATGTGTTTTCAGTGATATGACCACCGAAGGCCCTGATTTTATATTAAAAACAGAGCTTTGGACTATACCATTTCCTGCCGAAAGGCAATATTTCTCTCCATGTGTTCCCATACCTGGCGTGTCACGCAATTTGGTGCTTACTTTCCCTCCATGTTAAACAATAGTAGAGGATTCAGCACCCAGGCTAATATGCTGCATAGCTAAATACATATAAGGTCCCAAAGGCGAGACCGATTGGATTGCAAATGCTTGTTTATAAATGGGGACGACCTCTGCGATTTTCCAGGAAAGGGGAATGGGAGTGCCTGTTAGAATTGAGTTAGTGAGAAGATTTATGTAAGAGCCCTAAAGTATTGTATCCTCTTTAAATAGGTCATTTGGGATTCTATCTGGGCCGGGAGCACGGGCTGAAATGCAGGAGCGAATGGCTGCTTGCGTTTCTTCTAAGGTAAAATGGAGAGCAACACCCTCACCACCTGGCACCACCCCACACCCATTGGTCACTTCCTCAGCTATTTTATTTTTAGACTTATAGAGGGCACTATAGTGCGCTACCCACTCTTCTGCCTGGACTGGGAATTCCAAAACTCTCCTATTCCCCTTAAGCCAGTATGCAGCCTTGTTCCAAAAACACTTTGTGTCTTTTGCTAACAGTGCACCACGTAGGGATGACCACAAGGAGCCCTCCCAATCCTTCTTTGCATTTCTGATAACCTGCCTATACTTAGCTATGCATAACACAACCTCTGGATGTGCTTTCTGCTTAACTGCCCTTACAAGCGCTTCCTTTGCAACCCTGCAGTCCTTGTTGTACCATGCGCCCTGAGGGGCTGACCTCTGGTGTGTGCGGATTCCTCCATCTTTTTGAGATTTGCACGGTTGGCTTAACAGTTCCCTAATCTCAGTATATAATGATTCATGGCAGAATCCCAAGATCTCCCCAACATTATTGGCGGTGTGTTTAGCTAACTCCTCTAACACCAGGTGTACTTTACCCTTAACTGCTTCTAGGGCCCCCGGGTGTTCTTCCACCCAGTCCCATCTGATCGCCCTCTGGTTGTTCGTAATTGAAAGGGCACCCAAATCAGGTCTTACCCTTCTGGCAGGTTCCGGAATGCTGCTTTGCAAAAGTGAGTACTAGGGCATTATGGTCACTATCGACTCTTTTGACCACTGCAATATCTTTTACTAGGTGCCAAAGTTTAAGAGATACCAGGCAATAATCTATTCTACTTTCGTAGCCAGGTCTATTGAAGGTAAAATCCCCATTTGGGTCGGAATTGGTTCTACCATTCGTGGCTCTCAAATCGTGCTGCATTGTGAGCTCCTTTCTTAGTCCACCTAACTGTAGGGAGTTCCAACTGTGGAATTGGCCACTCACAATCCCACTCATCCGTCAAGTCTGTCGGGATCGGGGCAAGTGGTTCAAATGTGCAGTTAAGATCACCCACCACTAGAGCAGGAATATTATCTGTATAATGAGACAGCGCGAGGTCTAGAGTACAAATCGTTTTAATTTCCTCCGAAGCTCGCACCACTCTATTATACACGTTAAAAAACCTAATTTTCTGTCCATCAAAAAAGATGAGCTCCAGTGCTAAAATATCTAGGGATTCAACATTAAGGGGCTTTACTTTGATCCCTAGCTCAATTTTGACCCACACTGCTAGGCCTCCCGAGGGTCTACCCATCTCCTTTCCAGTGGCTATGATAGCACAGGTGGAGAAGCCACTTCTATGCGGGGTGTGCAGACTCCAAGTCTCCTGAAATAAGATTACAATAAAAAGAGTCTACAAAAGTGCACCATTCCGGGTCATCCAGTAATTTTAAGATCCCCGCCACGTTCCATACAAGAAACCTTAGGGGGTGATTAGCAGAGTCAACCCCATCCAATGCCCCGGAAATAGGGGCTGTCTTATCCCTACTTTCATCCACCACAGTACACTCATCATAGGCCGCAGGGTCAAAGATCGGGCCCAGGGGTGAAGGGGCTTTTAGAGTAGGGCATATAGATGATATCACTGGGGAACCTGAAGGACCTCCATTGTTAACTGGGTTCGTCTGTTCCTCATAAGGGAGTCAGCTTTGCCCTTTCCTTTCTTTCATATTGGGTCTGAGCAGTCCTGCTTGGACAGGTCCGCAGGGTGTCAACGGTGACCTGGTGGGGGGTCCAGCAGGGGGTCTGTATCTGATAGAGATAAGGGAATTAACAGGGGGGATTGTGCGTGAGTCAATCGACAGTAATCCAAGGATGATACCCTCATCAAAAAAACTAACTTCAATCATATCCCACGATGACCCCAACATGGGAGTTCTTTTAACAAACCTAATGTCATCTCTAATGATTAAGTAGCAGTGTCGGGTGGACCTAAACCAGTAGATGACCTTGTTCTTAAGTGAATCCTGGTTTTCAAATTTCCCCAAAGAGAGTTTGGGGACCTCTGTGAGGTAGATCACCGCTTGATTACCACATTCTCTGGGTCTCATGTAAACACCATCCCTTACAGACCCCCTGTCTACTGCCCCCTTGTGAGCTATCTTAGAGGTGTTCCCTTCACCCAAAGTGACCTCACCTCTATCTATGACCCTACGCCCTCCCCTACCTTGGCAAGCACCTAACGGGTTTCCTAAGACTGGATTAAATGGATCTCTAGGACTGTGGGCTCTAGTGCTATTTGGTGGTAATTGAGTGTTCCTAGTTGTGGTAAGAATATGTGATGGTTTAGTGTTACCCAAACTACATACTTCAGCCCCCTTTGTAGCCCTAGCCCTAGTGAGGAGAGGTGGCGAGGTTTCTAATGGAGCCACCTTCCTACCATTAACTCTCTCTGTTAAACTGGCAACGTTCACTCTGAGTGTAATGACCTCCTCTCTTAGTGATTCAATTAGTTCTTTCAGCGCCTGCATTTCACCAGCAGGAGTTGCACATATTCCATCGGAATCGACACCAGTTGCCCCAGCCCCGGCCTCTTCAATTGCAAGAACATAAAATCTGTTATGGCACTCAATGTGCACAGTTGTTGTTGTGGTGGGGGCACTTTTCAGTTCTTCGCAGGTTGGGGCAGTGATTATGCCTGGCTCTACATCAGAAGACCCAGTAGCCGGACCCTTACTTCGTCGTTTACTATGTTTTTTAAACATCAATGGAATTTGCTTGGCCGGATTTTTTGCAGGGGGCGGTTCAGGGGAGGTAGCCGTTATAATTTCAGGGGCACTCGTAGAGCTAATGGGGCTACCACAAGGAGGTTGAGTACAAGGTGGACCAGAATAGGCAATATCATGGCATTCGCTCAAAATAGACTCTATTCTATCTGTAGTCTTGTGACAAGCAACGCTAGTGGGCCTTTTGTTGTGCGTGACCGATCCCTGGGCTTTTCTTTTACCCATCTCTCATAATGCACTCAGTAATCTCTGGTCTACCCAGAGGTCCCCAGAACTGGATATTTTGGGGATAACACTCAGCCACCAAACTAAGTTCCCCAAGGATGGGGCTATTATGACCTAAATTCAATTTAAATGTACTATCACGTAAATATTTTTTGTAAGAGAATAAAGACTGAATCGTGGTTACAGTCACAGTCACAAACACAGTATAGAACCAGAAAACAATGAGGGCGGCTTCAGTACCTTGAATCCAAGTCAATCCACACCATGAGGAGCGCTTATTGGGCATGAAGTGATTTACAATGGCAAGCCGGAGCAACCAAGAGAGGTGGCCCCGCCCGCCTCTTCCTGGCACTGATGGGCACTGACGGGCCCGCCCTTGGCCCAGGCTTCGGCCGGGCGTGTCGCACGCGTCCCGCGTCGCAGGAGCCCGGAGCAGCTTTAAATGCGACTCCTGGTGTGAAAACAGCGTGTCGGCACCTCCCGGCGCTAGGAGTTCTGGGAGATGGAGTCCCCTAAAGTGCCCAAGTGCAGTGGTGCGATGATGGGCTCCCGCGCCGCGGGAGCCCGGAGCAGCTTTGAATGCGCCTCCGGGTGTGAAAACAGCACGTTGGCACCTCCCGGCGATAGGAGTTCTGGGGGATGGAGTCTCCTAAAGTGCCCAAGTGCAGTGGTGCGATGATGGGCTCCCGCGCCGCGGGACCCCGGAGCAGCTTTGAATGCGCCTCCTGGTGCGAAAACAGCACATCAGCGCCTCCTGGCGCTAGGAGTTCTGGGGATGGAGTCCCCTAAAGTGCCCAAGTGCGGTGGTGCGATGATGGGCTCCCGTGCCGCGGGAGCCCAGAGCAGCTTTGAATGCGCCTCCTGGCGTGAAAACAGCGAGTTGGCGCCTCCCGGCGCTAGGAGTTCTGGGGGATGGAGTCCCCTAAAGTGCCCAAGTGCAGTGGTGCGATGATGGGCTCATCTATAACTATACAGGTTTCCTAGCCAAACAGTTTAAAGCCCCAAAAACAAGTTGGCTGGAAAGTAGTGAATTACTTACCAAATTGCATAAATACTGTTAACTGTGTCGGTATTTACTGGGTACACTAAGTGCTTCCTACTCCAGGTATTTTCAAGAAATATGTGGAATTGTATGTTGGATTTTTGCATTCCTCACCACATTCTCCAAGTTTCAGAATATACCAACCATGTTCCTCTGGTAAATCAAAGTCTGTTTGATCTTCTGAAATTTACAGATGAAACATTGGGGGGGAGTGCGGTGTTTGGGGTAGTAAGTGTGGTTCAGATCCCTGCGCATTCTGAATTTTATCACCTACCAGAACTGGGGACAAAGACAGAACCTCAGAACTCCACAATCCGTGATATCACGTATCATGGACTGTAGTCATGAAAGACCTCTGAATCTTGTACCCTAGCAATATTTCAGGAGAATGATATTGGCCTCAAAGACAGAATGTAAATTAAAGTGTTTGCTTTCTATACGCAACCACATCTGAACCCTGGGCACCACAGAATGTACTTAATTATTGTAACTCAATTTTGTGTTCGCTGTTTCTATTCACCTTTGTCCTTTGCACAAGGCAGTGTAATCCACGGTTGTGTGGAATTCATCAGCATGGTCCATATTGTTGGAATGGTGGGTTTACTTGACTGTGCTGGATACCCACTAATGGTTTTCTTACCCAGCATTCCATTCAAATGACAAAATTATTCCTAAAAACCCAATGTCCTCTCACTGGAGGGTGGCTACATTATTTGAACCCAATATCCTTTCTGAAAACACTAGATGAAGGAAAATCCAGAGTGCTGTGGGATGACTGGATCCCAGCATATGTTGTATTCATAATGCCCTGCAAATGTGACTGTATGGGCAATAACAATGAGATTTCCTTAATTTATGTGACAGAAATCTCACTAGCTAACAGCCAGTGGCAAACCTCCGCCTTCCTACATTGCTCTTAAAAAAATTGGAACACCCATAGCACCCATAACAAATGTGAAAAGAAAGGTTAAAACCTTGAGTGATCTACATAAATGACCCCTTGCAGAAATCAGAGATTTTACTCTTTTTCAGAAATATGTAGCTTTCTGAGTTCACCTGCGAATTTTGCACTTCTTTCCCCAACAAGGGCAAACAGATATGAACTATACAAATGGGAAATATTGAGCGTTTAGAAAATTAAAAATCTGTGGTCAATTTTTTCCCCGCTATGCTTGTTTCCGAGAGCTGGAAAGGAAGCATTCTTAGCACAGCAATGACGCAATATTTAGAAAAAATGAAAAACACTTTATTGCACAGAACCTCTTCTTATTTTTGGAAACAAAAGGAAGAAAGTTTGGCACCTTTTGGCAGGAGGTGAGCTCCGTACTTAAAGGCCTAAAAGGTCTCTGGGTGGAGACTTATTTCAAACCTGAAATGTTAAAGCAACCAGGTATGTCAATGGACAGTCCACCCTAACTTAGATGTAGACAAGTGGTCATGAAAGAAACCGAGTCATTTTTAAACGACAAGGGTTTGAAGAAAAAAGTAGTTTTATGGTATTGACAGGTGGTTGGAGAGGAGAGTGGCCATGTGATAGTTAGTAGAACTAGGGCTTGCAACTAAGTAAGAGGTTTTAGGGATAGGAAGCCAGTGTGTTGTGATACAGATGGATAAAACACCGTGCTGCATCTTCAAGTCAACATCCTACAATTAACTCTGACACTGATGCTCCGGAGTTTAGATGTTAGAATCTGTCACCTCATTTATGTTGTAAACGTTATGCCGCCACCACTACTAACTTATAATAGCAATCCATTTTTTTTTATTAAGTAATACTCTTTTCTCTTTATGAAAAACATAAGACTTTAGCGGTGAACCAACCGAGGCTCATTTAGTACACACACAAAAATATATCAAATGTAATTTCATTTATTTCACATATGTGAAATAAATGAAATAACATTTGCTAGCAACATGTTTTCTTTTCTTCAGGAAGTTGTTTAAAGAGTATTATTAGCTACAAAGAGAAAAATGTATTAGAGATTTGATGTAATTGAAGACAACACTCAGGTAAGTGAAGAGTAGACCTTTATTCATAACACCACCACAGTCCAGTGACTGGAGCCAGCTGTGGAATCTTCAGGACAGGGAGAAACAGAACCAAGGGAAAGGAAAGGGGGGTGGGTAGACAGAATGTACCAACTGGCAGATTATAACACACCTCTTATGCAAGGTGAACAAAGAAAGAGAAGGGAGAGAGAGAAAAGAAAAAGGCAACAGAAAGAGATAGGAGGGAGGGAAACAAAGCGCATAAATAAGGATATAACTGAACGTTGCTCAGGGAGAGCAAGGCAAAAGAACAATTATGAGTCAGGTTAGGCTATAGTCTTTAGCCCACACCGGAGAAGTTTTATTCCTCAAAGAAGCTCTGTGAACTTGAGGTAACATATTCCCAGAACTTTCGTCTCGATCGGACCTGTCAATATTCTTGGCTCCTACTTGATCCGCTGTGACTCCGGGCCCTTTTTCCCCATTGTGAGGAACAATTCTGTCCATACTCCAGATTTGGCCATTCTCTAGTTGCACCACATTCTTGCCCACCTTAGTGATTCTGCAGGGTTCTGAAAATCTGGAGGCCTCCCTCCTGCGAGGTTTAGGGAGGTCAACCAGAACTAGGTCTCCTTCTTGAAACAAGTGAAATTTGACTTGCTTAGTGCGGTCATATCTGCCCTTATATTTGGCCTGGTGTTCGCCCACTTTCTTGGAGATTTCGTTACGGTCCACCACACACTTGTTTCCCATCTTCAAGTTAGGAGGGGATAACCTTGTCTTAGGTGCTCTACCCTTTAAGGACATGAACGGGGAAATACCTGTGACGGTGTTGGGCGTGGAGCG
This sequence comes from Calotriton arnoldi, assembly GCA_963921515.1. Taxonomy (NCBI): domain Eukaryota; kingdom Metazoa; phylum Chordata; class Amphibia; order Caudata; family Salamandridae; genus Calotriton; species Calotriton arnoldi. The sequence goes on along the minus strand of CAWUFW010007653.1, from coordinate 904,003 downwards.
ATATGCCCAAATGGTGTCTTGTAAAGCTGCTAAAGCAGATGTACTAAGGGACTCTGCCCTTTGTAAGCACTCTTTAAACACCCGATTCATCCGTTCTACTAGTCCATTTGCACAGGACAATACAAAGCAGTTTTAAGGTGAACAATGCCCAAGTCACTCAAAAACACCTTTGTGTTGTCGGATGTGAGCTGCACCCCGTTGTCCGTGACTAGAACATCTGGGAGCCTTCATCGAAAAATGCTCCCTTCAAGAATGAAATGACTGCTTCGGTGTCTATACGATGCACACATTTGAACACTACCCATCGTGTGTGGTAATCTACTAACACTATGATGAACCGTTCTCTGAGCATTTTGAGGTTGAGTGGACCAATTATGTCCATAGCCAATTTGGACCATGGTCTATTGGGGACCTCAACGGGGGAAAGTGGGGGTTTCGTGTTTGGTGAATTTTGTCACTCTTACCACACTCAAAACAAACTTTTACAATGCTCTCAGTCATGGAGTCCATGCCCGGCCACCAATAATTTAAGCATACTTTGTTTTTAGTGAGACTGCGTCCTAGGTGGCCTACATGTGCTAAGTCTACGATTTGTGCCCTCAAATTCTCAGGAGGGATGATCTTCTCAGCTCTACAGACCATCCCGTCTTGTATGTTGAGCTCTAGTCTCACTTCCCAATATTTGCCAAGGGAACCAGGAACCTCATTTTTGGTTGGTGGCTAGCCATCCCTTATGTACTCCTTTAGGGATTTAATTTCTTCATCAGCTCCTACACTGGCTTCCCATTCCTCTCTGTTAAGGCATGTTAACTTTAGGACAATTTCTTCACCCTCCCCGTTGTTCAAATCATCCTCTGCTTTCATAGGTGCACGGGATAAGTAATCTGCCACCGTATTTTGCGTACCAGGTACATATACAACCTTGAAATTAAAGCCTTCCAGACCCAACACCCACCTAGCAATCCTGGGTGTAGTCCTATCTGACCCTTTCGTGGTGAATACAAACATAAGAGGTTTGTGGTCTGTTTTAACTGTAAATGGTATTCCCCATAGAAAGAATTTAAAATGTCTTATGGCCCAAAAGCAGGCAAGCGCTTCCTTTTCTACCACAGAGTAACTTTTCTCTGCCCCTTTCAGTGCACGGGAGGCAAATGCCACCACTTGTTCTTTGCCCTCTACGCATTGAGTGAGGCTAACTCCCAACCCTTTGTTGCTGGCGTCTGTACATAGAGTCGTGGGCTTGGTGGGTCAAATCTGCCAAGGGACGGTGCAGCTAGAATACTTTCTTTCACTGTTCTGAAAGCGACATTGCACTCAGTGCTCCAAACATATGGGGTTTTTGACTTGAGTAAGCTACGCAATGGCTCTACAATGGTGGCATAGTTACGTACAAATTTGGAGTAATACTCCGATAGGCCCAGAAAGGACTTGAGGTCCTCAACACATGACAGCGCTTCTGTGTTCTGGATAGCTTCCACCAGGTCAAGCTTGGGTCTGATGCCGTTGTGTGACATAGTATGGCCCAAGTACTCCACTGATGCTAGACCTATGCGACATTTCTCTTTTTTTAAGGTGAGACCAGCCTTTTCGAGTTTGGATAGCACACTTCTTAGCCTGATATTATGCTCTTCGACATACTTACCATAGATGAGGATATCGTCTTGGAAGCATAATGTCCCAGGCAGATCGCTTAGCACATGTTGTATTATGCATTGGAAGGCAGCTGCAGCCGAAGCTAGTCCAAACTGCATGCGTAGGAACTGGAACGCACCCAAGGGGGTAATAAAAGACGTCAGGTGGCGTGAATCCGGATGAAGCTCTACTGTGTGATAGGCTGCGGAAAGGTCCAGGACACTGAAGCAACTTGCTCCTTTGATTAGTGTGAGGACGTCGTGAATACGGGGTAGGGGATGTCTGTCTACCCAGATGTTTTCGTTCAAGTCTCTGAGGTCCACACAATGTCTAATGTCTTTCCCTTTGGCTTTGGTGGGAAGTACAATGGGAGCCAACCATTGAGAATTTTTGATGGGTTCAATCACACCTAAGGCTTGTAGGCGGTCCAGTTCAAGTCTTAAGGGGTTTGCATCAAGTGGGGAATGGGTCTGACCTTATGCGCAACCGACCTGGCCTTGGATTTCAGTTTAATGGAATGTTGATAGCTTTTCAGCGAACCCAAATCCTCGCAGAATACCTTGGGGAATTCGTTACAGACCTCCATCTCTCCCACCGATGGGTCCACCAGGAGGACTTGGTCGGGAGTGTTTGGGTCCAATTTGATATCCAATTCTTTTTGGTGCCTCCACCCAAGTCAGCTGGAACCTTTTTCTGTAATATAAACTTTTCCTACCGTTCTCCTGGCCTTGAATCCAATTTCCATCGTAGCCATCCCCAATAAGGGTATGGGATCCCCATTGTAGCCCCCAGGTTGAATGTCAGGAGTGTGTACCATGTCTTGCCATGCAGGGAAGAGTTCAGAAAAATGTTTGGCATCCACCAATGTGTATGGGGTGCAAGAATCTGCAAAGACTGACACTTGTTTCTTGTCAAGCGTGATGTTGCATGAGGGAAAACGTGTGGTTTCAATGTTATGTTGGAGTTGAAAAACAAATTTGGTCTCTGCTGGAGGTTCATGTTCGATGGCAAGGACTGGTTTGTTATGTTGTTCTCTGCAGACTCTTGCCAAGTGACCTCTTTTACCACACTTGTGACACAAAACTGCTCTCGCTGGGCAAGCTACATTGTTTGCAAAATGGGCAGGACTGCCACATCTGTAGCTCTTGGGTTTGACTGCTGAAGGGAAGGTGCTACTGTATTTGATCTTATTGTCCTTCCCTGTCTCTTGTTTGCTGATGACATTAACATCCAATAGCTTGCCTCCGCCCTCTTTCATAGCCACGATGCAGTCAGCCGTGTGTTCAATTCCCATTGCAATGTCAATTGCCTCTCTTATGTCGGGATTTGCAACCAGTAGTCTTTCTTGGATCTTCGGATTATTTGCACATCTGACCAATTGATCCCTGATAAGAGAATCTTGTAGCAACTCAAACTCACAAGTATTAGCTAAGCCTTTAAGAGCAGCAATGAACGGTTTTACTTTTTCATTTCTTCCTTGTACTCTAGAGAAGAATTTGTGCCTTTCCAGTACTACGTTGATTTTCTTTCCGAAATGCTTCTCTAACCTATTCACAGCGGCTTGAAATACATTTTCATCTTCACCTTCCAAATCGGATACTGAGATATTGTCGTAAGTTTTACGACCTTCAATGCCCAAGTTATGCAGTAGCGTGTGTAACTTCCTTAGTGGTGAGAACTTTTCTCCCCCTATGGCAATGAGATTAGGGGTGGGCGGCAAATTCCGTTCCGCTCGCGGAACTTGCGAAATTTCAACATTTTCGCGTTCCGCGCGGAACGCGGAAATGTCGAAACTTCTGCGATCCGCGGCGGAACGGAATTCGGGTGCATGAAGCACTTACAGATTTAATTAAAGCAGGTGCCCGAGTTGAAGCTCAAATTCTGTGACGCATTAATCAGCACAAAAAATTCGCGAGCAAGGTCGAGGCTAAGCAGGAGTGCTTTCTGCCCAGATCTACCGGCCACCTGGACGGACTGCTGGATGGAGAACGCCGATGATTCGCTGGAGGTAAGCGGACCGTGCAGGCTGCGCTGGTGGTTCGGACTGGTAGGTGTCCGCCTGTGGGCAGTGCGGACCTCGGGCGTCCGCCACTATCCGCCTAGTCCGGAGAGGGGGCGTCGGGGTACAAACAAGGCAGCACAGGGGATAAACATTGTAACTAAATATGACACACTACTAGTGTGCAAAAAAGAAATTCCTAACGCGACGAAATAGTGCAAGTGTAATGTAAAACAAACCAAAAAAAGTCCGAACAATATCCGAAACAAAGAATAGTGTTTTAAATGCAACATGCAAAATATACATCATGAGAATAGTATAGCTGATACAAATACTACTAAAACAAGAAAAAATGCAAACGTGCTCAATTTCAAAGTATTCAAAGCAAAGACAAGTAGTATCCATTGACGTTGACTTGTTCAGGAATTCTCGCGGGCCTGGGTTTGCTTTTTACCCTCCTTTATACTGGTTATTTTTCAGAATATATTGTGGGGTGTAGTGTGTACCCCCTGTTCTGACGCTTCTGTGCAACCATACATGCACCCGCAGCCCCAAAGAGTGACGCTCGGGGTTAAAAGCTTGCTTTCCACTCCTTAGCTCAGCGGGTTGAGTGAATGTTGCAGTGAGTGAGACGTTTGAATCACTGCGAGACTGACTCCTTCTTTCAAGTGTAAACGTGAAAGGACTTTGACAATAGAAATTATCACTACTAACCCACAGACAAGTTAGTTTGTTTCCAAGGTTTTTAATATCAGAAACACAAACTGGTAAACCAATGGCATTGCACTGCAGCGGCACACTTTTAATGGGAAGATATATTCAGACGTGAAGGGCTATCGGTTGTAACTTAAGAAGACGTTTTTAGGTTTTTATTTCAATCAATACAAGATTTTTTGAGCTCCATATAAAAGTTAAATAGTGGTAAGCCAGATTCCCGAGTGGTAATCACACAGTCGGACACAGAGCGATGCACTGGGCTCGGAAGGGTACAGCTGTACTCGGGGCCACACTGGCGGCCTCGGGTGCATCGACTCTCTGTGGTGCAGGCGCCTTGACACTCTGCGCTACCATAGCGCCTGCAGTTTGTCACCCCGGGTAAGAGCCTCGTGATACAAAGGGCGCCGCCGTCCGTCAGGCAAGAGAACATGGAGCCTTCATGTGAGTGGTCATGTAATCTGTCACACAATATGTCAGGCAAGAGAACATGCAGCCTTCATGCGAGCGGTCATGTAATCTGTCACGCAATCTGTCCGGCTAGCGAACATGCAGCCTTCATTCGAGTGGTCATGTAAACTGTCAGGCAAGCGAACATGTAACCTCCATGCGAACATGTAACCTCCAAGCAAACATGTAACCTCCATGCGAGCAGTCATGTAATCTGTTGTGCAATTTGTCAGGCAAGCAAACATGCATTGTTCATCTGAGCAGTCATGTAATCTGTCATGCAAGCGAATATGCAGTGATCATGCGAGCAGTCATGCAATCTATCGTGCAGTCTGTCTGGCAAGCAAACATGCATCCTTCATGTGAGTGCTCATATAACGTGTTGCACAATCTGTCAGGCAAGTGAACATGCAGCAGTCATGCGAGCTGTCATGCAATCTGTCAGGCAAGCGAACATGATTTGCCCATGTGAGCTGTCATGTAATCTGTTGTGGAATCTGTCAGGCAAGACGAACATGCAGTGATCATGTGAGCAGTCATGCAATCTGTCAGGCAAGCAAACATGGGTCAGCCATGTGAGCAGTCTGTAATGTGTTGAACAGTCTGTCAGGCAAGCAAACATGCAGTGATCATGCGAGCTGTCATGTAATCTGTTGTCCGTTCTGTCAGACAAGTGGTCAAGAATGGGTCATATCCACGAAGATGCCACAAAACGGTGGCATCTTCGTGGATAAATATGCAGGGCAGGATTCATTCTGGCACGATGCTACGATGCTCCTGTCACAAAAATTAAACCTCAACAGGAAGCACTTACAGATATAAACGGGAGCAGCAAAATCTCCGCGAGCACGCGAAATTCCACGTGCTCGCGGAGATTTCTTGCCGTTTCGCGGAATTTTGCGGAACGCAACTCCGCAAATTCCGCCCACCCCTAAATGAGATATGATTCCAACAAACCAAACCACTGCTTCCACGGTAAAAGAGGTTCCCCAACCTCATTAAGAAAAGGGGGCGGTTGTGACATGTTTGGAGAAGCCATGGTAAGCTTGGAAAGGGAAATTCCACAACGTAGATATTAACTAAGGTGAGTAATGACTCCAATAGTGTGCCTATAAGCGAATAAGCACCCGGTGTACCGTGTAGATAATGAATCGGCTGTGCCCATCAGCGAAGTGAGCACTCTTGTATTGGTAAGAGATCAACAGGCTATGCCCATCAGCGACATGCAGGAACTGACAGGTGATGTAATGTGCAAGGTTTAGAGCTGTGCCTGTCAGCGCTGAAGAAACACTAATAAGAGATCCACAGGCTGTGCCCATCAGCGTATAGGAACTGACAGGCGATGTAATTTGCAAGGTTTAGAGCTTTGCCTGTCAGCGCTGACGAAGAACACTGGTAATGTATAACAGGCTGTGCCCATTAGCGTAGGCAGGAACTGGCAGGCAATGAAAAGTATAGATCTTGGCTATAGGCAGGCTAAATCTGTGCACAACAGGTGATAAAAGCAGCGATCCCCACTCTAATCATAGCAAAGGAGATAATGAGGAGAAAACAAGCCCCTCCACAAGTCACCCAGGACAGCTTGTAGAACAAACGGCCCGGGGAGGTGGAGCAAGTCAGAGCAGAGTTAATGCGAAGGAGGCTCTGTAGGAGCGTTTGTGCGTGCTGTTGATATTTGATGAAAATATATGAAAGCACAGTCAGGTAAGAGACGCGCTGAGGAGACCTCAACGAACACAAGCCAGGAGGACTGCTCTTGCCGTGGCGGGCGCCGTCACTGAGGAGACGCTGAGTGGAACCACGAGGAGCTGCGCTGAGGTAAATGGCTGTTGCTCTGATCCCACACTGAGGAGACAGCCAACGCTTTTGTTGCCACTGAAGAGACGCGCCACTGCAGAGACGCGCTGAGGGGAGCCGCGGGAAGCCGCGCCGAGGCAATACTCGTTGTGCTGATCCCACGGTGAAAAGAATGCCCTCGCTTTAGTGGCGTCGTCACGGAGGAGATTTGGTGAGGGGAACCATGGGCAGCCGCGGGCAACAGCGTTGGAAAGGAGTACCTCAAAGTGCCGCACGGCAATGGCAGAATGTGATGTAGGGTGAGGGGGTTCCACCCCAGCCTCGAAAGAGGGATACGAGGAGAGGTCAGCTGGCGATGCGCTGGTTCCCAGGGAGGATAATAAGACGCTGCAGCAGTGCACAAAACAGTACCTTGATTCGTCGCTGGAAGGAGAACTGCACAGCTTGAGGATACTCACTACACCAGTAGTAAGTTGAAGAGTCAGACCTCTGATACGAACTTCTGAGGTGCAGATGTAGTGAACAGCAGGCAGCACTGGAGAGGAAGAAGTTGGGGGTGGTGGTGAACCATCCCCACACGGTAGATCATCACCAGTGATGTAATTGAAGATGACACTCAGGTAAGTGAAGAGTAGACCTTTATTTATAACACCACCACAGTCCAGTGACAAGAGTCAGCTGTGGAATCTTCAGGACAGGGAGAAACAGAACCAAGGGAAAGGAAAGGGGGGGGTGGACGGAATGTACCAACTGGCAGATTATAACAATATTCATGGTTTACAATACATTGTTAAAGGAAGCTGGTTCTAAGCCACTTTCTGTTCATGATACAAACAAAAGATGCTGGCTTTAACCAGACAAAATATGGTGCCTTCTTATTTTGTTATCTTTCTGTCTTTTGGAAAACTAAAACACGTGCTAATAGCAGTTCACAAGGATTAGATATCCATGTTCAAATTTTTTGTGGGAATTCTGGAGACTCCTATTTCCACTTCCTCCGACCACAACTGATTCCCCTTGGAAACATTGCTTCGCCTTTTTTTTGGGCTGCAGGCCGTAGCGTGCTACCTACCTAAAAAGTGTTTCAATGACACTTCAGGGGTAGTAAGTGATTTGTTGCTGCGTTTTGTTTGCAGATTAACATTTGGGGCAGATTGAAATTCTTTTCACATAGAGCACTGCAGCAGCCGCAAATGCTGCGCTGTGCTACGTGAAAAGGAGAGAAGAGGAGAGCACCCTATTTACTAAAATAAGGTACTCTCCTCCCCTCTCACTAGCGCTGGTGCTGAAATCAGCTGCTGTGCGCCACAAACACACCTTTGCGCCGGGTGTCTCCGTGAGCTTAGCATAGGTTTTGTACTGGAAAGAACATTCCAGTACAAAATACTGGAAAGAACTATTCCAGTACAAAATACTATGCACAGACTCACTTTAACCATTTTCCCCCACTTTGTATGTGTGCTGTAAAGTGCAGCACACAACAAAAGTCGGAAAAGGAAGGAGAAATTAAGGCATTTCTCCTTCCTTGCATCTTCTTGAAAAGGGCACAGTTTTCTCATGCTAAACCCAATCCAATTTATTTAGTAAATTGGGTTTAGCGTAAGAAACCTTTGGTGGCTCCATGGGAATGCCCATGCACCACCCTTGCTACGCCCCCATGGCGCAGAGTAATGTGAAGCAGCGCCATATGCTGCTTCGTATTACTTTTCTGTTATTTTCTAAACAAGCGCTGGAAAGTAAACTGGGAAAAAAGATTTTGTGCCGATTTGCATCACTTTTGTGACGCAAACACGGCGCAACATCTTAGTAAAGCTCCCCCTTTGTTGCTTGCACAACAGTGCTTAATTAAACAGAACTGTAGTTAAAGGTGGCGAAATGCCTGTGGGCAACGTGGGGAGGGGAGAGGTGGCACGGTTTGGCACCCCCAAAAGAAAATACAGCAATCCCAGTGGAAGAAACAAAAGCATGTAGAGAGGCTGAGTGTTTGCCCATGGGGAAATTTCCACAAATCACTCTACAATACCAAAGAATTTCCAAATGTTTTAATTAGGGGTGGCCAAAATTTGCAGAGTTTCTCTCCATAGAATTCCACATAGTTACATAAAACTCCGAGAGATTCCTCAGAGTTCCGCCAACAGGCATAAATATGCATGTTGTGCTGCTCATGCTGCAATTTAGTGCCAGTAGCATGAGAAACACTGAAAAATCAGTGTGAAAAGTACCATGCGGTGCGCAAGAATGAACGGCCATTCGAGTTGATTTTGCTGCAGCTCGGGTGAAAAATCTATTTGAGCAGCAGCAAATCTACAGGAGAAACAGCCCTCTGAAAGGAAGTGCTTGTGACCTCCAACGACCGGCCATGTTAAAAAATGGCGCTAGGGAACACCAAATCTTGCTCGCATTATTGGGGAAAATTTCCGCCACATGGCGATTGGTGGAAATTACCCAGAACTCTACCATACAAGAGTAACACAGAGTCGCCAAATTCCGCCAATTCCATGGGCAAGATGAAACATTCCTCCCACCCCTAGGGTTAATACCACTGATACTTTTCTCACAAATTACTTAATTAAAACATACATTGAGAGGGGCTTTGAGCCCAGGTGCAGGGCACATTTTTTTTGCTTGGGTCAGTCCTTTCCAGCCATTGCTTTTTGACAGTGTCATTCACATTGTGGGTCAGCACACGGAAGCCTTTTCTCTTTACTGGACTCCAGTTATTTCATTGGTGCATTAGGTGTAAAACGCAATTCATGGATTAACAAGAGTTATTGCTCTGCAATGGAAGTCTATTGTATTCTTTCTATTACCTGTGCATAGTGTAGTTCCTGCTTAGTGCCAGGATCCATCTTTTTGGGGTGTAAGAAGAAAGGCACAAGACTCTTCTTCCAGCACACTGATATTTTGCAGTTGATTTTCATTGTCGAGGAGCAACCATTATCTGTGAGGGATAATTTGCTGGGCTCGATCAAAGAGAGTGGCAGGACAGTGGCAGAAAGTGCTGACTGAAAAACTTGCTTGCCCATCAATGGTTTAGAGCTTTTCGTGAGCTGCACAGTTCTTATGGGGAAGCAAGAGGGATATCTGGTTTGTGTAACGTGGTCGGCATTCTGGGACTTGCTAAGAGTTTCATTGGGTGTATTGGTGAGAGAGGGTGGAAATACACATGTAACATGGCAAAATTGTTCCTTGGTTGATTAGTGCTCTGTGCCCGTGCAGGAGAGATCACCGCAGGCCTTGGATGAAGGTAGCTAGAGGGATTATGGATATGGGGAATCCCTTGAAGCCTAGTGTCAGCCTCACCTCATGGCCTTCAAAGAATGTTTGCATACCTGGAAATGGCATACTATTCACTGATACACTCAGACATCCGCATAGGGCAACATCAATAAAACATCAAAATGATGAACTGTTGGAAAGTGGGTTATTATTAGTGGGAAATATGCATCTACCACTGGCAATAAAGCCACTAACACTGTCTAAGGCTCAGAATAGGTCTCAGTAAATTATTCACATGCTCAACCATGGGTAGCTTGGTTGCAAGTAGGCAGACTTAACTTTGGAGACAGGTATGTAAAGCATTTAAAAATACCAATTCAGTAAATAATTAAGACACAACACACAGTAAAACACCAATTTATAAAACTAAGAAATATGAAATATCTTTATCTTTCAAATTACACCAAAACGACAAAATTCCAATGTATGGAACCGGAGATATGAATATTTAAAGACTAAACACTTTGTAGCACATAGAAACCTATAGCACCTTTCTAGAACATCTGGTCGCACTTGACTAGGACAAAATCAAACTTTCAGGCCAACCGCGATGGAGGCCTGTGGATACACTGAGCGGGAGGACCTGGTCAAAATGTTACCTTCTGACATAGAAAAGTTTCTGGAGCTTTTTCCACCTGGGTCCCTCGATGCTCTCCACCAGTTTGGATTCTGTGAGGGTCCGCCGGCTTGACTATCAGGGCGCTCCCAATCAAACTCTGGAAGTTGGACCTCTGGAGCTCTTCAGCGGGATGAACCTGGAATCCTGGCCAGGTCGCGGTTGAAGGTGGCCGTCTTGGCTCTTGCGGTTGAGTCAGTCACCTTATGGAGCTTTTTTCCAAAGTTGCTCCAAACTTCTCCAAACTTCTGAAACTTCTTCCTGAAGTTCCTCTTGAAGGTCCAAAGTGTTCAAAACACAATCCAAGGGAAGCTCCAAGATGGTCCTTGAAAGTTTGGGACCACATTTCCCACAATGCACCTGGACAAAACCCTTACAAATCCACTGGACGCACTCTAGGCAGGGGAATCTTGGTGTTGATATTCCAGGTGAGCTCTGTTAACCTGTAGCTTGCAGGGAGTCCACTCTTTAATCCTTCAGATGCAAGGTACATCCACAAGGCTATAGTTCCAGATAATTCAGCAGGTGCAGTCAGTCAGAATGAATGGAATGGTGGTGCAAATCAAGGTTCCAGCATGACAAGCCTTCTTCTTCTCTGAGTTTCAAACAGCAGATCTGAGAGGTTCTCAGAACAAGTTAAACCAACCACCAGTATGGCTCATTTCCATAGATCCCCTCCCCCTAACATCTGCAGATTCCTTCCTTAAGCCTGCTATCTGGCTCGGTCAGAGTCTATCGGGGTAGATGGACCTGGCATTACCTGCCTGTCCTATACCAAGGAGACAAGAGAAAGTACTCACCCAGACAGAAGTACACATTTTGAGAAAGATGTACAAAACCATTTTGTGGTCTCAAACCCTGTGATTCCCAAACTCACACTGATTGCAAGTGCAAAATGGTGCTTTAACATGTATTAAACTTTATTTGTGATTCAATAAAATCTTAAAAAATCAAAAAGTTTTTTCACAGCTCTTTCTCAATTGTGGGTAGGAAGAGGCATGAAAGATGCATCCTCTCCTATGTGTTAGTTTCCCCCCCCCCCAGTTGTTGGTGCAAGTTTTGTGCTTTCTGTTCAGAAGCACTGTCTCAAACTTTTCTGTCAAGAACTAAAAAAAAACACCTAAAAAAACAACAAAATTGTTAGAAAACACAAAAATATTTTAAAAAAGCTTTACAAAAAAGAAAAAACAACAGTTTTTCCTAGAACCGCCAATTCTGGTTTAAGAAAGAATAATTATATGTATGTTTGTAACAGTGTGAATATGTCTTGTTCTGTGTGTCGGTGTGTGATTTAGCATATAGATGATTTACTGTGTGTGAGTAACTGTATGGTGTCAATGAGTGGGCCTGTGAGTGGATGCATGAGTATCTGAGTGGGTATGTGAGTGGGTGAGTCAGTGTCTAACTGGACCTGTCAGTGGGTGTGTAAGTATCTGTATGGGTCTGTGAGTGGGTGCATGAGTGTCTAAGTGGGTCTGTCAATGGGTGTGTGAGTCTCTCAGAGGGTATGTGAGTGGCTGTCTGAGTCTCTCAGTGGGTCTGTGAGTGGATGCATGAGTGTCTGAGTGGGTCTGTGAGTGGATGCATGAGTCTCTGAGTGGGTACATGAGTGTCTCAGTCGGTCTGTGAGTGGGTACATGAGTGTCTGAGTGGGTCTTTGAGTGGGTGCATGAGTGTCTGAGTGAGACTGTGAGTACATGCATGAGTGTCTGAGTGGGACTGTGAAGTGGGTCTGTGCATGAGTGTGCGACTCTGAGTGGATCTGTGGGTGGGTACATGAGTGTCTGTATGGGTCTGTGACTGGGAGCATTGCATGAGTGGGTGAGTGGGTCTGTGATTGGGTGAATGAGTCTCTGAGTGGGTCTGAGAGTGGGTGCATTAGTGACTAACTGGATCTATGAGTGTCTGTGTGGATCTACGAGTGGGAGTGTGACTCTGTGAGTGGGTGCATGAATGTTTTAGAGCATCTGTAACTGGGTGCATGAGTTCCTGAGTGGGTCTTTGAGTTGGTGTCGCAGTCTCTGAATGGGCCTGTGAGTGGCTGCGTGAGTGTCTGAGTGGGTTTGTGAGTGGGTGCATGACTATCTGAGTGGGTCTGTGAATGGGTGTATGACTGTCTCAGGGGTCTGAGTGGGTGCACTAATGTCTGAGCTGGTCTGTAAGTGGATGGATGAGTCTCTGAGTCAGTCTGTGAGTGGGTGCATGAGTGTCTAAGTAGTTCTGGAAATGGGTGCATGAGTGTCTGAGTGAGCCTATGACTACATGTGTGAGTGTCTGAGTGGGTCTGTGATTTGGGTGTGTGAGTATCTGAGTGGGACTACTAAGTGGGTGTGTGACTCTGAGTGGGTCTGTCAGTGGGTGTGTGATTCTGAGTGGGTCTGTGAATGGGTGCATGAGTGTCTGAGTTGGTCTGTGAGTGGGTGCATGAGTGTCTGAGTGGGTGCATGAGTCCCTCAGTGGGTCTGAGAGTGGGTGAATCAGTGTCTAACTAGATCTTTGAATGGGTGTGTGAGTGTCTGTGTGGGTCTGTGAGTGGGAGTGGGAGTATCTGTGTGGGTCTGTGAGTGGGAGTGGGAGTTTCTGAGTACATCTGAGTGTGGGTGCATGAGTGTCTCTGTCAGTCTGTGAGTGGATACATCAGTGTATTAGTGGGTCTGAGAGTGAGTGCGTGTGTTTGAGTGGGTTGGTGAGTGGGTGTGTGTAGGAAGCTGGGTTTCTGTTGCAGTAACCCCCCCACTTTTTGCCAGATTTCTGATGCACTTTCACTTGATGTCCCCTGGGTCCCTTCCAATCAGGTTCCCAGGGCCTGTGTTCTTTCCCAAAACTGTACCTTTATACCCACAATTGGCTCCTCTCTTGCCACATGTAAGTCCCTTGTAAAAGGTACCATGGGTACCAAGGGCACTGTGACCAGAGAAGGCCTCTAAGGGCTGCAGCACATATTGTGCCACCCTTAGAGGTCCTGTACCTTAACACACGCACACTGCCATTGCAGGCTGTGTGTTTTGGTGCAGACAAAAGCAAAGAGTCGACATGGCACGCATTACTGTGTGCCATGCCTGCAACCCACTGCCTATGGTATAGGTAAGACACCCCTCCAGCTGGGTGCACTATACCACTGAAGAGGGTACAGTTGCATGAGCACTGTACCCCTACAGTGTCTACGTCCATTCTTAGACATTGTAAGTGCAGAAAAGCCATAAAGAGTATATGGTCTGGGAGTTTGTCATTACGAACTCCACAGCACCATGATGGTTTTACTGAATTCTGGTAAGTTTGGTACCAAACTTCTCAGCATAATAAACCCACACTGATGCCAGTGTAGGATTTATTATACAATATACTCAGAGGGCATCTTAAAGATGTCCCCTGAAAAACGACCAGCCTCTGGTGGGTTCCCTGACTAGTACAAATCAGCCTGCCACCACAAGACATGTTTCTGGACCCCTGGGGTGGGAGTCTTTGCTCTCTGAGCCCAAAAACAAAGCCTTTCCTGGGTGGAGGTGGTCACACCTCCCCCAGGCCAGGAAGAGCCATCTGTGGCAGGGGAGCTTCAAAGGCCTTGCCGCCTTTGTAACAAGACCCCCAGCCTCTCCTGCTATCAGGAGCAGGTCCCCATCCTGTCTCCTCTCCTTTTCAGAGGGAAGACAGGCGGGAAAAATTAGCACAGCCCAGAAGGTGTGCCCACCTCTGCCAACTCCACCCCTCAGGTGGGGGAGGTGAGGTGAAGCCCACTCTTCAGTGCCCACCATCTTGCAGATGGCGGGCACTCTCCAATCAGGATTAAGGATTGTACCCACTCCCCTACGTGGGGTGAGCACACCAAGGGTATAGTCACCCTAAGGTCAGTAGCCCATTAACTACTGACCTCGAGACCCCTAAAACGCCCCCTAAATACAGAATTTAGGGGGCAGCCCTGAACCAAGAAGACTGATTCCCGCAAACTACAAAGAAGAAGGACGAAAGAAGACGCCCAGCAGAGGAGACTGCAAAGAAGAACTGACTTGGCCCCAGCCCTACCGGCCTGTCTGCAGTTTCCAGAGATCCTGAGCCAAAAGTCACCTTGTCCTGCAGCCATCAACTTCCAGAATCCCAGGGAGGACTGACTCCCTTCAACAAAGACCGGGTCTCCTGTGAACAGCAACTCTGTTCAAAAGAAACTCCCAAGAAAGACTCTGTGCCTGCTGAGGACAGAGAAAACCAATGCCTGGAACCACCACTGCACCCGTCGCCTACAGCCCGAGTTCGAGTGGCTCACCATTCCCAGCAAAGTCCTCCAGTGCTCCAGAGTCTGAGTCCACCGTGGGTTGACCCCTCCAGGACTCCCTGATGTCACCTGCAGCCTCTGCACAGAGAGCCACTCAACCACGAGTGGCCCGGTAAGGTGAAATCCAACCTCAAAACGCACCCCTGCATCCAGCCGCCCAGCGCCCTGGAGAAGAGAACCCGAGGTGCACCTATGTCCCTGATCCCTCCAACTTACCTGCCCAGCCGTTGGTTCCTCCCGGAAGACTTCCTGGACTGAGCCTGCAGCCAAAATCCAAAATCGGCAACTCCCATTGAAAACACAAGGCCCCCGATGCCAAAACAGCACCCTGCACCCTTCCGCCCCTCGGCCGCTGTGGGTGCACCTTGTGTGCTAAACCGGATCCCCCTTTGCCCTGAGCCTAACACCAGGAGCTTTGCTCCCACAACCTTGTGGCCTGCTCGTGAGCAGCCACCAACCAGAGGCCCCTTATCCCCAGTTGGATAACATTGGGCCTCAGCACTCTGCACCTGGCCACCTTAGTGCCGCTGAGGGTGCTTTGTGAGTGCATCCTTAACCCTGCGGGAACCCTGGTTCTAACCCAAGAATACCAACTCCAAAACCTAAGTACTTACCGATAAACCGATAACTTCATTTCCTCCCATAGGATGCATTGACTCCTTTTCTGTGAAAAATCTTCCAAGTGTGGAGTTGGGTTGTATGAAAACCCTAAGAAACTGCATATGTGTAAAAACTGAATTACTTACCTTTTGTCTAGGAAATGTCCAAGTGTGATATCTAGGCATATCACACTGATTAGCAAAACAAACTTAAAAAGTAATCCAAGAAGTAACATACACAGTAATCTACAAAGTAACTGAAAAGTAATTTTGACTGTTTACTTACCTGTAAATCAACCAACTGCATTTTAACCTGCACTCAACTGTAATTCACTGCATAAATCTTGGAAAGTATTATTATACTTATCTGCACCAGGTCTGGCTTGGTTCTAGAAAATAAAACATAACTAAATATTAGAACATTGGAATGTTGGGAGCTTCATTGAAGACAATGGAGTGCTCCATGCTTCTACGGGCTGGTAAAGGCCCGCAGAGCAACATTCCAATGTTTTCAAAAGGCCTCTCGGAGCTCGAGGGGATTTAAATCCCCTCGAGCTTCGAGAAGCCTTTGTTTTATTTGTTAGAACATTCTGCCCTCTAGTGGCAGAATGTTCTAATAGCCTTATAGCCCTTCGTAGCAGGGCTATACCGGCTATTAAAGTCCCGGTCCCTTGTTAAAGTCCCTCGCCTTCGGCTCGGGCCTTTAACGCGGGAGCGGGCCTTTAATAGCCGGTATAGCCCGCTACGGCGGGCTATAAGGCTATAATATTTTTATACAAACAAAATTGGTATGAGTTCAGACTTTGAGTGTGTGACATCATTTCTTGCCTGAGTGTGTACAATAAATGCTTAACACTACCCTCTGATAAAGCCTTACTGCTCACCCACACTACCACAAATAGAGAGTAAGGTATTATCTACTTTTACCTCTTCCTACCTTTGGGGTTCCACTGGACTCTGTGCACACTATACCTTTTTTGGTATTGTAAATACAGAGCCAGCTTCCTACAGTGTATGATTGTCTTAGTGGGTCTGTGAGTGGGTGCATAAGTGTCCAACTGGGTCTGTCAGTGAGTATCTGAGTGAGTGTTTTATATTTTTGTTTTATTTTTCCAGGATTCACGACCCTGTTTTGAAGTTACACGGGGGGGCTCACGCTGGGCATCGCAAAGAAGTCACAACTCCACGCATGTGAAAAAAACATTCAAGGGAATTAACTAGCCCATAAGGGGTCCCTCACAGGCCCCTATATTGCCCCCAGAGGGCAGGGTACTTCTACCCTGCCCCCTTCTACTACATTTGATCTCTTTTTTTACTGCCAGGGACCTTTCCCCGATGTTTAACATGGCAGCCACAACTTTCTACTCAGGTAGCACCAGCCAGTCAAGACATCGCTATTGGCACGTGGATTTGCGACGTGTCACAAAGGAGTAAAGGAGTTGCGGAACATCAGCATCCCTATATACACAAATTTGTTTTTCCCGGATTTACTCCAGTTCACAAAAGGGTTGCCTTCTGGACCAAGATATATATACATATTATCCAGTAGTGGTACCACTCAGTAGTTGAGTAGTTATAGTTAGGATTGCCTTAAACAAGGCGTATTTTGGTTAGCTAATAACTTTGGTGCCGTTTGACGAATCTTCATGAAACCTTCCCCAAAAAAGCAAATTTACTTTAGCTCCTTCCTAGAAAGTTTTGGGGTGATCTGTTAAGTGGGGCCTGAGAAAAAAAGGGGGGACCCAAAACACAAAATCCCCATCCATTTCCCATAGACTTATTCAGGCAGTGCTGCCACAAAAACTGCTGAACGGAATTACACCAATTTGGCAGGAAGTTAGATCTTGGGCCTTTTGTGTAAATCTGTTTAGTAGTTTTTGAAAAACGAAGGTACAAAATTATTTGTATATCTTGATGGTTGGGTCTGAGGGATACCTGCAGTTCAAAAATAGAGTGTTCTGATTGGCCCAGGGAGCTTTTTTCCTGTTAAATTCCTATGGAAGTGACCGCTCTGATTGGCCACCAGCAACATGAGGAAAATGTTGCTGGCATCCATTACAGAACTTGGGGACTTAGTTAGTACCCTCTCCTTAATTAAAAAAAAAGTTATAATAGTAGGAATACCATGCTGCCGTAGCCCTTGAAAGGAGGTGTCAGAGAGGGCCCAAAAAATGGCTGTTGCCATTTTTTTAAATACATGGGCAGGGGGGTTGTGAATAGTGCCCCGCCAGCCCATTTCAGGTCCTGGGGACCCTATCCCCAGGGGCAAGGCACACGGCCCATTCACAAGCCTTGAAAGGCCCCAGGGACCCCATCCCCCAGGGTCAAAGTTAATAAAAAGGGGAGGGGGCATGTGGCAGCCCTCCATGAGCCTTGAAAGTCCCCAGGTACCCCATCCCAGGGACCTGAAGGCCAAGCCTACGCTATGCATGCCAAAGGCTGTATGCCGCATGGAGTTAGCAGCCTGCTGGTGTATTGGCCAAACCCTGTGGCCAACCCCACCACTGCACACAGCCAAAGGCTCTGCACATCGCGGAATTGGCTGCCTGCTGGGGGTGGCTGCAAGCCCTGAGGTCGCAGCACACAACTGAAGGCTGTGCACAGCGGGGATTGGCTTTATGTATGGTAATAAAATATTTCTTTACGTTAAAAGACAACCCTAGAAATTCACTGGAAAAAACTAAAGTTAAAGTAATGTTATAGTCAAGTGAAATGTTCAGTAACAATGTAACATTTTAAATTAAAAATCACACAGAAATTCACCAGTTATAGTTATCTCAAGTAACAATAACTAATGCCCTAATGTGACTTTACTCGTGCCCCTCGCCATGCTCTGCTAATTACCCCACATATTACATCACTCATGACGTCTTCTATGACATCGATGATAATATCACTGCAGTATTTGCAATTAAAATATTGATGAAAAGTTTGTGCATGGCGGGGGCGCAAGTTATAGTTACCTTTGTGGACAACTATATCTGGTGAATATCAGTGATTTTTTAGTTTAAAATGTCACGTTGTCAACGAAATTTTCACCGAACTATAACCTTACTTTAACCTTAGTTAAGTGGTGGACCCCGTACCTTAGCATACACAGATGGATGCTCTACATCTCAGCAGACACAGTGATTTTGTCCCAGAACTCTCATTCCATGTCTGTGTTGTTGACTTCTGTGCTGGTCTATATGACAAGATGTGTGCACACAAACAACAGCTGCATTATTGTGTTATATCTAGGTGCTAGTGCCTGGCTAGAAAGAATAACAAGGGACATTGTTGTTTGACCTTGTCTGTGGTTTTCAGACTAAATCCCAGAAAAAGAACAGAACGCGAAAACATATGCAGGTTCTGTGTGAAAGTACAATGTGGCACAAAAGCCAATGTGTTTATATAGTAACGTGTGCAAAATGAGAATGAGGCCTAAAACGTGCACAGTTAGGCTAACATAGGAAAGACTACAATGGGCCATGCAGGAAACCCACAACACCCTCCCTGTGGTCAGGATAATAGCACTAGAGGGGATACTAGATATGATAAATGTAATCAGAACATAAGCATACTCAAAGCATTGTTTCAGAAATGAAATTGACTGAAAACAAAAAGAAGGAAATTACAATTTTGAAAATTAATCAAATTATGGTGCTTCGGAGGAATCCATACTGTCACTCACCATTTTATAGGCCAAAGACTCGATGAAGGAATCCTAGTCTGCACATGATGATTGGTCAACAGCCCAAGTCACGAGCTTCGAAGAACAAACAGGCTCCTCTGTCCCAGCCGATGCTGAAACAGTTACCGGGTAACCTGTATCCATGTTAATAGAGCCTGTGTCTTGTGGTCCATGCAATGTTGCACACGTTTCTTCGTAGGCCAAAGGCTCAAACCTCACATTGTGTAGAAGTCGCAAGCCCAAAGGACAGTTCTGAAAATGGGTCACTAGGGGACTCATCAGCAGTCTAAAGTCCAAGGCAGTAGGAGTATGTCCAGTGAGCATTCGAAGGGGCACCAGATGCAGTGGAACATGAGTTGCACGCACGTAAACCAGGCAGGCTGAAATGTCAAAGACCAATCAAGATACAGTTCCTGTAGTAGAAGCATTCCAAAGAATTGAAATATACACTCACTGTAGTGTTGGAGCAATGTCATTTCCCGAGTGCTTGCAAAAAGAGCAACCATTGTGGGGAAACAGGAACAGGATGAGAATGCCACAAATGAGGAATAACAGCAACTGGAATCATCCGAACACACTATGGAAAATGGAATGGATAAAAGTCGGGATTACTCCAAAGGTGGTTTGAAAAGACCTAATGAGGCCGGAGACTACAACCTTAAAAAAGTGGGCAAGGCCAGCCGTATTAGAGGCATTAAAGATCTGGTGCACTAATTCTTAGAAATGCTGGGGAAGGTTAACAAAAACTGAATTACACTGGAAGTTCTAGCTGCCTGCAATTCGAAGGTCTCATGAGCAGATTTAAGAGCTACTTCTTGCTGAAACAATAATGCTTTGAGTCTGCTCAGCTTGTTGAAATCTGCCTTCAAAGTTGGAATGGAAGGCCATAGTGAGCTATCTACAATCCCATGCAGAGGGGGAAACAAGCCATTGTTGCAACAAGTGACCAACTGGGAAATGGACAAAATATACGGGACTCCAGCATGTATTCCGGAACAGTCTTGATCACTAAGTATAAGATAGCTCCCGTTAGAGAGTACCATAATGAAAGGGAGAATTGCAGAAACCAGAATTCCTTTTACATCACAAGCCAAATTGGGCACTGAAGTGCTGCATGCGCCATGGATTTTAATGTGTTTACAAACAAGTGAATGTCCGACTGTGGAGTCGCATTCTTCACCAGTGATAAAAACTTCCCTATTGGTATGTTCACAACGATAAGTAAAGGAGAGTGACCTTAATTCATGTATACAACTGCTATCTAGGGGTTCATATCTACCTTCAGAAAAATGTTTCATGCCAATTGTGAATTGAAATGTCAAGATAGGCAGTGAAATAACTCCATGTATTAGCCACTCCACCGAAGGATTTTCAGCTATGGTGAATGGGAGTTGTCCAAATTTTTTTAAATGCAGCATTGTGTAGGTCACGTCTTTCATGGCCCTTAATTGATGTTTGTGTGTTAAATTAAAAGGCAGGAACAAATCGCTGCAATTCAAGTAATGCCCGGGAACGCATCCATTTTTAAGTGTTTGAAGCATCCAGCTAAACTGCATAGTAGATTTAAGCTGACTTTGCCCATGATATAACGTTGACATGTCACTCTGCACAATATCAATAACGGATGACACAATGTTGTTTAAATTGTAAATATACGAGATGACAACATATTAATACTATTATCAACAACATCAAGCACTTTGTCCAAATTATCTTGGTCAATTTGTCTTAACCGTACAGCAGCTTCCATTTGGGATTATTTCCAACTTTCATTATAGGTAGCATATATGAATCTTTAGAACGTAGGGATTTGGGACCTAAAAGAAAATCTGATAAATTCATGTCCTCAGACAAAAGAGAAAGATGTTGTTTTACTGCAGATAGTGTGGCATGTTCCAACCATTGTTGACATAACGCTCCCACCAAATACATGATAACAATACCAGAATGTGTTGACTGAGAGTATCAGGGATCAGGTCTGCTTGGTTTAAACCCAGGTGTGAAATTAAGAAAATAAGCATGACAAGCGTTTATGTCCACTGGCTACAATAACCACCCACCAGGACTCGAATATGAGGATTTAAATGCACCATTCTGCACCATGCCATTTAATTGTTCTTTTGTGTAATTTGTCAGATTCTGCCAATTATCAAAGCGGGCCACTGAAGGAATGGCCAGGGCCTTCATTTCTTTAATTTTCGCCAATTCCATATAAGTAGTCTGCTGGATTGTTTCATTTAGAAAACTCATCTGTGTGGGAATTAAACAGGCTCAAAATAAGGTTTCCATGTCCAGAACTTGCCAGGACTTCGTACACCAAATCTACCAAATCGATTTAAATCAATAGTGTCCTTCAGTGATCATAGCCTTTTAAGTCCAACTGGTTAACAAACAAATATAAGCTTAGTTTGAGTAAGCATATATTTCTTTAGTGGCGTTGGAGTTAGTTTGAAGTATGACATCGGGTCTGAGGTGTTATAGCCCGTAAAATATTTGTATTTGTTCTTTAGCTTTTTGGAACTCTCTTTAGAGGGAGTTGGACAATGTTGCCATTGTATATAATTGAAATGTGTTGTTGTCCATTTGTTCTGTGCAAAAATGGTGTCCATAATGATAATAACAGAACAGATCAGCATAATTTACAGAATTAAGATATAGATCCTCTGATTTAAAAACAGTATAATATTCTAATACAGAAAGCTTAGAATTTACAGTGTCAGCATCCCAATCTTCTGAATGCAACCATGGTACTATTACATCACCCATGGAAACTTTGAACACATATGGTATCTGCAGGATCTCCGTCGGACCGAACATGTTGAAACCAACTTTATCCCAAACAATTCCATCAGGTCCTGGAATGGCTATATTGTTAACGAGGGAAAAGTCTCTTTTCAATTTATGCAATAAAGAATGGGGGGCCAACATCCTGTCGACTAGTTCTGTAGCAGAACGTTCCGGGAGGTAATAGCCATTGATTAGTAGGAAAAAATCTGCCACAATTTCAATGCACATGAATACAAAAACCAAGGAAAGTATGATCCAGACATATATCCAAGGAGGGACTAGATAAGTGCGTTTTAACCATGAAATAAAACCACAAATCCATGCTGGAGGCGGATGTAAAACAGAAGAACTGTCTGAAGAAAAATCATCTTGATCCATATAGTACCCGGAGGTACTCAGCTGAAAAACATGAGTTAGGAACTCATCAGTAGGACTTGAAAAAGCTGATTCGATGGACTCGCCAATGGTGGATCATTATAAATGACATTCCTGGTATCAGAAGTGATAGTAGAAACAGGTATCATGGCAGGGAAGTTGTTGGTGGAGGATTTGGTCTTCAAAATCCCCCAGCCAGGGAGTATCAGCATCAGTGGTGCTCACTGGCTGCAAAGAAAAGTCTTGTGGAAAAGAAGAACTATTCCATGGCATACTATCAAGTATTGGCCACATGTTGTAGTTTGACATGTTCAATGGAGACAAAGCGTTTGTCTTTATGACCGGGTAGTAGTGGCAAAATCACAGTTTGCGTTATTTGAAGACCAAGGAACGGAACAAGAGCACGGTATGTGGGCAAGAATGACTTTTTTGATGGCCACTTTTCTTCGAACCAGATCCCCAATTTTCAGAAACCATCTGGAATTGGGAAAAGGAAGATCAGCAGTTGAAGGATGAGATGTAGACAAATGGTCTCGTGAGTTAGCCTTTCAGAACTCTTGTAGCTTATGTAAGACAGCACAATGGTTATCTCTGTCAAAGGTTCTGCCACAACGTCTGGACCGTCAAGTTCCGAAACATATATCTTGATGTCAAAAAGCATTTAATGCAGGGTCTGCCACCCCAGAGATGTTTTAGGGAGGTTATTTAATGCTAGTTAAACCCCATATAGATGGTTAAACTAACCATGCCCTGTGCCTCGTACCCTAGCCATTAGGGCCTGCTTTAAGTCATGGTTCATTTGTTCCACAACAGAATTACCTTCGGGTCTATATAGAGAAGATAAATGACCTTGCACACCCATGGACTTCATCGAATCATGGTACGCTTTCAAGCAAAAGCCGGACCTTTGTCCCAGAGGAATGCACTGCTGGCATAAGTCCCGATGAAGATTTGCAAGTCTTTAATAACAGTTAGAGCGTTAGCCGAGTGCTGTGGCAAAACCCAGAGGAATCTAGAGCAGGAATCAACTGTAACCAAAATAAATTTGAATGCAGTATCTGAAATCGGAGGACCGCAATGATCTAAATAAATGCATCCGAAAGGCTGCTTAGAGATAAAGAGCTGTGTCTGTGGTGGACGAAACACAGTAGAACTTTTAATTTGCTGTCATATATCACATCATAAAACATATTTTCTGGTTTGTTGGTATAAATCCTTCCACCAATATCTTTGCTGTAAGAGCAAAATGGTGGCGGCCACACCAGCATGAGCAGAAGCTATGCTATTATGTGCGGCAACAATCAGATCATGTCTGCGGTCCATGTTGGGAATCATGCAATCACCAATGCCAGGAATAGTAGCAAAAGGAACATTCTGGTCATTCAAATGATTGGAATATTTAGAAGGAAAACCCTTCGGTAAAGGGGTGCTGCTGGTAAAAGCATTTATGGCCACCAGAATATAATTGTCAATACGAGTCTTAGAGCGCGTTATCGCTGCAATTTTAGATGTGGCTACTACAGATTTGGCCACTTCATCAGCCAGAGAATTCCCTACGGTGTGTGCTCCTACACGTTGATGACTCAATGTATGTATAACATGAGTTTGTGGCAACCTATCTTTAAGATCAGCCACTTTATCCCAAAGCAGCTTGTGCTTGATTGTGGTACCCTTGGAATCTCTAAAGTCATTTTGTCTCCAAAAAGGTAAATTGACATTAAAGGACTGTACACAATAATATGAATCAGACACAATAAGTGTGGGGAATTTAGGATCTGTTTGTTCAAGTGCAAGAAGTAAAGCCTTCAGTTCAGCCAACTGCGCAGTGCAGTCCCCAAGAGACTGTGTGAGAGTAGTTTGAGGGTGAAAGACGCCATCGGAGATAGTACCAAAAATGATGGCGCATGCAGCAGAATATTTCTGCTTAGAACCTATAGCAGGCTGAGCGGAACCATCAGTATAAATGATGGACTTATATTGGTCAAGTGCCTGAATCGCAGAAGGCATAGGATAAACATGTTCATACTGGAAAGATTTTTGTGTTTGCAAAGAAGGGTCAAAGGCGAAGTCTACATCCATGGCTGTTAAGGAAGTAGCCCATTGTGTCCAACGAGTGTGGAGGGCATTTACCCTAGGAACCCTGGCTTTCGTGACAGCCTCTAAGGCAGGCACAGGAGAAATGACAATAATGCATTTACCTTGAGGAAGTGGCCATTCCTTTAGGATGGCCATTTGTACAGCAGGTAGAATGTTTTCAGTAGAAGCAAAACGCATTTCCGCAGGTGAATTTAAATGTAATTTATAAGCTATTGGTACTGTTTTACCTTCATTAAAGGTGACATATGTAAATCCAATTGCACTGGGTAAAACTGGGATGACTAAGTTCGTAGTATTGACACGTGTATGTAAATGGAGTGTTTCAAGTAAGTGGTACTGTAAAAATCTGAGTGTGCCAGTATGTTCCGACATCCAGCAAGAAGTGGGAACATCTGGGCGTATTATGGCATGAAGAGATTTAATACATTGGGCATAATCCGGTATATAAATCCTGCCAAATTGAAAAATCCCAGCAGTGACTGCAATTTTTTAAGTGTACTTGGAGGTTGCAATTGAGCACACTTTTCCAGAAAAGGAGGAGCAAGACTTTTCCCCTCATGTGTAAGTTCATATCCTAAGAAAAGGTCACTGAGGATAGCTATGTAAGATTTTTTGAAGTTGAATTTGTAACCTAGGTTCGCGAACCGCACTATAATGCAATCCGCTCTTGCTAAATGGGGGTTCAATTCATCATCACTCAAGTAGATATCATCTACATAGGACAGACCATCAGGGTCAATTTCATGAAAAATCGACATAATTCATGTTGCAAAAACTCCCAGGCTGTTCTTATATCCCATGAGAAGTTGGGAGTAGCTCATCTGGAATCCCAATGTGCTAAAAGCGGACCAGTCATGGCTCTCAAGAGCCAAATTGTGACATAAAAAACATTGGAAATATCCAAAGTGTCTTATATTTTTTACGAACTACATTATTAATATGCCCAGTGCTATGGGTATTTTGTACAGCAAATGTGCGTGTATGACTGTTCAAATGCACCCTTGTTCTCCTAAGCTCCTGGTTCTCCTTAGCCCTTCGAAGACAAAAAGAGAACTAAACAAGGAAACTAGGCAGCTGTGGAAAAAGGATCCAAAGCATAGACACTCCACCATAGATCAAATTGCAGTGCTAAGGCACATTTTTAAAAAGGCAATTTGGGCAGCCAAAAATGCACATCAAGCAAACACATGGTTAAAATTGCTGCACACAAGCAAACAAAAAATAGCAAACAGTTCTGGGCAAAAATCAACTCACTCACAAACGGCAAATTTTGCCATCACAAGGTCGGCATTTCAGAATTAGACTGGATAACTTACTTCGAAGCGGCCTGCCCAGGACAGGTAGTAAACAGCGTAATCCGGAAAGGCATAAACATTCGGGGACTCACACCCATAGAGAACCCGCCAGAGGGTAAATGGCTGAAAGAAACACAATTACGGCAGTCCTTGAGGAAACTGAGATCAGATGGGGCACCGGGACCAAGTGGTCTCCCTAACGCCCTATTTAAGCATGACCAAGCTCTCTGGGCTTCGTAGCTTACCCCTTTATTTAATCTGGCATTCACCACCAATACAATTCCCGCATCACAGAGAGGCAGTGTCCTCCACCTCATCTTCAAGTCTGGTTCATGGACAAACCTAGCGAACTACAGACTGATTGCCCTGATCGATGTCGAAGCCAAACTTTATGCCGCCAACCTATAAATAGATCTGGAAGCATGGGTATCAGCCGAAAACATCATCCGGACCACACAAACGGGATTCTGAGCCAGCATGAGCACAACTACCAATCTTCTTGCCCTCAGTCTTCTCATCAAAAAGGCAAATCACAAAGCCTCCAACTTATACACCTGCTTTGTCGATTTAAAAGCAGCATTCGATACAGTCCCAAGGGACCTTCTTTGGGCAAAGATGGGCAGATGGGGCGCACCTACGAAACTGCTCGAGGCCCTAATTAATCTGAACACAGATACCTGGGTACGAGTTAAAATAGGCAGGGGCAATAGAACAACTAAAAAGATCCCCACAGTCATCGGTCTAAAGCAAGGATGTGTCCTCGCCCCTTGTCTTTTCAACATATATACAGCAGACATGGAAGCTCGACTTTCAGAAGTATCGAGCGACCCACCAAAACTTTCAAAGAGACCAATATGCAGCTTACAATATGCAGACAACACCGTCTTATGCATCCAGTCCCCAATCGGTCTCCAGCGCCTAATAGCTACTCTTCTAAAATTCTCTCAATCATCAGGCTTGAGGCAAAATTACAGCAAAACAAAAGTCATCTGTTTCTCATCAAAAATCAGCCAGCATAACATAAAGTTCAAATGGAAAGCTACAGGGAACAACCTTGATCTGGTCCCCACCCACAAATACCGAGGGGTGGAAATGGACTCAAGATTAAACTTTAAAAAGCACTTAGCACAAAGAAGGGGTTTAGCCAACAAGCTGTATTTCGCTTTTAACCTAATCCAAAAAAAGATGGGGAGCTCGGCTCAGTCATACTTGTTGCCAATCATCGGGGAAAGGTTTCTACCCTCGCTGACCTATGGTTCGGAACTCCTAAAGGGTAAGGACGCAACCACCCTAAACCAATTACAGTCCATTCTGTTAAATGCATCTTTCACATATCCCAACAGCTTTTCCATCAGCTCCCGGTAAGGATGGCTGCCTTATCAAAATTAGCTGGAAGATGAGAGCCGCACCACCCTAGTCACTGGCTGCCTCGTGCTGGTCCGAAATGGTGAGCCAGCACACTCATAATACCACTGACTGAGTAACGAGGAACCCACCATCTAGATAGGCAGTCAAGTTCCATCACAAGCTAACAGGTAGCCCTTATTCCTTCAGGGGCTCCTGGACATTTAAATCTCTGCCTGGACTAATCCACCTCTGACCGGCAATCAAATGTTCGGGCCTGCCCACCTGCAGCTTTCACAAATACATCTGCACACACTTGGTGTTCGCGGCTATTGAACGTTCCTACGGACTAATAGTTTTAAACTTGACGTCACCTCTTCTTTACAGCATGATGTTTTAACAATAAGCTTTTTAATTCACTACGCTCCCAGCAATTCTTTAATCCTTTTTTGTATGCCTTTTGATATTAGAATGATTTATATTAATCTGCAAATAAATATTTACCTACTTACTTATACTGTTCAAATGTCTATAATCTACGACAAAGGGATATGAATGATCCGGTTTCAGAACAGGAAAAAGAGGATTATTCATCGGAGACAAACAGGGTTCAATTGCTGCCTGGTACTCAAGCTGGGAAAGAATTGCCTTTACGGGCGCTTTGGCATCCCGTTTAATAGGATACTGTGGTTGTACCTGAGTTGTGGACCGCATAGGAATACCATGGTAAGGAGAATCCTTATCCCAACCAGTATGGTTACGATAAAGTGTGGGGCAATGCAAGGGCCCATTTGGATGCATAAGCTTGTTTGACCTCGTCAGGGACAAGGTGTGAGAAAGAAGGGAGTATGATATCCTCTCCCTAGGGGCATGCAAGACCAGAGGGAAGCAGCCAAACAACCTACGCCAAGAGAATGTTATAAGACATACATAAATTTTCCCAAAAAACGGCTTAAATGGTGGGTTTGATGTCACCTTCAATCTGAATATCCAAGTTGTCTTATAGTTGGTCCGGGTGAGCCACATGGGTGTCTGCTGTTTCAACTCTAATAAATGTTTCCCTTGCTTTTGCTACCAGAAATTGGTGGAGATTCCAGCGTACTATGGGACTTCAGCCATGCTGCCGAGGAAAGTCACCGCCCAACTTCTGTTCAGGAGGAGGGTTCTCACTGTCTGTGACAAATTTAGCTGTTAAGGCTGCAACTTTCTTTTTTCTGAAAAGGGGCTTTATAAGGAGGAGGTCTATCCTCTTTTATTATCTTCACGTCAGACAAGTGCTATGTCTCCCTTTTTGGTTTCATATATTCATCTTGTCTGTGATCAGATCTCCCTCCACTGTCGTACTGATAAGACAAATCCTGAAAGGAACGAGGAGAACGAGGATCAGGAATCTGATACCTGTCATGAGTCTTAATTTTTGCGCGATCACGAAAATCATGTTGCATTTCAGTGGAATCTGGGGGCCGAGCACCTCTGTGTGGTCTACTTTCCTCTGTTGTGATTTAGATTTGTCCCAGGGTTTCTTAGGAAACTCATGGGTGGATTGTCATCCTTGTCGAAACTAGGCTTTCCAAGTGGTGCTACTGAATGTCTAGTTCTCAAACTATTACGTCCTAAAGATGTACACACATTAGCAATAATGACAAGCAACTCACGCTCGGCAACTGCCACCACGGCAAGTCACTGGCGTATAGCCAAAGATGCTGCTTCGCCTTTAACATTAGAAAGAATCATTTCGCAGATGACAGGAAAATTCCCAACAAGTTTCATCTCCAGATCGAGGGCAGGACCTGCCCCATGCTCCTCCTGTATTTGTTTGAGGATGCTCGGCAGAACGGCCATCGAGGGAGTACCATGACAAAGAGTGTAAACAGTTGTAAAAATAGTCCACCAGGTATTGCAGCCTGCTAGTGGGGGAACCAGCCCATTGGGTAGGCACATAGTTAAAATTATGTGCTTGTCTTGTTGCTCCATAAAGGGAAACACAGCTTCAAGTTGATCTATTTTCTGGGCAATCCAAGAGGGAATTTATTCATGATTAGTGGGACATTTGCCCATAATTGAATGAAGAATTACAGGACTTATAACATGAGCTGCAGGCACTTGAGGTTTCCCTTGCAGGGCAACCCTATCTGGTCCAGCCAGCAAGGCACATGCAATGAATTGGGTCATTCGTCTATATAAGACAACAAGTATATTGTATAAAGTACAAGTCTGCACTAGATTTATATTAGCCAAATCTGGATACGGGGTGTAGCCCACTACTGCCGGCCATGCGGCCCCATCAATACTTAATGGGCTAATTCAGACAGTGCCAAGCACATGGGGAATGGCACCATTAAACCAAGTCTGGTGTTCCCAGAGGGTAAGAGGAATTTCCGTAAGAGTATATGGTCGATAGGCATTAGGAACTTGAGGTATAGTGTATTCATAAAAAGCATTATCATTAGTGTTGACAGCCGGGAATGTGACCCAAGAGTAAAAAACTTCAAAGCGGAACACTGCGTTTGCTTTAATTACAAAAATATCAGCAGCACCTGCATTAGGAACTCTGTGTTGAAATTAAATGTTGAGTCACCACTGGGCGGCAATTAACAACAATATCTACGGGCTGAGCCATAACTAAACCAAAAGATTCAAATTGTAGCACAATCTGGGTGTAAAACCTTTTAATATTCAAGCTTGAAAAATCAACAGCACTAGGTGCTCTCTAAAAACTGTGGAGGAGAAATCCCCAACACCCAGGACATCTCCGGGAAAAGGCGTAAGGGTATTGTGGACAAGCACAAGCACTACTCAGGGTTCCCGCAAGTAAGTACCTGACCAAAACGTAGGCGGCTCCATGTTGCAGGGATTCTGCTCAGGAACAGAACAATGCAGGGACCATAGAACATCAGTATGTAGGGACTGAGTCACCATACCACCTCAGTATCCATGAGCCCATGTCCGACTAGCTATAGGGCCTCATTTGCCCTCCTAATCTTACCAAAGAAACAAGTGGATTGGCACCCCAGAACACGACATGCTCAACCCACTTAGGGATCGCGATAACAAGACACACCTTTTCATGCCCTCACTTGTACTCGCCCGCAATAAGATAAATAGGAGACACAAAGGAAGTTTAGAATATTTATTTTTCATATTGTGCTCTGAAATGCAGTATGCGTGCCACAATTAGAAAACAAATGCATAATAAAAATACTGTTAGCATGGTTAATAAACTGTATACCATGAAAAGCCCTGTCATGATATAGGACAGAGTAACATAAACCCCCCCTCCCTTGTTGCTGAAGATAATTGATTATATATCAAAGATCTCTGGGATTAATGCCGGACTCTGTACCTTAGCATACACAGATGGACACTCTACATCTCAGCAGACACAGTGATCTCATCCCTGAACTCTTGTTCCATGTCTTTGTTGTTGACTTCTGTGCTTGTCTATATGACAAGAAATGTGTGCACATAAACAACAGCTGCATTTTTGTGTTATGTCTAGGTGCTAGTGCCTGGCCAGAAAGAATAAGAAGGACATTGTTGTTTGACCTTGTCTTGTCTTCAGAATAAACCCCAGGAAAATAACAGAACGCGAAAACATATGCAGGTTCCATTTGAAAGTGCAATGTGGCACAAAAGCCAGAGTGTTTATATGGTAACGTGTGCAAAACGAGAATGAGGCCTACAATGTGCACAGTTAGGCTAACATAGGGAAAACTGCAATGGGCCATGCAGGAAACACATGACACTGTTAGCCTTTCATATAAATATTAATGTTACCACATCTATTCTTGAGGTCACAAGGTAAGCTGCATAGTGTTAAGAAAATGGGACATGTACAAATTTAATGTTGCCATGTCCCTACAGTGACAAGCCTCTAAAAGCAATTTTCACTGTGTAAGGCCCTGGCTGGCATATGAGAAACCTGTAGTGCGGATTAAAGTATTAATTCTGTATCTCAGGTTTGGGACCCGCTCAAACAATAATTCAACTGTTCTTTTTAATGTTTTTAAAGGCCATATTTAATGGTGAGGTTGGATTTTTATTGAATATTTAGGAAAGGTAACTTAAAGAAAGTTACATTTTCCCTGCATGAAACTCCTGAAGGCTAATTTACGTTATCTCTCAAGCAACTGTCAATCACGTGCTTGACCTTACTGAAGTGTGAAAATTGCTCCCAGAGCAGTGACAATGGTACTTGCAAGAAAGACAGTTGGGGTGAGCCCAGGAACTTAATTCATTTCAAAGGTACTTGCCCTGTCACCAGTAAATTTCAGGAGACACTTGAAAAGGACAAGTCTTTGTGAATATTGTCAGGCTGGCACCAAACCCTGTGGAGAAAAGCTACCCCCTGAGCTGGTTTTGAGTGAACACAGAGGAGGGGACTGTTTAGTACCCTGGCCACATCTGAGAGTCCCTTAGTGCCTTGCCTGAGGTCCTCAGGAAGTGTACTCATGTGGTTGTTTGAGCACCAGAAGAAAGTTTGGAAACTTCGGAAAACCTTTCCTCACAGCTCGAGAGTTTCAGCAGACCCCCCCCATACATTTTTTCTGACCTGCAGTTCCACAACATCGGATTAGATTTCAACTTCATCCCGCTCAGAGATCTCTGAAAAAATGACTAAAGGCCTGATTTAGGTCTTGGCGGGACTACTGCCGTACCACCGTGGCAGTGGTCCCAAGTACTCCGTCAAGCTGACGTCGGTCCGTTGCCATATTTAGATGTTGTGGCAATAGACAGGAAACTGCCGCAGCAGCGGTCTTCTCTGCTGCCCAACAGTACTCCGTTGCCGTCATGCCGGCGGGATAGATGTTCCCATTGTATTGGCAGTGTTCTGGACATATATGTTCTGAATCTGTCAAAATGTACATGTAGGTAATGTCTACTGCCATTTTTGTTACATATAGCATTGCACACCAACAACATACATGCAATTTTGAATGTACACTCACACCCAATACAAAACCCTAGACTAGATTTAGGCAACAAGTGGCTGAGTATCGTGGTCACGTACGAGCAGCACAGGAAAGAACTGAACAATGGTGTTCAAGACGGATTCGGTGGTGAGACCCCAAAAGAGGTGAGTTTTCACTTCTTTTTCTTTGAATCTTCAAACTCGCGCTTGGAGGTTTCCCTACCACAGTTGCTTCAATGGAAAGGCACTTCGTAATCTGGATGGCGGGATCTTGGCGGGACTCCATCCAACGGCAGCTACTGCCTCTGATGCCATCGAAGTGGGAGAAAGATTCTGGCAGAGGAAGCAGAACTGCGGCAGTCTTCCCTCTAGTGACCAGCCAACATCTAAATCGAGTGGGAGGAACACCAAGGCAGCGAGCAGGAAGACTGCTGAAAAAGTGACAGTGGGACCAGTCCCGCTAAGATCTAAATCAGGCCCTAAGTCCCATTCTGTGTTGGGTCTTACATTTTTTTAGTGAGATACTCCAAAACTCTAGAGCGCTAGTGGGACCCATCAACTTCATGTACCAGACCTTCGGTTCCACAGCAGTAGCTACAGGTTCAGCAGTAGCTCACGTGGACAGGATTTTTCGTATTGAAAAATGGCAAAGTCCCATGCTGTATTGGCACTTTATACATTCAACTTTTTTCTTATAAAAAGCGACAAAGTCCCTTTCTGAAATGTGACTTAGAAACTTTTTAGAACTTCCAGACTTTCACCAGGACCAATCCACCTGGTGTATCTGACCTGGGCTCCATCGCGGTCAGCCTGAAATTACACCTTGGTCCTGCTCAAGCGCGTTCATTGTCTAACATTGGAGCTGTAGTCTTTCTCGGTGCTTTTACTCTCAAATATTAAAAAATTCATATCTCTGGTTCCCCATAAAGGATTTAGGTCACCCTGATGTCATTTTGCGTATTAAATATTTCTCTTTTTTTATGAATTGGATTTTTATTTTATTGTAACTTTGACTTTTGGTACTTCAAAATGCTTTAAGATAAGCCAATCTGATCTGCGCCATAGTTACCAGGGGTTGAGCTTCGGTTTAAATTACTGAAATGTTTTACTTGACCTAACAGGTTAATGACTTCATTACTTGCGTGGACTACCATTCACCCAGCTGATTCACTTTCTTGCAGTTAGGTGATGGAGCAGGGGTTTGAAAAAGTAAAACTTGCTCAGATTAATTCCTCGATAACATTTACTAATCGTGTGCGGTGAAACTAACATGCAAAAACACAAAAACACGGGGAAATGCTTGTGCGCATGCGTGCACTAATGTGTGGACTAATGCATGAAAAACTAGGCCGCATTCATGTTCTGCTTGAAATTTAAAATAATAATAATGCTGCTTTCTGTGCGTTAATGCTTTATTAGATGGATAACGTGGGTTAGTGCAAATGGTGGGTGGTAAACAGTGAGAATTATTTCATGAAATTAATGATGTCTGTGTTTTATTCATCATAGTGAAGCTTGCATGGGCTTACATCGGTTGCATGACGAATCAAGGGTTAACACGAGAAAAAGTCAAATAAAAGCTGAAAATTCGAGCTCTGAGAGAGAAATAAAGAGGGCAATGTCAACGACCTTCGTGATCCATTGTTTGTCTGCCAAGTAACGGAAGGATGGCGGTGAGATCATGAGCAAATGTACAAACTTCTTCCACGGAAGCTGGAGAGGCGGACAATAAAAATGTAGAGTTTCGAAACATGTTGCAAATGGAAGGAAGCTGTATTTCTGAAACGTGGATTACGTATTGTTGAACAATGAATACTGTGAAACCATGGACGTGACTATGGTGGTGTGATAGAACACCCCCTAAATTGACCAATGAGAGACTAAGATTCTGAAAATGTTGCTATAATGGTGGGATGGACATGTAGGCTTTTAGAGTATAACTGGGGTGTCTGGGAGGTGTTATTTTAGAGATGGTTTGCTGAACAGTTCGAGAACTCTTGGGCGTCCCTCTTTGAAGAAGCTAGAGAGGGGAGATCGTTGCTGTCCGTCGGTTTGCTGTATGCAGATAGAGGCCTACCTGTTTCCTGTTCCTGTCCTATTCTTTGTTCCCTGAATCTTACCCGGGGAACCCCCATCTATTCTCGTGGCCAGGGGGTAGATTTTCCACTAAAACATTTATGTTAGTATGGCTAAAACCTGTATTTTGCATAAATATTTGCAAAGGTATATTTGTCTCTGAAACTTATGCCACTTCATCTATCCACTCCTTCATTGCATTCTAATCATTGTGATATGAGTTTGATATCTTTTTGCTTTGACAAATGTTCTCTCTCTGTGATTTATTCTTTGTTTGCCTTGTAAAACTGTACTTAATGAGCATTTACCTTCACATTATTTGTGATAAATATTATTAACCTTATACTGAGTTTGTGGTTTATTCAGTAGAATAGATCAATAGTTAGTTACTAATTGTTACCATCAACTCTACAACTAATGGTCCATCGACCAGAGAAAAGAGAGTTTGATTACAGGTTCAATTATGTATCTAGTGTGTTAGGATGGGCCTGTAGTTAGTGAACAACTGATTTAACGATTAAACTCGAAACAGTGCTTTCAGGGATATATGTTGGGTGTATGAGTATGGGCCCGTGATTGTGTATTATCGAGTATCGATCCCTGATTGGCGCAGGATCAGTTTTTGGTAGCAGAGGACGGTTTATTATTGATTAGTTTGGTAATAATTATTGAATATTGATTACTTGTTTCCTTAACATGAAAAGTTAGTGTTTTGTTCTATGTTGCCTTGAAGTACGGGTATGGAGTTACCTAAAATCCCGGGATGATAATGTATTAGCCTGAAGAGGCAGAAGAATAGTATGGATAAGGTATCATACTGCAGAAGTACTTTGTCTGTTGTCGTAATACTCAACGGCGAGAGGCTGTTGGTGTTATATTAGGGACTATTTCGTTTGAGAGTAGATTTTGTGTGAAATAGCGAAGGGTCCACTTCCGAAACTCTGGCCTTACATCCCCAAAGGAGTACCAGGACCTCTTTCCACGTGAAAGTCCTCTTCCGAAACTTTGGCTAGTATCCCTGGAGGAGTACCAAGTCCTCCTGTAGCTTGTTTGGGTGTAGAATAGCGCTGGTCGTTATTTTACTTGAAGTGAGAGAATATTTCTTTTTGAAGTGAAGACTATCTCTTTATTTAGTGGAACAGACAAATTAGCATTGTTTTATGTTTGCTTTCTAATAAGTATTATTGAGAAAAGTATATAAAAACATTGCTGTATTATTTTGTAAAGAGAGGGTCAGTAGAAAGGAGTAATACTGACATCACAAAAAGCCGCGCTGGTATTGGTCAGGACGCTGGCGTTCAAAGTGTTGTGATTGGTCGATTACTGTGAGCCGCGCTAGTATTGGTCAAGGTACTGATTATGTAGGAGTGTTCTGATTGGTTTGTTGGTGTGAGTCGCGCTGCTATTGGACGGTTGTTAGCAAATAGAATAAGCAGAAGTACGAAGAGTTTGTTGTTTGTTCATTGAATTGTATTTTAGTGAGACGTTTTGGGAAAAATGAAGTTGGTTAATAAAATAAAAAGATTCTTTAAAAAGGACAAATAAATAGTTACGAGAGAGGGAATTCTTATTCCACCTTCGGGAACAGCTGCTTCTTTTATGATGTTGGAATGTGGTTACCATACGTGTACTTGGTTAGAGAATTGGGTGAAATACACGGAAGATGATGGTGTTTTAGCTTTTCCAGAGCATGGTACATTTAATGTAAGGATTCTACAGATTCTGAGAGAACAAATGAATTCTCTAGAACCTAGACCTCGACCTACTCAGTATGAAGCGCTTGAGGAATGGGAATATGAGGCATATGAGAGAGAGAAGTATAGGGGCAGAAGAAGATACAGAAATATTATGACTAGATATCCTTTTGAAAGTCGAGGAGAAAGAATGAAAAGATGGAAGAGAGCGGTTGTGACAGAGGGTCTGTATCCAGTTTTAGTTGCTGGAGAAGCAAATGGAGGCAAATGTAAAGAGAAGAAGAAAAATGTAGAGTCATGAAGGATAGATTTTGTCCTAAGTGATTCTGATGATGAGTTATTAGATGACATATTGACTAAAAAACCTCTACCTTATCAAGAGAACACAAGTGAGACAGTCACAAATGCACCATTAATGGGAACCCCACTAATTCCGCAGGTTTTACAAGTCCCAGTAGTGACTAGAGCAGTACAAGAGAGTGAAATGGATATGTTGAATAGGGCAAGAGAGGAGTTGACTCAGAAAATTAATCAGTTGAATCTGAATGTGGAAGCATTAACAGTGCCAGTAAAGATTGGACCTATAGTTCCGTTGTATGGAGAAAAACAGAATATATCAAAAGTACAAACATTGACAGTCCCAATGAATAGAGACAGGAATAAAGTGGTAACAATAGATGATCAGGTAGAACAGGCAGAGATAAGTACTTCATTAATTGATTTGCCAGTTTGTGAGTTGTTAACTGAAACCCCTAAGAGAAGTGCGCAAATGTATCCGAGGAGATTAGTGCAGAATATCACTCCGATATCAGGGAGTTCAATGGGACTCTCACCAGATGAATTAGATGACTGGATAAGGGGAATGGAAAAGCTAAAACCTCAACCACAGAGTATAGATGTGGGTAAACTGAGAGTGGATTTGGAAGAAATGATTATTGGTACAATAAGTCCAGACAGATTGGGTAATTATTGAGATGAAGATTTGTTATTTCAGAGCAAAAATATTACTTGGAAAGCAAGAAATCTTCATGAAAAGTTGACAGAGGCTGCTTGTGAATATGGAGTGGATATAGAGAAGTCAAAAGTGTTACAGAAAACATATAGACTGGATTTTACTGAAAAGGATTTAGAGAGTTTGAATGCGTCTGGTAAAAGATTGCAAATAAAAGAAATAATGAATATTCTGAAGAAATGGGGAGATGTAGAATGGTGGAAAGGTAGATGGGTGAAAAAGAAAGAAGAAATGAATGCCAATAAAAATGCGTCTTTATTTCCACTGAGAGAAACAGAGCAGGCTGAAAGGGTGTGTCGAATGAGAGAAGTTCCGGGTGGTGGATATGTTCTAACCCTGGGCAGTGAACTCCGCACCGCTCACGGAGTTTTCTGCACTCCGCGTTACGCGGAGATCGCGGAGTTCCAAAAAACTCCGCTTTGCGTTGCGGAGCGGAGTTTTTTTCCTCGCTCGCATTCGTCAACGTCAAGCTGGCGACCGCGAGCGAGGAAAATCAACCTCCCGGCGAGATTTTTCCTCGTTCGCGATCGTTAACATCAAGTTGGCGAGCGCGAGCGTGTAAAATCAACATCCCGGCAAGATTTCTCAACGCGGGGGTCAGGTTTCTCATTACGAGTGGTCGCGCATGCTCTCGACAGATCGCGTTGAGAAACTGCCCGTTCGCGTTGAGAAAGCTGCTGCTCGAGTAAAAATCTACTCGAGCGGCAGAAAAGGAAAGCAGGGACCGCTTGCACTGTGCATGGTGCTGTTCGCAATGATTGCACAGTGCGGACAAGCATCCGGCACTGTGCAATCACCGCGAACAGCATTTTTCTATCGTACTCCGCCGCTCGCGGAGCTCTGCATAGTGCGACAGAGTTTTTTTTGCACTTCACTGTGATCAGAGTAGTGCAACTCTGCGAACTCCGTCGAGGGTTAATATGTTCACGTTCCTTGGACAAGACAGAATATATTGTCTTTTACTCATGACTTCCCTAGGCTTGAGGGGAAAACCAGTTGAATGGTACAAACAAGTAGAGAGGTTTGTGAAGGTTTCAAAAGTCTTGTTGAAAGATCTGGATGGTTTATTTGAAATTGTTGTTCCAGCAGATTTATGGACAGAGTGTAAGATTACTGTTGATTGGCCTAAAGAAGAATTTCCTAGAGATCCGAAAACAGGTGCACCTTCAGTCGAGGTGATGAGAAAATATCATCAGCTGATTACATACCTGAAAGGAAAAATTTCTCCGAAAGAAACAGATTGGGTGAAAATTGACAGAACAACCCAAGAACCAAAGGAGTCGGTACATGCCTATTATGAAAGGTTGTTACAGGTGTTCAAACAGTCCAGTGGGTTTGCGAATATTGGAGATAAAGATATGGAACATTTTGTGTATCGTTTTGTATTTGGATTAAAACCAGAAATTAGTAACATGATTCAGCAATATTTGATTTGTTGGCAGAGTAAAACGGTTGATGAGATACTGAGGTATGCAAAGTATTGTAGTGATGATATTGAATCGAGACATAAGAAGCTAAAAGAGAAAATGATGTGGGCACAAGTGAAGGTAGCAGAGCAGCAAGAAGGAAACAGTGGTTCTCAAACAGATTTTCAGATGAGAGGTCAGAATCAGAATGGTCAAGTAATGAGTGGTGGTAGAGGTAGAGGTAAGATGAACAAAGATGAAATGAAAAGGAAATATCCTTGTCATGCGTGCGGAAAATTTGGACATTGGAAGAACAAGTGTAGATCTGCTCAGAAAAATAATGGATTGAATCAAAATTTAAATTCACAGCAGCAGCAGATAGTTACTCCACAGTTACAGGTACCACAAGCTCTTATGCCAAATAATGTGAATGCTCAGGTGGAGAGATACAGTGCGAACACTGGATTTCACGCGGGTGAACAAATTGGTAAGAATCAAAATGTGCAAATGATTCCGCAATACTTGTTGCAGTGCAATGAGAGTGATTCAGACTCATCTCAATGACGGTGCCTGAGGGGGGAGGAAGAGTGCATGCTTGGCACAACTCTAGAGGTAGATCAGTCAGGTCCATTTGTTGATGGAAAAGTGGAAGGTAATGATATTACATTCCTAGTGGACACTGGTGCTACCCGTTCTACTGTGAGAGCAGCAGAAATTCCAAATCTACCCCTCTCGGGAGAAACTACCCAAGTCGTCGGAGTTTCCAAAAAGCATATCAGAACCCCAATAACAAAGCCAATAGAAGTTCATATTGGAAGATTCAGAGACATGCATCGGTTTGTGGTATGTGATACGAGTCCGGTGAATCTGTTAGGGAGAGACTTACTGTGCAAAATGAATTGCACAATTTACTGTACCCCAGATGGTATTGCTTTCCAAACACCAGATGAGGATGTTGCGTTTAAAATGATGTTAGCAAAGCAAGGAACAGAAGTGGATGAACTATTTTCACTTCTTACTGAAGAAGATTTGCCTGCAGAATTGAGAGATACTGTAAGATCTGATGTTTGGGATTTCTCAGGAAAAGAGATTGGTCTGATGAAAGGCGTGGATCCTATTCAGGTTACGGTGAAACCGGGTGCAACATTTCCAAACACTCCTCAATACAAAATGAGTCCTGAGATAACAGCAGGAGTTATTCCTGTGATTGACCAAATGATTGAGCAAGGTATTTTAAAAGAAATACTAAGCAGTCCTTGTAATTCACTTATTATGGGAATTAAAAGCCAAGCGGAAAATATAGGATAGTACAGAATAAATAAGATTGTAGTACCCTGTTGTCCAATAGTGCCAAACCCAGCAGTAATTCTATGTCAAATTCCCTGTGATGCAGAATGGTATACAGTAATTGATTTGTGTCAGGCATTTTCTCGATTCCCTTACATCCGGATAGCCAATATTTATTCGTGTTCCAGGTCGGAGACCGTGTTTTGGCATGGTGCCGAGTTCGTCAAGGGTACACAGAGAGTCCATCGATTTTTAATCAGATTTTGAAAAAATGTTTGGAGACTTTGATTATGCCAGAACAATCGGTTTTGGTTCAGTACATTGATGACCTACTGGTGGCATCAAAAACACGAGAGGCATGTGTGACAGATACAATTGCCTTACTGAATCATCTGGCAGAAGGGGGACACAAAGGGGCCAATTCCGATTCGGGCGGGAAAACATACCGACCGACTCGGTACGGGAATATAGTCCGACCGACACGTACCGGCGCTGCCCGACCTGGGTAGTACGATGAAATGCATGTGAATCACGACCGACTCGTACGGAACACAAGCCGAACGACCGAACCGGACGGAAACAAGCTATCCGCCCGGGAAACCACGCAAATAGAACCGACCGACAAACACCAGGAATGAACCCGAACGAAACGTACCCGCGAACTCCGAGCCGCCCAGTACGATGTAATGCGTGGAAAACCAGACCGAGTCGCACGGAGCTCAAGCCGTACGACCGACACGCATACAAAAGCCAGCCGAAGGAAGCCAATACTCGGCGACCGACGCGTACACCGCACAATAAACCTAGCAGAAACACAGCGTGAACGACTCGGAGAAGCTCGCACGAGACAACTGCAGCATCCTACTCGGCCAGAAGAACGTCTCCTACATGCACAAAAAATACTAAGGAAAAAATACAAAAAAAAGGGCCAAACAAGCAATGACAAAGACAATAAATACAGGGAAAAAAAACATGGAACAAGGACACACCCCCAACTCCACCTATATAAAGGCCACAAATCCCTACCATGATCCTTTGCAAATTCAACTGACCTGCCAGCACAGAACACCATCAGACAGCAACCACATACACACTCACAGCTCATCCATCACACAAGCCACACACCATTAGCACCTCAACAAATAGCACCCTCACATACACCCAGCAAAACCTACACTCACACACCCTCACTTGCACACACACACACATCAATCACCACCACCACCCATCACCATGCCCCCAAAGAAGAATCCAAAGTTCCTAGACAGTGAATTGGAAGTCCTGGTAGATGAGATCCTCAGGGTAGAGCCACAGTTGTTTGGTACATTGGTCCAACAGACCCCCATGTCGCAGAAAACCAAGATGTGGGAGAGGATCGTCGACAGGGTGAACGCACAATCACCATGTTTGCGCACAAAGGAAGACATCCAGAACAGGTGGTATGATGTGCGCAGGAGGGTCAGGGACCTACTAAAGAAGGATTACATCATGAGTCAGCGCACCGGCAGTGGCCCTCCTGCCAAACCACTATACCTCAGGCCCTGGGAGGAGAAGGTGCGGGCCATCCTACCACCAGTGAGCGTATATGGACTATCAAACATCCCAGAGCCTGGTGAGTACACAACTAATATACCCAATATTGAGTGACAATACACACACATCACTGTCAAGGGGATAGTCAAACCATGCACCCTTAGCAAATCCACAGCAACCAAAAGATAATCACCCCAAGATTTGTCTGTCAGTCAGATAAACACAATACATGCCATCTCATAGTGATATGTAACTGTGTCATGATATGTACAAACCTAACTACAAATACAGCAAGGCAGTGGCACAAACATAACCAACAAACACAGTTAGACATTTTGCCACCACTAGAACACCACCTCACAGGGAAGCTCACTGAAAGGAAGGAATTCTGTGTATGCTGGTGAAGTCAGTGTAGCCAATAGCATGATGGGAGTTGTAGTCACAGATATTGCTCACCCTCAGAATTGGCCCATCAACACCACCCTGAACCATGCTCACATCACAGGGAGTGGAAAAGAACTGACAAGATGGCTGACACTGGGTACTGCTGTGGGGAGCACAAGGCCCTGCTGGGAACTGTGCACCAACAAACAGCAGGACACCACTGTCAGCCATCTTGCCATTGCTGTCACACTCACACACAGTGAAGTCCACTCAAAAGGAAGGAAGTATGGGCATGCTGGGAAGGGGGGTGTAGGCAATAGCATGATGGGAGTTGTAGGCACAGATATTGGTCACCCTCACAATTGGCCCATCAACACCACTCTGAACCATGCCCACATTACATGGAGGTGAAAACATCTGACAAGATGGCTGACACTGGGTACTGCTGTGGGGAGCACAAGGCCCTGCTGGGAACTGTGCACCAACCAACAGCAGGACACCACTGTCAGCCATCTTGCCATTGCTGTCACACTCACACACAGTGAAGTCCACTCAAAAGGAAGGAAGTATGGGCATGCTGGGAAGGGGGGTGTAGGCAATAGCATGATGGGAGTTGTAGGCACAGATATTGGTCACCCTCACAATTGGCCCATCAACACCACTCTGAACCATGCTCACATTACAGGGAGATGAAAACAACTGACAAGATGGCTGACACTGGGTACTGCTGTGGGGAGCACAAGGCCCTGCTGGGAACTGTGCACCAACAAACAACAGGACCACACTGTCAGCCATCTTGCCATTGCTGTCACACTCACACACAGTGAAGTCCACTCAAAAGGAAGGAAGTATGGGCATGCTGGGAAGGGGGGTGTAGGCAATAGCATGATGGGAGTTGTAGGCACAGATATTGGTCACCCTCACAATTGGCCCATCAACACCACTCTAAACCATGCTCACATTACAGGGAGGTGAAAACAACTGACAAGATGGCTGACACTGGGTTCTGCTGTGGGGAGCACAAGGCCCTGCTGGGAACTGTGCACCAACCAACAGCAGGACACCACTGTCAGCCATCTTGCCATTGCTGTCACACTCACACACAGTGAAGTCCACTCAAAAGGAAGGAAGTATGGGCATGCTGGGAAGGGGGGTGTAGGCAATAGCATGATGGGAGTTGTAGGCACAGATATTGGTCACCCTCACAATTGGACAATCAACACCACTCTGAACCATGCTCACATCACAGGGAGTGGAAAACAACTGACAAGATGGCTGACACTGGGTACTGCTGTGGGGAGCACAAGCCCCTGCTGGGAACTGTGCACCAACCAACAGCAGGACACCACTGACTGACATCCTGAAAGCCAACTTGCGCTCCCGGCAATGGAAGCACGTTCCATGGTGGGATATCTGGCTGGGTGGGAAGGAGAACTGACAGCTCTGACCATAGTTACAAGCAGCTTTTCTTACACACCCCCTCAACACAAACTCCACACAACTCACCTGGAAGAATGCAATGCCTCACACTCCAATTAAATATCCCACAAAGACCCACCACCCTGGGTTATGCTGTGTGAAGCACAGGGACACTCTTGGGACTTGTAGCCAAACAAACGCCAGGACAACACTGTCAGCCATCCTGTCAGCACAGGCACACTACCCCACAGGGAAGCAGAGTCAAAAGGAAGGAATTATGGGCATGCTGGGAAGGGGGTGTAGGCAATAGCATGATGGGAGTGGTAGTCACAGCTCAACATCCCCCACCCACATGGCCCAGCAAGCTCACACTGAAGCATGCACACCTCACAGGCAGTGAAAAGCCACTTCAAAGATGTCTGACACTGGCCTCAGCTGTGGGGAGCACAAGGCCCTGCTGGGAACTGTGCAACAACCAACAGCAGGACACCACTGACTGACATCCTGAGAGTCAACCTGCACACACTGCAAGGGTGGCATGCTTCATGGTGGGATACCTGGGCTGGGAGGAGAAGGAGGGCCGGATGTCCACCAAATACCACCAATGCTGGCCATGCACACACCTCAACATTCACATTGAAAAGCTTCAGGTTGGCAGGACAATGTGCTACACCAATATCAACCTCTGACTGTGACAACTTAGGACAATGCAATGTACAGGCCCGCATCCAGAGGTACAGTCACAACTGTCAGGTGTGTGAACCATTGATGCCTGTAGAAACATAACATACATTGTGTGTCTCTTCCAAAAACAGGTGATGATGGGGACACAGCAGCAGACGATGAGGAGTCCCTGTCCCAGCCTCCGGGGGACACTGAGCTCACTGGTGTGGAACAGCCCCTGCCCTCCTCGGATGGCGGAGACCTACCTGGCCCCTCCGGTGTGAGTCATCATGCAGCACCAGCAGGACCAACATCTGCACCCCCTGCACACACCCCTCCAACAACTGCCAACACACAGACCACCCCTGCCGACACGGACAGACCAAGGACCACCGATGACAACAGCACAGGGACCCCGGCCCAACGTGGAGCAACGGACAACGAGCCCAGTAACAAACCCCAAGTGGGCCTACGGTCACCTATGCGTGCCACCGCAGGTCCCGCACGTGTCGCGAGGGGTGGTG
Organism: Calotriton arnoldi; assembly: GCA_963921515.1. Taxonomy (NCBI): domain Eukaryota; kingdom Metazoa; phylum Chordata; class Amphibia; order Caudata; family Salamandridae; genus Calotriton; species Calotriton arnoldi. The sequence continues at coordinate 860,169 of CAWUFW010007653.1, read as the reverse complement.
GGAGGGGTGGTAGACATAGGTCGCTGTTTGCAGAGGGGTCTGGACTGCATGATGACCCACAACTGGCACGCATTGCTGATGCGTACCAGAAAAGCACCGGAGAGGTCAGCCAGGTAGTGGGGATCCTCAAAGACATTCAACAGCAGCAGGCTGCCCATCATGCCCGCTTGGACTCACACATGTCCCGTGCGGAGACACACATGTCCCATGTGGAAACACACATGTCTGGCATGGAGTCCAAGTGGGACACATTGGAAGAACTGACAGCGGTGCATAGGGACATATTGACATGCCTCCGCCAGATTAGCACCAACATGGCCACACCTCCCTGTGTGCCCACAACATCTGGTGCTGCAACAACTGCAACTGCCACAGGGAGGGAGGATGACTCTGGTGGAGAGTCCTCTGCACCGCAGCAGCCTGCACGTGAGGTTCCCCCCCGAAAGAAGAGGGGTCATCCGAGGAAGGAAAACTGAGAGGCCGATGGCCATGTACATCCCCCAGGAACCCAACACCTGTTCTGGAAATTCTCCTTTGTGTGCAAACTGTTCACCCTGTCAAATGCAACCCAACTCTCCCACATGACATGGGTAGCTTAAGTTGGCCCAATGTATCAGATGACTGTGGACTTTACTCAGGACATTTCTGCTACCAAGACTTCCAACTCATCTGGGAACTTTGGATTCCAATCCCAATGTACAGCACCCACCATCCTGTGCACTATCCTCACACATGTATGTAAATAAACTCACTAATACACCATACTTGCCTCTGTTGTGATTCCAACGTGGTTTTTGTCATGGAGATGGTGATCTGCTAAATGACACTGTGCATGCTAACTGCTACAGCAAGTTCAACACCCTCATGTGAGTCATGGCGACGTGACACATATGAGGGAGGCACACCACTAGGGCTACACAACACATACACACCAGGGCCATCAGACTCATCGCCTACACTGATGTTGCCAGGAAATACAGTGGAATGCACAGACACCACACCTATTCACAGTCTGTATTAACTAGCCCACAGGTGCAGTAAGCACATGTCAGTCAGATGTGTGACCACAGACAACGCACATCCCAAAGTGAAGCACAGGTTTATTACACATTTGCAACATGTTGTTTCCACTACAGATGCAAGGTAATCCTACGTGGCAGGGGCCACACAGTCAACAAGTGTAGAAGAAATAAAGTCCAGGGGTGTGTGGCACATCACCTGTAGGGAAACGACTGCTTCCACCCTGGAAGTTGAATCATGGTGTCGGGGGATCACAGTTGACCAAACAACTCTGAAAGTACCCTGTGAAGGACAGACATGACACACAGTCAAAAGCACTGAAGAACAGGACAGAACTGCAATACTCATGCCCAATACACGTCACAAGATACTTACAGAAAACCAAGTTAGCATGTCAACACTGTTGGGGAGTACAGACTACCTGTAAGGACACATCGCTGAACGCTTCCAGTCAAGTAGCACATGGCCACACTCAAACAGCACCAGAGCACCACCAACACATATCACGCAAACTCACATCATTAGCATGACAACTCTCTGGATACTCACATTCAGCTGAAGAAGTTGGTGATGAGCTGTGTGTGGACATCACCATCATCATCATCATCATCACTGGCATCGTGGCCCAGGCCAGGATCCTCCACAGGTGGCGGATGTTGGTCTTCGTCATCCAGGATGAGAGGCAACTCCTTCCGCACTGCCAGGTTGTGTAGCATGCAGCAGACGATGACAATCTTGCACACCTTTGCTGGGGCATATGGGAGGGCCCCTCCTGTCTTGTCCAGGCAGCGGAAGCGGCTCATCAGGAGACCAAATATCCGCTCGATCACTCTCCTGGTCCGACCATGTGCCTCATTGTAGCGCATCTGGGCTGGTGTCATAGGGTTCCTGAGGGGTGTCAGCAACCACGGCATGTTGGGGTATCCGGAGTCACCTACAGACAGACAATTGCACATTAGCTGAGTTGGAAAAGAGGGCGGAATACAACATAGCAGAACACACACAATGGTACAACGTCAGTACACACCGACAAGCCAGGCACGCTGGTTCTGCATCTGTGACATCATCCTCGGGATGCGACTACTCCTCATCACTTAGGCATCGTGTGCCGAACCAGGGAAACGGGCACACACATGTGAGATGCTCATATCTGCAAGACATACCACCAGAGCATTGATCGAATGATAATGTTTCCTGTTCCTGTATGCCTGCTCATGTGCCTGTGGTGGTACCAAAGCCACATGTGTCCCATCAATGGAGCCAATGTGTGGCATTGAAGTCACTCTTGACGTCAGTGAGTTGTTGACGTTTAGGGAAATAGATGTACTGGTTCAAGCATCTCAACATTGCCTCCAAAACATCGCGTAGCACACGGCTGAAAATAGTCTGTGACATCCCACCAGCAGACGCCACAGTGTGTTGAAAGGTACCGGTGGCAAAGAAGTGTAGGGCTGCCATCACCTTCACCTTCGGGGTCAGCGCTGTAGGGTACGGCCGGCCAGGTTGCAAATGTGGGGCCAAGCGCACTGCCAAATCCTCAATCAGCTGCCTGGTGAAGCGGTACCATCGGATGCTGTCACGTTCCACCATCGTTGCAAGGTCAGGGAATGGTCTATGGACAGCTGGTGCCCTGCAGTGCATAGGTGAAGAAAGAAAGATTGTCAGTCACCCCACATATGTGGCATTGACCATACTCAATATCACATGATACATCATTACGAGACACAAGTACTTGATGTGTGTGCCGTTCTGTATGGACATATATGGCACCTACATGGCCATCATCTAACATCTCAGTTCAACATGTGTTGACAACAGGTTCCAGGTTGTGCTATGGGAAACCATTAGGCTGTGTCACAGTACCCATTTACTGCTGTCACGTACCAAACACACACCACAGTGACATGTCTGGACAGATGCGCCACAGGCATCACAGCTCATTGACAGGTAGATTCCCAGGGACCCTGTATTGCCACATGGACACCTGCATGACATGGCGTATCATGTACACGTCAGAAAAACAAACATGACTCCCACAGTTAGTGGCCCCTGTTGCCTCCGCAGGACAGACATGGACGTCTGTGACACACACACGCACAACATCAAAGTCCATGCACAAACAACGTGGATGTGGAGACTGTCTCCCATTGTGCACATGGAATCAGAGACATCGGAAACACAACATGCACACAGACTGTGGAGGGCCATCACTATTGTGGCAATGGGTCACCCTGTGACGTACATACCTTCCCACATGGGACTCTGGGGGTATGTGACATGACATACACATACACAACCTGGAAATGTGACCATGCCACATGCTCTGAAATGAACAGTTGCACATCATAGTGGTCATGTGCACAACACACAAAGGATCCTGTCCCCATGAACACGTGCACAGCCTGTGAGTGGCTGCCCCCAAGTGCCACCCCAAAAACCACATGTTGACCCCCATACACAGAAAAGGAAATCACCCTTACATGCCTTAGGATACAGTGTGGACAGGCTGTGGTGCTGTAGGTGTGCCCCTGAGTCCCTGGCAAGTATATGTGGCTGGCATACGTTCACCAGTGACAAGCATGGTGACATATGTGAGTGACCGGTACAGGGACGCGTTGTACAGCAATGGACCGATCGGTGTGCACGCACTGGCCATTGCATCTGTTGTGAGCGGGTACGCGTTGTACAGCAATGGACCGATCGGTGTGCACGCACTGGCCATTGCATCTGTTGTGAGCGGGTACGCATTGTTTCCCGGAATACGCGTTGTACAGCAATGGACCGATCGGTGCGCACGCACTGGCCATTGCATCTGTTGTGAGCGGGTACGCGTTGTACAGCAATGGACCGATCGGTGCGCACGCACTGGCCATTGCATCTGTTGTGAGCGGGTACGCGTTGTACAGCAATGGACCGATCGGTGCGCACGCACTGGCCATTGCATCTGTTGTGAGCGGGTACGCGTTGTACAGCAATGGACCGATCGGTGTGCACGCACTAGCCATTGCATCTGTTGTGAGCGGGTACGCGTTGTACAGCAATGGACCGATCGGTGCGCACGCACTGGCCATTGCATCTGTTGTGAGCGGGTACGCGTTGTACAGAAATAGACCGATCGGTGTGCACGCACTGGCCATTGGATCTGTTGTGAGCGGGTACGCGTTGTACAGCAATGGACCTATCGGTGTGCACGCACTGGCCATTGCATCTGTTGTGAGCGGGTACGCGTTGTACAGCAATGGACCGATCAGTGCGCACGCACTGGCCATTGCATCTGTTGTGAGCGGGTACGCGTTGTTTCCCGGAATACGCGTTGTACAGCAATGGACCGATTGGTGCGCACGCATTGGCTAAGGCCTGGCATGGCAACGGACGCGTTTTCGAAGCTTCAACGAGTCTGATGCAGTGAATTCAGTTGGCCACCCACAACAATGTTGCAAATTCATGGGTGTCATGAAGTTTAACTTTTGAAGGATGCTGTGGGCGTGTATTAGTGGTGCAATTCCATGGATTGGCCAGATTCAGAAGATGCAAACGACTTGGACCTATCACATTGGACACATGGGACAGTATCTGCCTCTGCAGCACACATATAATGCTGGCTGTTCCCCTGAGAGCTCACTTGCCTGCACTACATGCTCCAGGACGACATCTGCCACCAACACTGCTGCTGTCTCTGCATCCTCTGGCTACTGCAATGGCACGTACTGTGGAGAGAGCCCCAGCCTTCAGCCTTGAGGAGAACCAGGCCCTGCTGGACAGCCTCCTTCCACAGTACAGCAAGCTGTATGGGAAACCAGGGGAGCAGGTGAGTGTGCTGTCCACTGCCTTACTAATTGTGCATGTTGTCTGACTAGCATGCTCACTGAGTAGTTCTCACCCCCCCAAAGTGTTTAGTTACATGCACTGAACAGGTACAGTGCAGTAACAGTGCATTCCAACAAGGTTTACTTCCCATGCAATGATACCATGTAGTAACTGCTGGCAAACTGTTCATAGCCATCGTTGCACTGCCTGTGTACATCATATGCCCCTGTGATTGAGACATGTATATCCAACTGTGTGATGCACGTATATGTTGCATGTGTAGTAATGGCCTTTTCACTTTGTCATCCTCACAGGTTGATGCCCACCAGAAGCAGGAAATCTGGCTGACCATCGCCCGGGCAGTAAGATCCATGGGGGTCTACAAGCGCCGGATCTGCAACTGCCAGAAGAGGTGGCAGGACCTTCGGGGATGGACCCGGAGGATCGCAAGGGTCCAGCTGAAGCTGTCGCCTCCTCGCAGGAGGGGCGGACACCGGACCCTGACCCCCCACATGCTCAGGATCCTGGCGGTGGTCTTCCCTGCCCTGGATGGGCAGCTGAAGGCCAGACAGCAGCAAGGAGGGGGTGAGTCTATGACTGCACTGTGAACTTTGTCTGACATGCTATGTGCCCTCATCTGGCTTGTTTAAACTTCCACAGTACATCAGTCTTGTGGTCCAGGACCCATGTCCCTCAATTGTGACATGCCCACTCCTCATCTGCTACGCAGGTGTGGCCCTTACAGTCAGGAAATTGTGTCACTTGGGTACTGTGTCCTTGCATTTTGCTTCGCTCAAGGTGGGGGACAGCATTTGTTCCCGTGACTTTGTGGTGGGCTTCATGGGTGGGTCAATTGCTTACACAATGCCTAAGTTCTGACATGTAATCTGGGTGTAACTTTGATATATGGTCCACTTGCTGATCTGAATCACCACATGTCCCTGGGGTATTTGGCACACCCCCATGCTGCGGGTGGGAACAATGTTTGGGCCTCAGGAGTATGTATATCAAGTGTGTCATACATGCTTAGCCACCTGCCTACTGTCCAGGGCTCATCCCTCTTTCAGGTGGAGCAGGACAGTCATGCCTACTCCAGGCCATACAATACACTCTGTACTCCCACTCCCGTGTATCAGCTGACATGTTGTGATCAGTGAAATGTTCCCTCATGTGTCTGCCTCTGTGTCATTGTGCTGTGGCTTCGTTGTCAGGACTACTGGGATGTTTATCGTTTAGGGCTCAGCATGCCATCTGAGATGTGACCATGAGAGACGATACTTCTGTGACTGATAGGTGTTTGATCACTTGACTGTGCACACAGGTGTATGTGACTGTGAATTTCAGGCAGCTGTTTTTCATTCACAGCAGACTGTGAGGTGCTCAGGTTCATAGAGTTGTGTTTCATGTCTCCCATATGTCCAATTGGTATGACGTGGACAAATAAGAGTTCAGATGATGTGGTTTGTGGGGGATGGACATGTGCACTTGTCAGCTACATAACTTGCATTCCCCATTACCTAGGATTGTGACACAGTGCAGACTGTTGTTGGCTGGCTGCCATGGCCATGTGACTGGAGACAGTGATGTATGACTTTGCCGGCATGCCTGTGCCATGGCATTAAACTTCCTAAGAGTGATCCTGCAGGGGAGTGACATGTGCAACATGCACCCCATTGTGGCATTGACTATCCGGACATGGGTGCATCATGGTGTCTGGTGCTGGTATGCATCACATGCATTTCTAATTAGACTCTGGCCATCCCTTTATTCGGACACCTCTATTGACTCAGTGGCAAGAGATGTGATGTGTGCATGTTCACATACTTCACCGTGTTCTCTGCAATGTCCAACAACTGTGTACGTGGTGCATGTGTCCACACTGGGGTATTACCATCCAACAGGCACCAGACAGATGGGTGCAAGGGCAGGAGGGGTGTGAGTGCCATGGTTGACCATCAGACTGACAATTGGCTTCTCCTAATCTGTGTGAGGACTTTTGGCAATGTTCAACTGAGGATGCCAGGGCTTGCTCTGTAATGTGCTGTACTTACTGTGGTGTGTGCGGTCAGTGCAGGTGACTGATGTTTGTCTGTTTCCCTAATTGTTTGCAGATACATCCACGGCCACAGGAGGGGACAGCTCCACAGACCAGGATGAGCTGCAGAGCCAGGCTGGGTCAGCAGCCGATGAGTGGTCAGAGGGACCCAGTGGCAAGGAGGGCGAGGGGAGCCACACCGAGGAGTCCTCAGCACCATCCACCTCAGCTGAGGACCACAGCAGCTTGGAGGATGACTCCCTTGTGGAGGCGGGTGTCAGCAGCCACCACACCCCAGATAGTATGTCTGGCCCCGCCACCACCACCACCACCGCCCTCCCATTGGCTCCCATTCCAGAGGTCCACGGAGGCTCCCGTGTTCGGGAGCGTGTCTCCTTCATGCCAGGCACCGCACCCCCTGCGTCCCCTGCTGCCCTGAGTGAGGAGTCTGTGTACCTACTTCGCCAGCTCCATGTAGGGCAGACAGCAATGCTGAGTGTCCTCCATGCACACACCACTCTGTTGACACAGCTGCTATCGTTCATGGAGGGCATCTCGACGGGCATGTCTGCCCTACAGAGGAGCAATAGGTCCATGGACTCCTCCCTGACGGCAGCAGTGTCCCTCCTCCAACAGTCCATCACTCCTCCTACCTCTGCCCCATCCACACTTCCTGGCACCCTACCTGTCCCAAGCACATGCACACCTGCACAATCACCCAAACACACGGACACGAGCAGCACAGAAACACCCAAAACAAAGGCAAGACGTGCACACAAGCATCCTCAGGGGACTGATACCACACCCACAGGGGATGGGGAACAGACACACACACAGGCATCCACAGTCACTCCACAGTCCTCAAAATCCTCTCCCTCCAAGACCCCTTCCCTTGCCTCACCTGCAACCCCACCTACAAAGCAGCTCTTCCTCTGTGACCTCGGCCTCTTCCCCTCCGATCCCGCTGATCCAGCATACAGGGGGAAGAGGAAGTCCACCCACACAGAGGGGAGTGCCCCTCGCCCCCGGACACCCTCCCCCAGGCGCATACGGACCGAGGCCCCCACCCGCAAGTCCCCCGTGCCCGGAAGAGCAAGACCCCGCCACCGCCCTGCAGGTCAACCACACAGTCTCCTTCCTCCATCCCTCAGGCACCCACAACACAGGTTCCCCCACCACACCCTGCCCCAGGTTCCCCCACCCACAGATACACCATCCCCAAAATGATGCGGCCTTCTCCACCTACCACTTGCTCTTCCAGCCCCACACCCCCCGCTGCCCATGTTTGTGCCACTGGTGTGGAGACCGTGTCCTCCCTCTCTGTCCTGCCCACCTTACCTGAACCCCATTCTACTCCCCTGGAGATGGGCACTGCAGTGGAGTCCACTACCACCCCGTCTGACTTGGGCACTGCAGTGGGGAACCTGTCCACTCCATCTGGCCAGCCCACTGGAGTTGTGCCGGCATCCACACCATCTGACTCATGCCCCCCAGTTGTGCCGGCACACACCATGTCAGACACCTCCACTGCAGTTGTCAGTGACTCTCCAGCACCAGCCACCCCTTCCCTGCCTCCTTCTGGTGAGCCCTGATCCTGTCCATGCGGTGCCTGGCCTGCCCCCCTGTATGCCCCTCCGAGGGGAATGTCCCTGGTCCATAGCAGTACAGGCAAGCAAAGGGTGACATCTGCCACTGTCACCCTGTTTGGACTTTTGTCATGGACTGGCCATTGGCCTTTGGGTTTTGTCTGGACTTTCTATTTTCAACTAACATATGCTGAATAAAGCTACTTTCAGTTATCTAGTGGTTTTGCTTCAGATGTACATGATGTTGAGGATGATAACCATGCCCTTGCTGCAGTGATGGTGATTTTTGATATCAGGTAAATGAAGTGTTACTGTGCAGGACCCCATGTGGTCCAGGGTGAATGTGTCCTATCCTGGTGTGTAGCCATGTGATCCTTTGCAGCAATATGAGGGTGTCATGTTTTCCATATTTGCCAATGGGATTCCCTACATGTTTTAGCAATATCACATCTGTGGCTTACACCACTGCACATCAGATGTGCTTGCCATTGTTCAATTTGTCTATTTCCCTCACCGTGTGACCATCTCCACTGGACATGCAAGTTTGGGCATCAATGGGGAAGGACTCATCTGTGGTATCAGTGCAACTTGCTATACATGTGTATTTGATCGGTGCAGATGATTTTGGTGACACTGCCATGACCAGGCTGATGTGACGAGAGTAACCCTGGGCGTAGTTCGCGTAGTCGCGATACGCGAAGCTACGCGAAGACGTCGGAGCGCTACGCGAGCTACGCGTAGCTACGCGAGCGTGCGTAGCTGCTTGTCGCGCCCGTTCGCGATGCGTTTTTCTTCTTCGGGAACGCGTTGTGCGTGTTCGGGACGCTGTTTGCGTGCTCGGGGATAGTATCTCGCGAACTTACCCATGCGGTCGCCTACGGGCGCGGCCATTTTGTTTTTCACTTGTCCCACCCGTTCGCGATCCCTTATTTCCTGTTCCGGGTCGCGTATAGCGTGCTCGCGATGCGCATTTCATGTTCGGGAACGCGTTGTACGTGTTCGCGACGTTTTTTGCGTGCTCGGGGAGAAATATCACGCGAACTTACCCACGCGGTCGCGATGGGCTCGGCCATCTTGTTTTTCACTCTTTGCTATGGTTCTGGGCCTGCTTTTCTATCCTCCCTCAATCTTTGTAATCCTTAGTTTTTTACACTGTTTTTCAATGTTTCTTTATTTCTTATCTATCTCTCTCTGCCTAAGTCTATATTTTGCATTTTTTTCTACTTCTTACTGTGTTTTTTTTAACTTTTTGACTGTTTTATATAACTTTCTTCTTCAAGCTCCTACTTCTTCCCCTAACTTTATTTTTCCCTTCTAACTTTTCTTTTCCGCCTCCTCCCACCCCAGAACCATGGCGAAGGGTAGCAGCAGCAGCAACGGCTCGAAGGGCAAGGCACGTGCGCCCAAGAGCCGCCTGCCTTGCGGCAGACTGCGCCCTGCAGGGGTGCAAGCCCGCCAGCTTTTTAGTGAGGCGGAGGTGGGCGCCCTTGTTTTTTTTGTTCAGCGCCACCTCCCCTTGACCTTGGCAGCAGGCGGCAGGCCAGGCTCCGGGTACCCTACCCAGGAGCGTCACCGCCGGTGGGCAAAGGTGCGCCGGGCAGTGTTTCGCTGCTCAGGGGTCCGGCGCACCCATAACCAGCTGGCACACCGGTGGTCAGACATCCTGGACCGGGAGCAGGACCTGTTGGACCTGCTAGGTGTCGAGGTCGTGGGGCTTGGTGAGTAGCTAATATATATAGTAGTATAAGTATTGTGATTTGTGTATAAATGTTTTACAAATATCAAGATTACTGCTGCTTACATTGCAGGTAAATTACGTTTCAAAATCTTCTGTGATTGTAGGACACAGGTGCTGGGCGCTACTCTTACTTGTTTGCAACTTTGCGCTCGCTTGTCATTATTATGTAAGAGTTTACTTTAGAGAACTTCAGTTAGGTAATGCTATTGCTAGAGAGACTCTAGTCCTTCCTTTGTCCTCCTGTCAAATAGTGGTGGATGGATTGATACTAGGCTTAGTTACTATTAGTTGATAATTTTTGAGCGGTCTGCGTGACGCATTCTCTGTCACCGAGTGCTGCTTACCCCAGTCCTTAGTAGAACCTTTTGTAGTTTGTTTAGTGAGTGGTAAGCTTAGCACTGTCAGTCAGCTGCTGAACATCAGACGCAACCAACCAACAATTTGGTGTATGCATTATGCACCAATTTATGCATGTGTCCTCCTTCTCATCTATGCATTTTTGAGGGCTAAAAAAAATAGAAATGCAGACTTAATGAACAATTGGCCGGCCTGGAATAGGTGGGCTAGGTCAGGTGGTACTTAGGCTTAGTTAGTGTTCTGAATTTTATTTGAATCAATCAGAATGGAACACTGAATTAGTGTTCCTAAATAAGTAGACTGTCCATGAATCCCGCAAGCCAGTAGTCGATTGGATTAGATAGGTCAATTTTATTGCAATTTTTGTTTCCTAAAACATTTTTTGAGCGTTTTTTTAGATAATTTATTTGTTCCACAGCAATCATTAATGTTTTTGTCTTTCTTTATTATATCTTACATGATCACTGATCTGCAGCACCCAGGGGCAAGAAGACGGGGTCCGAGTCGGCGGGACAACCACCAGAGGACTGCTCCTCTACCGAGGGCCCTGCTGCTGGTCCCAGTAAGTCCTCCAGTGGTTAATATTAACAATTATATTGCCCTAACTTTTACTGCACCTTATTTTTTCAGAACTATTAATTCTGGTTCCACTCCCTACTTCTATTTTTTACAAAAGATTCTTTGATCTTGACTTGACTATCTGTTTCTGAATTCTGGTTATCCCTGCCTCTAAGTTCTAACTGCCTCTGCTATGAATGTCTGAACTACTACTATTAGTCTGTCGCTAAGCTTGCCCAGTTTGCATTGCCTCTCTTTATTTTACGGTTTTGAATAAAACTAAGATTGACCAATAGCTCTAGCCACTGAGTCCAGTCCTTTTGGTTGTCCTCTTCTAGGCTTCTTAATCTTGAGGCTTTGACAATTACCACAAACAAAATGCCCAACCAGATATTTGACTATTTTTGATAGGATATAGTACATACTACTACTGATGTGGGGATTCTGCACAGCCCCGTGCAGAACTATGCACAAGGAAATAGGATGTTGGTGATGGGAGTTTGGAACTTGGACGTTCCTCACACCTCAGTCAGAAGTGAACCCACAATCCCCTGAACGACTAGCTATAGTGTCTCATTAGGTCCCCGAACCCCCACCCGAAGATACCCAATGATTACACAACCCAGAACAGATAACACCCTTTCGCTCACTCACTCGTGTAAGTCCACCACCACCACCACACCAAATACCACAGAGTCTATGTGTAAGTTCAAAAGGTTTATTTTCAACTAACAAGCTCTGTATGTTGTTCTATAAAATTCAGTGTACTCCAGCCAGCTCCAACAGCAAAATGCATAAGATTAAAACAATAAACATTGTTACAACAAGTGCATGATGATAGAAGACAAAAGATCTGTGCGAATTCTGGGATACTCCTCACCGTAGAACGTAGAATTACTGGTTACATGCATCATTCATAAGCTCTGCAAATCTCTGGTTCGTAGAAGGGAATCTTCTGCCTGAGAAAAATGGTGCGCGTTAGATAGTATAATGCAAGCATTTCTCAGTCCTGCCAAAAAAGTGTAACATGTTACTTATGTGGCTAAGCAATACGGACTAACCAAACTCCATAACAAAGTGGCTTGTTTTTCGACCTCTTGTACGCAACGCTCAGACAGTAGCTGTATGTGCTCATGTGGGCTCAAAATGCGTCTTACTGTCTGTTACTGCACAACAAGCTGCGAGGTAACATGCGGTAAAGACATGAAGCGAAAAATGGTTGCATGGCTCAGGCTAACTTTGCAAAGAGTAGAGTATAGTATAATAATAAATAATGACCCTAGGGACCATAACACTACTAGTGTCTACTGACTCTACTCTAGTACCCGATTTGGACTAGTGAATGTGATGTATAATATGTATGTATTAACTTTTTTTTTCAATTTTGCTAGTGAAAACGAATAAATAGGGGGAGGTGTACAGGCATCTAAAAATGTGTCATGTTTTTATCTAGGCATAGTAGCGACCACCAGTGCCGGCGGGGCCAGCGGCAATTCGACCATTCCGGAGGGGGCAGGAGATGCGGCACCTGCAGGAGCTACAGGGGGTGAGCCAGCAGCAGTGGCGGGCAGTGGTAAGTTATATTCATTACTTATTGACATTGCACTAGCTGGAAGGGTGTTGACTTCACTCACTGTACTGTTGTTGAGACTTATTAGGTATGAAGTTGTAGTGAACATTATACAACGGTTGAAGAAGACACCCTTTACTTAGCATTAGCAATGCAGTAGCAATAGCATTACCAGCGTGACTTGATTAACCAATGGCCTCTTCTATCTGACTCCAACTCAGCTGTGAAAGTTTTATGGAGGAGACTAAAAGTCAGATCAGATGACCTTGATGGATGTGTTGAACAAAAAAGGGAAAGAAGGGTGGAAGGAGGAAGGACGGGCGAGATTTAATATGATGACTGGCAGAGAAGGATACGTTGGAAGCATGGATAGGTGGCTAATAGGAATCAGATGCATGTGTTGTTGAAGGATGGGTGGAAGGTGAAAGAAGAATGGATGCCTGCCTGGGTGGGTGGGCGACACAGTATGGGTGGATACTGTGGATAGCAAGAATCATCAGCGGTGTTTGGGTGAAACTCAAAGCCAAGGCAAGCAACGGAGTGAGTGGACGCATGGGTTGTTGTTGGTGAAACAAAGTAAGGTTTGTGGAGAGATTAAGAAGAATGATTGACATTTACTTAGAATGGATGGATGCCTGTATGTATTCATCATAGACAGCATAGGTGGAGACTGTCACGGGATGCACAGTTTTAGTTTTAAGGGAATGTAAAAGAAACCGCGCCAGAGTAGCAAAGCCAATGTGGGGAGGGGCAGGGTGGGGGTAGTAGTAAACAATGTATTACGCGGCCAAATACAGGTAACTTTACTGTAAACATAAAAATAAATAAAGCGAATTTCATTGTGCGCACTGCACCGCCAAATGCGATGCAGTGGGCGCAACAAAATTAGTTTTATTTATTTATATGTTTACTTACCTGTAATTGGCCGTAATCCATAGTTTACTACCCCCACCCTGCCCCTCCCCACGTCACCGCCCGGCAGCACTCCCCGAGTCCCACCACTGACCGCTACTGACCTTATGTCGTCGTCCCATATAAAAGCAATGATCATTGGATCAGATATATAATCTGCCTTTTTGTAGTAGCCAGGGCACTGTGAAAGTGAAATTGACCAATTGCCCTCCATGTAACAGAAAGAGTATGGCCAGTGCCACCCGTAATAGAAAAATACGAGCTTCCCCACCTGCAGACAGTAGTAAATCAAACTAACGTGAGTCTGCGTCAGACTCATGACTCGTATGTTTGTCTTGGGTGCAAGCATAGATGACCGAGCTGGCATGCCGGCTACAACCAGGTTATGTCATTTCGCTAAACTAGAGATAAGAAGAAGACTGGTGTACTGTGTACTGGAGTCCATAGTGCTAGTATAATGCCTGAAACTCCCACAAATGTTAGAGGCCGAGGAAGTGGGAGGATAGATAGATTATTACCACCAATGTTATGTTCTGTGCTTCTTGCTAGTGCTACTGTGCCATTATGTGTTGAATTAATTTTGTGTTACTGTTTTGCTAAGAGTACTGGTTACAACAATATTCTTTTTCTTTCTTGATATAGATAGTACTCCTTCCCAAGAAAAACCATCCCGGAAGGAGTTGGCAGCCAGGGCCCGGCGCCGGAAACTGGAGGCCATCTGTGAGGAGTACCGGCGGCTGGTGGCTCAGGTGGAGGAGGAGGAGGCGGCAGCAGCTGCAGCCTCGTCCGATGCCCCGGGCCCCAGCCAGGCCCCACCTCCAGTGGTACGGCGCCGCAGTCTGGCAGCCGCCCGCCGCCGCAATTCTCTTGCAGCCAGCACTGCTGTCCCCCACCCTGGATGCCACTGCAGGGCATTTCGCCGCAAGATTCTCCTCCGGGTGGCACGGCTAGAGGAGCAACTAGAGGAGCGTGTCAAAATACTGGTGGACAAACACCTTAAAGCCCGCCGAATATAACAACTATAGGACCCTGTTGCATTGCCCCTTTTTTATTCCTTTTGTTGGTGGGTGGGAATTGGGCGTTGGGGTTTCTGGACATTCTTTGGACTTTTTTTCGTTTTGGACATTGGTTGGGGTTAGGGAGAGGGGTGGGTCAGGTGTGGGATAGTTTATTTTTGTTAGGGTAATAAATTATATTTATACTTAAACATACAATGTTAATGTTTTGTGGGGGGTTACTGTTTTACGAATTAACGTCACATGGTTTCCTTGCTGCTGCAGGGCCGCAGCCAGTGTTTGATTTAAATAATCTGCCGATGATGTAACACAAACAGATAGATGCGGTACCCCTCACTGAGTTATTTGTCCTACTAGTACTGTCAGTCTCTCCTCCTAGTCCATTATACCTCCCACCAAACTTATCTTACCTGTGATTGATGATGATTACGTTCGGCACAGCGATGGCTGCATGGTTTCCCAAGAGAATGGATAAGATGCCATGGTTGTGGTGGTAGTAGTAGAGTAGAGACTGGCAGTAGCATTTGCTAAAAAAATAAAAAAGAGACAGTCACTTGCCTGAGAGCGACTGTGGGAGGAGTAGTAGAACGAAGTAAAATACAGTACAGAAGAAGACTGCCAAACAAACAATATTGCATTTGCAACTGCTAAAGTCAAACAAAACATAATGGTGGCGGGGACAGCCTAGTACAAGAAGTTACAAACTGTAGTTGTGTCGAGTGAGTCACTTAACTCAACACAATCGTAATTTGTAACCTTTACTGCTGTGTGGTAGGAGTTTGATGATGAATCCAATCAATGCCGGCAATTAATTATGATGTACTATTAGCCGGTGACGGCTTGCACATAGACTGAGCATGGGTGGGCAAGCAGAAGAAGCTCCTCGCCCTGCCTTGAAATTTAATTAGTGTTGCTTTCACCACATCTGCCCCAGCAAGCGTGTGATCAATTGGTGTACATTTTATGTAGTCACATCACACCTCAATATAAATCACAGCCCGGGGGAAGAGGGTTAGGGTTTGATGAATGGATGGGAAGGGGGGTTTGGGGAAAGGTTTGAGAAAGAAAAACAGTACGCATGGACAACAAAAGCAAAGCGCAATCTTGGCAGACGACCATGATCTTATCCAAAAAATCTATAAAGGGAGAAAAAGGAAATGCATGCATGATGATGAAGATAACTTGATGGTTAATGAGTAGTACTTACTAACTCCTACTAGACAATTAGACAGTACAGGGCAGCAGTATATTCTACGCAATTTGCCTTGCCTGTAATATGCCCTCAGAGACCCAAATTCCATGTTGTACTGGGCTTACTTTTAAAGATAGCAAAGAAAATTAAAAAATAGTTGTAGGGATCAATTAGCAAACAAACAACAACACACAACACACAGTCGTAATGATTGAAGAGAAAAAAGGATTCCAATTAATTAAAAGATGAATGATGAATGATACTAAAGTTACTGTATTATCCTGGTCAAATTGTGGAGTTGAATCTCGTCCTTCCTCTTGGTCCTATCTTCCATGGACGCTCCGCACATCAATCTTGGTGGCCTTCCTGATGCGGATTGGTAAGGTAAATGTGAGTTGTGTCTCCCAGTATAGCACAGGGTAAAGGCCGGCCTGTAACGTCTAGATGGAAAAACAAAAGGGGTATTGAAAAATCAATGAATAAAAAAAAGCATCAATTACGGTGGAGTCCAAGAAGAGAAGAGAGAACACTTTCAGACTGAGGCGGCTTGGATATATCGTGTATATTCTGTTTACAGCATTAAGCTACAACAACAACAGGACAGAACAGGCCCACCACAGCACCAGGCCGTGACCCAACCTCCATTTACCTTATTTTTTGACAGAGCCAGACAAAAGGCATATATACAGCAACTTAGCATTTTCAAAATTAAGTGACAAAATCAATGCGCCGCTGTCAGTCATGACTACACTCGACTCCACCACTACATGGACATGTAGGTCTGCTGTGTTTACTTTCTTGTTGAATTGTTGTGTTTATGTTTACCTTATGCCACTTCATGAAACGCAGTTATTCCTTCAATCATCTCCGATCCAACTGACTGACTGCGTGCAAAGATAGTATGGTCATCATCATGGTGTGGTACGTGTTGTCCAACTCCAACTCAGTCTGTAGTGACTCCGATTAAGTCCATATTCCATATTAAAAAATTGCAACAGATATTGGCCTGCACCTGCAGTAGTAGGAGTACAATTTGGTTATTAAACAACAAGAAGGGAAACATTGACTGTCACTTGAGTCACTTTGTAGATTAACTAGTAGAGTAGAGTTCGACTTCATGCACAACATCAACACAACAAACAACAGCAATCGCTCAGAGTCTGCAAGCATCCAATGCATTCCATCATTACCTGTCTTGCTCTTCTCTTTGGCTGTCAGATCATCAGATGCCTAGTTCTGACAGGTGTGGTTTTTTTTTTTAACGGGGCAGTGGCCTCATCATTACTCCAGTCCACATTCATTTTGAGTGTTAGTCGCTGTTTCGGTTTTCGTCTTATTCATCTGTGGCACTTTGTCACAGTTTAAGTTGCTTCACATGGTCAGCACTGTGATGATGGGCCGCGGCCTGGGTAGCGCTCATTGCTGGTCAATTGAGTTTGCACAAATGTCAGCAAGTTTCTTCGAAGAGTCTTGTCTTTCTCTGCCAAGTACCTTCTGTCCTGACAGTGAGGAGCTTTGGATGCCTGCCGAGGCTGTAGCCTTCGGACAGTGATGAGTTCACTTTTGGATGCCTGCCCAAGTTCTGACAGTGAAGAGTTGTGGATGCCTGCAGAGGCGGTAGCCTTCGGACACTGATGAGTTTCGGCTCGGAAACAAAACGGAGGATAGCTATAGTCACGTTTCACTTCTTATGGAGGGACTGTTAAAGGCAACATTTCTTGTACTCCAATGTCTGGCTTGATGGAAATGTACTAGGGCGAGACAGGAAGATGAAGCAGGACTCTGAAGAGTGGACAGTTAAATGCACAGACGTGCAACTCCAATAGGGAAATAAAAAGAGAAGACGGTGGTGATGGATTTGTTGTGATTTGATTTGAACCAGAAAGACAGATACACAGACAAATAAAGGAAGGAAGAAAGTAACAATTTGAAAGCCTAGTTGTCAGGGAAGAGGAGCTCGTCCTCAAACTCTGGTGGTTCGGACAGAAGTAGGTCCTGTAACGCACTACTTACGTCATCCAAGTCGCTCTCCTCTTCCTGCTGTGATTCACGTATTTTGTAATCCGGTGGTATAAAGTGCTGATTCATTTTGATCATGGTTAACCTCTCCACGCTTTTGGGCGAGAGACTGGTCCTTTTCGAAGTTACAATGGCACCAGCAGCACTGAAAACACGCTCAGAAGAGACACTTGCGACAGGGGAAGCCAGATACTTTATCGCCAGCCTGCTGAGCACTGTCCATTGGCTTCTTTTCCCATACCAATACACCAATGGGTTTCGATCCATGAAGACCTCTGTTGGGTCATCCAGATAGGCCTGGACCGTCCGCTCAATGTTCAGGGGTGCTCCGATGTGCTCGGCCTCTTTTGCCTTTGCATCAGCACTGGACTTACCATACCCCTGCCGTAGAAACCAATCAGTTGCCGATTGTACTGTGGATGATCCTGTTCTTGCTGTTGATGATGTTATTGTTGGTGTAGGGGACTGCTGGGAGGCAAACGCACTGCCCTCAGGCTCCGAAGTAGAACTTGACTCTGGATGCCCTGTAGTACTTGTTATGACCTGGGGTGGGGGGCCTGTAATTAACAGACGTTCGTTTTCGAAAATAGTGGCTTCCTTAGCTATCAAAGTTTTGTAGTTGGCAACATCCTCTTCCGAAAAAGGAATTACTGCCTTGCTGTTCAGAAATACTTTGTACCGTGGATCCAAAATTGTGGCACTAATGTAATGTTGTTGTGACAAAATGTTATTTTGAATCCTTGTATTTTCAGATAAGCGAGCGGCTAAGGTCTCCGCCAAATGATATGCGTCTTGTTTGTCATCCACACCTGCGTACGTTTCAGACACCTCCTTCAGCTGTTGCTCTAGCATGTGCAACAATGGGATAGCTTGGCCCATAGTACAGTCCTCCCTGCTGACTTCACGTGTGAAGATCTCAAAAGGAAGTAGCATCTCAGTCAGGCATTTAATGAGGTCCCATTGACCCATCTCAACGGTCATGCCTCTCACAGTAGGTTCCCCTAATCTTTGCATGACATAAGCATTGAGTGGTATGTACAGTTCAAACAGACGATCAAGCATGTAATAAGTTGAGTTCCAACGTGTTGGCACCTCCTGGATGAGCGCTTTGACTGGCATTTTATGCTCACGTTGAATGACCCTCAGCTGCTTCCGGGCTTTAAAAGAATGGCTGAAATGTGTGCATATTCTTCTGCAGGTGGCCAGTAAGTTGCTGACTTTGGATTCATTTTTCAAAAAGTCTTGAACAACAATGTTAATGCAGTGTGCCAAACACGGGACCCTGAAATAGCCACCATTGCCCATGGCCTTAACTACATTACTGCCATTGTCCGTGGCAACAAAACCAATCTTAAGCCCTCTTGGGCGCAGCCACTCAAAGACCTTGGTGTTAAACTCTTCCAAAATGTTTGCAGCAGTATGAGATTTCTCCATGGCAAACATGGCTACAGTTGCATGTTTGCGAGTGGCATGAAAAATCTCAGCAGCGTCAACACCAGCAGATATCTGTTCTCTAACCCCCGCAAAAGAGATCCAGTGTGCAGTGATGCACATGTAATCTGTGGCTTGGCAACTGGTCCACATGTCTGTTGTCAGGTGGATACTGTGAACAGCACTCTGCTTCAAGGCTTTTCCAAGCAATTCCAGCACGTCGTGATGTAGTGCTGGAACAGCAACTCTGGCAAAATAGTAGCGGCTGGGAACATGCCATTTTGGGCAGATGGTTGACACAAATTCCAGAAAACCCACCCCTTCAACAAAAGAAAAAGGGAGAAGGTCCAGTGCTAACATTTTAGCCAGCTTCGCATTGTACAAACGTGCTATTGGGTGGTTGCGTTCGTACTGCCCCTCCCCCCAAACATGCTGATAATGGTAGGCTGCATGGTTTTCCTTTCTCTTAGGCTCAACAACGCACTTTTTTGGATTGCGGTACTCCTTGGTGTCTCAGGCTGACTCTTACTCTTGTGCCACTGAGATGTTGCTGAAGATGTGGGCGACGTTAACACTGCACTGCTGGGGTCAGGGACACCTTGTGTACCACTACCAGAGAGAATGTCTCCCTGTCCTTCCTCTTCCACCGTGATCGGATCTTCTACTCCTTTATCCCCACCAACACCAATGGTTGCAGTTTTTATGCCGCGAAGGTGGTCCTCCCAGCTGATCAAGTGGTGTTTTTTCAGATGGGTCATTTGGCCTCCGGTACCATAGTTTGTACCAAGCTTACCACGACTAACAGAGGTATTACAAATGGAGCATATAGCAATGTTCTCCTCCTTTTCGCTAACCGTAAAGAAGTCCCAAACTGGGGAGCTTAACTTTGGCCTCCTGCTGGAGGTGCCACTTCCAATGCCGGATGAACTGGAGGGTGTGTGTTGAATTTGACTCTGTGCTGCTGTACCACTACCTACTTCTACTGAGGTGGTGGTTGTGCTGGATGTAGGTCGCTGCCGGGCCTTTGCTAATGCAAATATGGAAGCTGTAGGTCGTGTTGGTGTTACCTGTGGAGGTATGCGTGCTACATCCCTCGCAGCGATTTTGGATAGGGTAATAATGTTGGTCTCCATCTCCTCGGGGCCGGGAGTGATGTTCGTGATGACTGGCTCATCATCATCATCCTGCTGTTCTACATCGACCTCCATAAGTGTAAGGCTTTCTGGAACCTTCCTTTTCCCTAGCTTGGTCTTGGGACGTGGCTCCCTCTCAGACTCAGTTTGTGGCTTCCAAGTGGCATCTAGATCATCAGAAGGGGGCTTGGCGAAGAACTTGATGGACTACCCCTCCTTTTCCTTGCTGGAGATTTGGAAGACAATGGATCTTCTGAATGAGTGGCTTCTTCTTCTACCTCTGCATGAGGCTCAATTTCCTGAACTGCCCCTACTTCGGGAGGAACAACAACTACTATTGCGGGCGGTGGTTGCGGCTGTTGTTGTTGACCACTTATCTGCTGTGTTTCCTCCTGCGTTGATTGGGTACTACTTTGAGATAGCGATAAGTTTATCTCAGGCTCAGCATCACTGCTTTCCACCATTAGGCTGGCTACCTCTTCCACACTCATGTGCTTGGGCCTGGGTTGGTGGGTTGGGCCCACTGATGCGGAGGTGCTGCCCCCAGCTTGCCCCCCGGACACCGCTGCTGCAGGCGTAATTTTTTTTCTTCCCAAAAGAGGTATTGGGCGGCACACCAGACTTAAGTGTCACTTCCTTCTTCTGTTCCTTCTTCTCAATAGCAACTTTCTTGGTACTGGAGGACCTGGTACCTGCTTTCTTTGGGCCCATCTTCTTCAGATGTCAGCAGCACTCAGTTGCAGAGATGTCTGGTCAGGTCACACGTCACGTTGTGTACAGCAGCAGGATGTCTGTCTGGCAGTGCAACGGGCAATGATGACACACCTCCTCCTCAGTCTTTGTGCACCTAAAAGCAAAAAAGCCAGAATAACATCAGTCAAACGATAGCACAAATCAAACAAATATAATATAGAACTTAGTGTGTGGTGGCCTCAATTATTAAATTTTAGAAACTCAGTGAACAACAACACACAGTGTAGCCATTTATGAGACTTTGACAACAAGGCCAGGGCTTTCCTGGCTACTGTGTAGTGTGTACACTCTGGAAGAATAAGAATAGTAAAGAACAAAAACTAAAATGTAGTGGAGCATGTTTGGCCTAAATTTGTGCATCACGTGGGATGTATGCAGCATCAGGGAGCTGCAGCTGGCAATGGGGATGGATTTGGAAGCAGTAAGACAAGAGGAACAATGGAAAGACACGCAGGCCTATGTGGCAAAAACAGCACACTACTAACTACCACCACAAAATGGCCCCCAGCAACATGGTGACTCACAGGCACAAGGCACGGCAAACAATGAACTCAAGCAGGCCTATATATGGGCAGACAAAGGATGCCTGATAAAACACACACAGCTTTAATGCAAAAACTAAAATCCACATGGCTAAAAACAGTTTGGAAAGTTAGACAACCACTACAACAACACATAATTATAATTACACACGCAAAAAAGGCATTTATTTAACACACCCAAAAAGTGAAATAGACCCTCCAAAAAAAACCACATTTTGCAATTCAATTCAATGCCATCCATGGCCTAAATGATGTCAAAATTCCACAGACAACACAGAAACAGTTTTTATGCACCCATGATGACTACCTCTGGGCCTACTGGCAGACTAGGCCGCAAGCTTGGAGGCCTATGGCAAAAGCACAGTGGCTGGTCCCACAAAATGGCCACCACCACATGGCCAGGCCACCCAACAACTTCCTTCCTCGTGAAAAAAATTGTAAAACAAAAAAAAAGTGACTCCTTGCTCACCAAACTACATCTAAATGACAACCTGAGGAGTTTTTGTGCAAAATGAACTAAATCATCATTTTCGAGAAGGTTTTATGCTGCTCGAGAGATATTCTTCGCCAGATTGTAAATTCTGCGTGTTCGGCATCGCGATCGTCACAAAAAGTCGTTATCGCGCGCGCGAAAACGTATATTGAGCGCGCGAAGAAGATAAAAAGTGTAAGTCCGCGTTGTCGCGCAGTGCGGAGTTGCCCAAAGTCTGCGAGCTGAATGCCCAGGGTTACCTAGTGGCTGAAAAGGCCTATTTATTTAACACACACCCAAAAACTGAAATACCACCCCAAAACCCACATTTTGCAATTCAATCCAATGCCATCCATGGCCTAAATGATGTTACAATTCAACAGACAACACAGAAACAGTTTTTATGCACCCATGAGGATGACTACCTCCGGGCCTACTGGCAGACTAGGCCGCAAGCTTGGAGGCCTATGGCAAAAGCACAGTGGCTGGTCCCACAAAATGGCCGCCACCACATGGCCAGGCCAACCACAAGTTCACAACAAGCATAAGCCAAGGGGAACAAAGAAAAGACATGCAGGCCTATATGGAAAAAGCAGCACACTACTAAACTACCACCACAAAATGGCCCCAAGCCACGTGGTCACTCACAGTCACAACAGGCCATGGAAAACAATGAACTCAAGCAGGCCTATAATAATATGACCAGACAAAGGAGGCCTGCAGTGCTAAACAACACAGCTTTAATACAAAAATGCAAAAACGAAAATCCACAGGGCTACGAAAGGTTGGAAAGTTACACAACAAGCACACACACACATCCAACAAAGGTATATATTACACCCAAAATGTGAAATACACCCCAAAAACCACATTTACCAATTCAATCCAATGCCATCCATGCATGCCCTACATGATGTTTAAATTCAACAGACACCACAGAAACATGCACCCATGGGTACCTCTGGCTCTAGTCTGGGCCTACTGGCTGAAATTCCAATCAAAGAAAAACAACTAGGCCCCTACCGAAACTACAGCCCACAACAATAAATTTTAAAAACCATTGGAAATCCCCCAAAAAATGTAGGTACAAACAAGCCCCAATCAAACAAACAAGTACACCAATTCTCCAACTTACTTGTAAAATCTCAAATCCAAAAGTCCTCAAATCCAATCCAATGATATGATGCAGCAGACAGACACAAAAAGTGATCCTTCCAGCTCCAAATCCAAATGAAAGTGAACAGCACATGGACAAAGCACTGGGAGGAGCCTGCTGGACAGGAACAGGAAGTTTGAGAATCAGGGGCACTTCCTTCCTCTTGGAAAAAAAAGTAAAAAAAGAAAAAGGACTCCTTGCACAACAAACTACAGCCAAATCACAATCTGAGGAGTTTTTTGGAGCTCATCATTTTCGAGAGATATGCTCGAGAGATATTCTTCGCCAGATTGTAGTTTCTTCGTGTTCGGGATCGCGATCTTACCAACACTGCCGCCGGAAGTCAGATCGCGCGTCCGAATGACGTGGTCGCGTTCGCACACTCTCGCGGGATCGTGCGGCCGGATTCCAAATCTCGTGGCGCCCGCGAACGGATAGGAAGTCGCGTCGGCGAACGCAGAATCACGGTAGGTCGTTACCGCGCGCGCGAGAACGTATATTGAGCGCGCGAAGAAGAAAAACAGCTACGCTACGCCGCAAATTGCGTAGTGCACGGTAACTTCGCGTTCTACGCGAATCGCGAAGTTACCGAAACTCCGCAAACTTCGCGAGCGTAGCGTAGTTCACCGCCCAGCGTTAGACGAGAGCCTTCATTTTGTGCTAATTGTTGACTGAGTGACCAAGTGTTCTGCTGACATGATAGAGCCCTGCAGAGACAACGTATGGCACAGCTTTCCTTACACAGGAGTGGAGTCCCCTCATGGCAGTGTGTAATTCCATGACATTGCCTGAGCCCAAGGTGTGTGTTGTGTTAGCATGTCTGTGTGTGTTCACTTCCATTTTGCTACGCAGGCTGGGGGCCCTAGTGATGTTCCTGTTTGTGATGCTTGCTGAGTTGAGCAATGTTCCCCCCAAATCTTCGCCCTGGGTTCTCTGTGATGTGGGTGCATGGCACATTACTGGTCATCAGGGTGTCATCCATAGGTGTGTTTGCTGTCAGGGCTGAGTTTGTGGGCAAACACAGATGAGACACAGTCAGGATTCCCCTTGGCACTTGTTGGTTACACAAGTCATGTAATTTACAGTTTGTGTTAGCTTTCAGTGATTGTGACACGTTTTGTGTGTGTGACTGCTGCCACTCCTCAGGGTCAGAGTTGCAATGTTGGAAGTTGTCTATGTGTGTTCTTTGTGGGTGACCTTGGCTTCTTCATTGGTGTGTGACTGTGGCCGGGATGCCATTGGTTGGTGTGGATTTGACATCATGCCCATGTACAGCGTACTGTGCAGTGTGTGAGACATTCACAAGCCTTGTTGACTGGCCATGTGTGATGGGTATCTCCACCTTAGTTCCCCCCACCACCCCTGGGATTGTCATGGGTGCATGTGCAATGTCACCAGTCCATGTGAGCTTCACTGCTGCACATTGGTGGAGATCAAGGTGTGTGGTGTTGAGTGTGTGCAAATGAGAGTTGTTGCACGGCTAGACCCCTACCTCCATGTTGGCCTTGGCTGACAGGCTGTGCTGATTGGTTTGTGCTTGTGTAGGTGTGATGGTAGTTAGTTGCTCAGGACACATGACTGTGGTTCACAGTGTGTACGACATCTACCTTTGTCATCACAGTGGGATTATCATGCAGGCCAGTGTCACCACAATGTGGGCTCCCTGGGGGTAGTGCTGTGGTGGGTCTGTCTCTTGCTGTGTTAGTTGCTGTTCCTACAAGCTTTTGTGACATTTGTAATTTGGACTCCCTCTCATCTAACAATGCCTGATTGCCCACATAGGGGAATCTGATCCATGAGTTACTTTTGTGTGGCACTGTATTGACATCAGTGTAATAGGGATTCAGGCCTCCTCATGTGTTGTGTGTTTGCCTGGGGACACTGGCACACCACCCCCATCACCTGTTGTGTTTGATATGCAGTGTGAGTCTGCCTGTTTGTGTTTGTGCATTTGCACCACTGCATTGGCATTTCTTTAGTGTGCCATTGGCTGTATGTTGTTTGGTGGCTTTCCCTGCTGTCCCTGGGACTCCTAGGTCATCAGTCAGCACAATGATCATGGTTTGTATGTCCCATTGCTGCCATGGAATGGTATTTGTTCACCTCACATCTACAGTCTCCACAGGATATCTACATTTCTGTGTCCATTGGTGCAGATATGTGGGTCTGCATTATGATGGTCACTTCTGTCATTGTGTTATTCGTGAATGTTGACAATGTGAGCCCCCATGGGTGATGTTTGTCTGCACATGGCCAAAGCGATGTTTCATTGGCACTGCACTGTTTGCCTCACACAATCTATGTTGCTATGGGACACAAGCACTACTATGCCACTGATGTGTTTGTTGTTGTGTGACCAGGAATCATCCATGCAGTTTGGCATTTGCAGCTTTTCCCATGACAACACTTACATTTTGGTCACTGTGGTGATGGGGCTTTAGACCCCATTGACACAATGTTCAAAATGTGCTTCAGCTATGGACCCCACACTTACCTTTTGGTCACTGTGGTGATGGGGCTTTAGACCCCATTGCCACAATGTTCAAAATGTGCTTCAGCTATGGACCCCACACTTACCTTTTGGTCACTGTGGTGATGGGGCTTTAGACCCCATTGCCACAATGTTCAAAATGTGCTTCAGCTATGGACCCCACACTTACCTTTTGGTCACTGTGGTGATGGGGCTTTAGACCCCATTGCCACAATGTTCAAAATGTGCTTCAGCTATGGACCCCACACTTACATTCTGGTCACTGTGGTGATGGGGCTTTAGACCCCATTGCCACAATGTTCAAAATGTGCTTCAGCTATGGACCCCACACTTACCTTTTGGTCACTGTGATGATGGGGTGTTAGACCCCATTGCCACAGTGGTCATGGTCTGCTTTCATTGTGGAGGCCACACACATTTATGTGTGACACATGTGATAGGGGGTCACATTGTATGTTCAATGTCATGTTCAGTGTTGTAGGCATTTGACACAGACTACACACGCTTGTCATGGTGTTGGGGGGATGTATTTTTCAGACATTCCTTATGTTGGAGTATGCTGGTTGTGTCATGCATTACCCGTCCTATGAGTAGGGGTTGTGTGGGTGGTAGGCATTCAGCCCCCATGAGTGGGGATGGTATTAGTGGCAGGCAACCATCCCCCTATGAGTGGGGATGGTATTAGTGGCAGGCATCCATCCCCCTATGAGTGGGGATGGCAGTAGTGACAGGCATCCAGGCCCACATGAGTAGGGGTGGTGTTAGTGGCAGGCATCCATCCCCCTATGAGTGGGGATGGTAGTAGAGGCAGGCATCCATCCCCCTATGAGTGGGGATGGTAGTAGTGACAGACATCCAGGCCCACATGAGTAGGGGTGGTGGTAGTGGTAGGCATCCAGGCCCCCATGAGTAGGGGTGGTGTTAGTGGTAGGCATCCATCCCCCTATGAGTGGGGATGGTAGTAGTGGCAGGCATCCATCCCCCTATGAGTGGGGATGGTATTAGTGGCAGGCATCCATCCCCCTATGAGTGGGGAGGGTAGTAGTGGCAGGCATCCATCCCCCTATGAGTGGGGATGGTAGTAGTGGCAGGCATCCATCCCCCTATGAGTGGGGATGGTAGTAGTGACAGGCATCCAGGCCCACATGAGTAGGGGTGGTGGTAGTGGTAGTGGTAGGCATCCAGGCCCCCATGAGTAGGGGTGGTGTTAGTGGTAGGCATCCATCCCCCTATGAGTGGGGATGGTATTAGTGGCAGGCCTCCATCCCCCTATGAGTGGGGAGGGTAGTAGTGGCAGGCATCCATCCCCCTATGAGTGGGGATGGTAGTAGTGACAGGCATACAGGCCCCCATGAGTAGGGGTGGTGGTAGTGGTAGGCATCCATCCCCCTATGAGTGGGGATGGTAGTAGTGGCAGGCATCCATCCCCCTATGAGTGGGGATGGTATTAGTGGTAGGCATCCATCCCCTATGGGTGTGTATGGCATTGGTGATAGCCATCCCGCCCCTATGGTTCTGCTGTTGCTAGTGTACGTCATTTCTGCATCCCTATGTGTGTGTGACATATTTCGGGTACGTGTCGTTTGTTTGTGTTGTGGGTGTTTGACTTACCGTCTGCGCCGTACGCGTCCGTACCGGTCCCGGTAATAGATGTAGAGTATTGGTAGGACCTGTGCGATGGGATTCATGGTTGGGTCGTCTCGTTCGGGTTTCTTGTGGCTTCGACTCGTACTCGTCGCTGGCTTGTTCGTCTCGTCACCGTGGATCGTCTTGTGGAGCGAATTGGAGCTTATGTACAGCTCTCCCGGATGCTCAAACGTGCCGGACGTAGCGATGGGTTCGGCGCGTACGGAAGGCGCATCGTACTCGTCCGGCCGGAAGGTGCTCTGCATTTGCTTCCGTGCAACTCGAATCGGCGTTTACGGATCCGGCTCGGGCGGGGAACAGGAGCTGGAATTGGTGAGTACGGCTCGCTTGGAATCTGGGCTGTTATGCGCATCGTACTTGTTCGTTCAGACGACTGTTCGAATCGGTCGGGAAACACGCGTTCGGCTTGGTTTTTTTCCGGACGAATACTGTTAGGTGCGCTTCCTGCCGAGATCGGAATTGACCCCAAAGTGTCACCAGCAAAATTACAGTTCTGTAAACAAGAGGTCCAATATTTGGGACACAAAATAGAGAAAGGAGTGAGAAAGGTGACACCAACAAACGAGACCTCCAAAAACTCAGAAGGAAGTGAGAATGTTCCTGGGAATGGTTGGATACTGCAGATAGTGGATCAGTGGTTTTTCACTGATTGCAAAGCCTCTACAGAGGTTGACACACAAAGATGTGACTGATCCGATTGAATTGGACAATGAAAGCATGAATGCTTTTATTGAGTTACGAGACAGTCTTTGTCGAGCACCTGCATTAGGAATGCCAGATTATACAAAGGATTTTGCGTTGTACTGTTGTGAAAGAGATGGGTGTGCACTTTCAGTTTTAACTCAGAAACATGGAATGGCACGACGTCCAGTGGCATATTTTTCTGCTACTTTGGATTCAGTGGCTGCAGCGTTACCAGGTTGTTTGAAAGCAGTAGCTGCTACTTGTGTGAGCTTGGAACAAAGTGAAGCGATTGTGATGGGACATCCAGTTAAAGTATATGTGCCACACTCAGTTGAGATCCTTTTGACAAGGATACGTACACAGCACATGACCTATAGTCGGCTGACTAGGTATGAAAGAGTAATACTAGGTGCTGAAAATGTGACAGTAGTGAGATGTACGACAATATATCTGGCAACATTGATGCCTAGTCCATTTTGTGAAGAAGTAAGAGACGAGGCAGATCATGATTGTTTGGATGTGACAGATTTGTGCACGAAACCAAGGCCAGATATTAAGGATACCCCGTTAGAGGAATCAGATAATGTGATGTTTGTTGATGGATCTTGTCTGAGAAATGAAAAAGGCGAATTGAGTTCTGCTTATGCAGTATGTACAGTGGCTGCAGTTCTGGAAGCATCCTGTCTAAAAGGGGTAAATTCTGCACAAATTGCTGAGCTCATAGCTCTAATTAGAGCATGCAAAATTGGCAAAAATTTGAAAGTAACCATATTTACGGACAGTCAATATGGTTTTGGGGTGGTTCATGATTGCAGACAGTTATGGATGCAAAGGGGATTTCTGACTTCTTCAGGTTCTCCTATAAGAAATAGCAAAAATGTGAAAGATTTATTGGATGCTTTGCAATTGCCAAAGAAAATTGCAGTGGTCAAATGTTCTGCACATAAGTCAGGAAATGATTATGTGACAAGCGGCAACAGATACGCTGATCAAGTAGCGCGTTTCTGTGCACAAAATTCAATTGCGATAAACAGAGGGGTGGAGAAGAAAAATACTAATTGCCACCTAATGTTTTCTTCCTGGGAAACCTGGGATGAGATTAGACAGTTACAAGAAGAGGCAAGTGATGAGGAAAGGGAAATTTGGAATAAAAATCAGGCTGCAAGAAGAGAGCAGAAGATGAAGTTTGGGTGTATATAGATGAAAGACCAGTTATGCCAGATTCTTTACTATCCCAAATGGCAAGCAGTCATGGTATAACCCTAAATTCAGGGTCATTTCAGAGAGTTTATGCCAGAGGTGTGTTACATGTGAGCAGCAAAATTCAGGCAGAAAGTCAGTTGTGAGTTGGGGACGAATAGGAAAAGCAGCAGGACCATTTACGAGGCTCCAGCTTGATTTCATTGAGCTTCCCCCATGTAACGGACTAAAATATGTGTTAGTTGCTGTTTGCTTGTTTTCTCGTTGGGTAGAAGCTTATCCAACAAGAAGAAATGATAGCTTGACTGTTGCGAAGCTGCTTCTAAGAGAACTAATTCCAAGGTTTGGTTTTCCAGTCACTTTAGAGACAGATAGGGGATCTCATTTTAATAATGAGATAATTCGGGTGATCTGTGCAGCACTACAGATCGAGCAGAAGCTGCATTGTGCCTATCGACCAGAAGCATCTGGAGTAGTCGAGCAAATTAATGGCACTATAAAATCTAGATTGGGAAAAGTATGTGCATTAACAACTCTGAAGTGGCCTGACGCTTTACCCCTGGTATTGATGAGTCTTAGAAGCATCCCAGATAAAAAGACTGGATTGAGTCCTCATGAAATACTGATGGGAAGAGCAATGAGACAAGCGATTGTACCAGCAAACAAACTGATGAATATTTCTGATGATCTAGTGCTTGATTATTGCAAAGGATTGGCTAATCTGGTGCGTTCTGTGTCTCATCAGGTTGGAGAAATTGCAACCACAACACAGCCAGATCAAGCACATGATCTGAGTCCAGGAGAGTGGGTTCTTGTCAAGAAACACGTGAGGAAGTCGTGTTTAGAACCCAGGTGGCATGGACCTTATCAGATTATTT
Source organism: Calotriton arnoldi (assembly GCA_963921515.1). Taxonomy (NCBI): domain Eukaryota; kingdom Metazoa; phylum Chordata; class Amphibia; order Caudata; family Salamandridae; genus Calotriton; species Calotriton arnoldi. The sequence goes on along the minus strand of CAWUFW010007653.1, from coordinate 829,972 downwards.
TGGTGACAACAACAGCAGTGAAGTGTGGTGGCTTGCCAAACTGGCTCCATGCGAGTCATACCAGAAGAGTCCCAAGTCCACTTGAAAAAGGTGAGCAGCAACTGGTGAATAAAAATAAGAAACCAGAAGCTGAAGGTTGTGAAGCTAAAGAATCTAGAGTGACAGATTCTGACTAGGCCTGGGCAAAGCACTACCCTACGCTCGCGAAGTTTGCGTAGTTTGCGCAACTTCGCACTACGCGATTTGCACGTAGCACAGTGCGAACACGCGTAGCGCAGCGAAGCGTAGTGCAGCGGTCATTTTTTGCTTGCTCGCGGTCCTCAACGTCAAGTTGGCGACCGCGAGCAAAGCAAAATGACATCCCGGCGAGACTTTTTCCTCGTTCGCGATCAGCAACATCAAGTTGCCGATCGCGAGCGAGGAAAATAAACCTCCCGGCGAGGATCTCATCGCGGGGAGGTCAGGTTTCTCATTGCGAGTGGTCGCGTATGCTCGCGACCGCTCGCGATGAGAAACTACCAGTTTGCGTTGACAAAACTGCTGCTCGAGTAAAAATCTACTCGAGCAGCAGAAAACGACTGCTTGCACTGTGCAAGATGCCGTTCTCTCGCATTGCACAGTGCGAACAGCAAACTACGCAGTTCGCGTAGTGCTACGCGTAGCTCGCGTAGTGCGAACTGCACTTTGCGTAGCTACGCGTAGCGCGACTACGCGAACTACGCCCAGGGTTAATTCTGACAAGAAAAATGATAATGAATAACCAAGCACAAGTCAAGTAGAGTGGGCACCAGCTACTGGGTCTCATAAGACTGCTGTTGAGCAAATAGAAAAGGAAGTTACAGAAGATCAAGAGCAAGTTCAACAAAGAAAGGGACTAAATAAAAGAGCCTGTGAACCAGAAAGAAAGGGTGAAGAAGTGGTTCAAGCTAAGAGAGCGAAAAAGGGTGACAATTGGCCAAGTGGAGTAAAAAGACTGAAATACACACTTGAAAAGAGAAGACCAGAACAAATAAATGAAGTATCAAGTCAAACTGAACAAGAAGAATCAGAGGAAGAATCAGAACGAAGAACAAAGAGAATAAGAGTCCCAAGCAGGAAATACAGAGCTCCTGAATGGACATATGGTATTTTGGAAGAAATTGAAAGCACAGATCAAATAGAAAGAGAAGCTGGTACTGAGCTTATTGATGAAAGCAAACTGAGACCGCCGTAAAAGAGAACAGTGAAAAATTAAGGTGCAACAAAATTCAGTGAAAATATTTGGGAAGTTCCAGATGATCTGAAGAAGACTTTTTAAAAATAAAGAAAGAAAGAAAGAAAGAAAAAGAGGGGGGTAAAGAAGAAGCTTTCTTCTTGAAGTGTTGGATACGCTGTTTTCCGGTGGTTTTTGGACAAGTTTTTCAAAAAAAAATTAGAAAGTTGTTAGGTTTTTCTTAGATTTTTATTTTTTTATAGTATACAAAAGGGCAGAAGATATAGTGACTGGAAATCAAGAACCTAGTTTTAAACGAAGATGTATTAAAGCTTGCTTATGTAGTGTCTTGTTATTAATGTTAAAATGGTTAATATTAATTGTCTTTGTACCTGTTCTTATGGTAACTAATATCAAGAATAATACTAATAATGTGATTAGTGAAAGAATGGACCCTGTTACTAAGGAAACCCCTAAAACTAACAATGATCAGGTTGATGATAGCATTTATCATCATGATAAATCAATTAGTGATTTCTCGTTAAATGTCTTTACCAAATTGTTGTATGAATATGTGGACACAATGGATGTGAGAGATTGTTATGTGTGCATGCAATTACCTTCGTCTGTCTCAGAGGGGGTGACTTACCATCACCTGCCTTTAACATATGACGTTTCATGTAGTGTTCTTACAAGTCTTTTTTACGTGACGGGGAAGTTGGAGTACTACTATTCAAATATGGATTTAGTGTTTTCAGAAATTCCTATTAGAAAAGATATGAATAAGGTGTATAGTCATAGAAATGCGGGATACATGGGAGAATTTTTCCATATTACACAGAGAGTAGATACAGTATATGCTCATAGAAATAATCTGACTTGTAGTTTGCGGGCGGAAGAGAAAGAATTCATTAACATGGTTGAAGATAGACGACAGGATTTTCAAAGGAAAGCTGCTGAACAGAAGTCACATGTACCACCATGGGCTTTTAGAGAGGGAAATTATAAGAAAGGCGAAACTTACGCTGCAATGTCTCTGGATTGGTATCATAAAGAAAAACTTTGCTTACTTAGACTAAAAACTGACTATAATAATTATTTCCTTGGTGCTAGTGAATGTGAACACACTTTTCTGATAACTGGTGGATGGGGATTAAAAGGTGGAACTGATCCTGTATTTCCTGGAGTATATTATGTGTGTGGTAAAAATGCTTACTATAGGTTGCCAGCACACTGGTATGGTAGTTGATACTTTGGCATCGTATTTCCTAAAGTTTACCATGCAGATATAAATAATAAAATCAATGAAATAAAGCATGGACTAACACGTAAAAAGAGAGCAAGTTTTTCAGAAATAATTCGTGATATTTTTGGTGCACTGATACCCTCAGTTGGAGTCGTTCTAAATTCACATAAAATTCGGAAATTGTCCACAGTGGTTGATCATTTATCAACAGACACTTCTGGTGGGTTTTTAATGATTGACACTGAAATGGTTGCAATTAGATCAATGGTTTTGCAAAATCGACTTGCCCTGGATATTTTATTGGCAAAAGAGGGCGGAGTCTGTGGCATATTGAAAATACAACACTGCTGTACTTATATACCTGATAAAAGTAAAAGTCTGGAGGGGTATATAAAGAATATTACAAAATTACATGAAGATTTGACTCAACTGGAGGTTGACTGTGTTTGGGAGAAACTTGGTAAGAGTTTTTCCTCTATAGGTAGATGGTTTTCCACATTCGGGAGTAGTTTATTAGGTAAAATACTAATACCAATTATTTCAGTAGCGGCAGTGACATTATTAATAATGATGTCATATAAATGTCGTAAGGGTAGATATGGAAAGAAGGAGATGACAGAAGTAGATAATAAACGTAGAGCTAGGAAAAGAAGAAGAGAAGAAATAGAATTAGAGGATATGGGAGGAAATTACTTCGAAATGATGAAAAATTTAGATGAGAAAATGGCAAAACGAGAGACGAGTACAATCCTTTAGATAAAAATAAAGGTGGTAATTAGTTTGATGGAGATTTTTGTGATGGCTCAAAAATGCCATCAAAGGGGGAATTGATGGAGCAGGGGTTTGAAAAAGTAAAACCTGCTCGGATTAATTCCTCTGTAACATTTACTAATCGTGTGCGGTGAAACTAACATGCAAAAACACCAAAGACACGGGGAACTGCTTGTGCGCATGCGTGCACTAATGTGTGGAATAATGCATGAAAAACTAGGCCGCGTTCATGTTCTGCTTGAAATTTAAAATAATAATAATGCTGCTTTCTGTGCGTTAATGCTTTATTAGACGGATAACTTAGGTTAGTGCAAATGGTGGGTGGTAAACAGTGAGAATTATATTTCATGAAATGAATGATGTCTGTGTTTTATTCATCATAGAGAAGCTTGCATGGGCTTACATCTGTTGCATGACAAATCAAGGGTTAACATGAGAAAAAGTCAAATAAAAGCTGAAAATTCGAGCTCTGAGAGAAATGAAGAAGGCAATGTCAACGACCTTCGTGATCCATTGTTTGTCTGCTAAGTAACGGAAGGATGGCCGTGAGATCATGAGCAAATTTACAAACTTCTTCCGCGGAAGCTGTAGAGGCGGACAATAAAAATGTAGAGTTTCGAAACATGTTGCAAATGGAAGGAAGCTGTATTTGTGAAGCGTGGATTAAGTATTGTTGAACAATGAATGCTGTGAAACCATGGACGTGACTATGGTGGTGTGATAGAACACCCCCTAAATTGACCAATAGAGACTAAGATTCTGAAAATGTTGCTATAATGGTGGGATGGACATGTAGGTTTTTAGAGTATAACTGGGGTATCTGGGAGGTGTTATTTTAGAGCGGGTTTGCTGAACAGCTCGAGAACTCTTGGGCGTGCCTCTTGGAAGAAGCTAGAGAGGGGAGATCGTCGCTGTCCGTCGGTTTGCTGTATGCAGCTAGAGGCCTACCTGTTTCCTGTTCCTGTCCTATTTTTTGTTCCCCCATCTATTCTCGTGGCCAGGGGGTAGATTTTCCACTAAAACATTTCGGTTAGTATGGCTAAAACCTGTATTTTGCATAAATATTTGCAAAGGCATATTTGTCTCTGAAACTTATGTTACTTCATCTATCCACTCCTTCATTGCATTCTAATCATTGTGATATGAGTTTGATATCTTTTTGCTTTGACAAATGTTCTCTCTCTGTGATTTATTCTTTGTTTGCCTTGTAAAACTGTACTTAACCCCTTCGATGCTCATGACGAGCTCAGCTCGTCATGCTGCGCGGTTGGCGTGTGCGCATGACGAGCTGAGCTCGTCACGACCACACCCGCGATCGGAATGTCCAGCACCTGGGCGGAATTCCGATCGCGGCGAAGCGGTTAATGAGCATTTACCTTCACATTATTTGTGATAAATATTATTAACCTTATACTGAGTTTGTGGTTTATTCAGTAGAATAGATCAATAGTTACTAATTATTACCATCAACTCTTCAACTAATGGTCCATCGACCAGAGGAAAGAGAGTTTCATTACAGGTTCAATTATGTATCTAGTGTGTTAGGATGAGCCTGTAGTTACTGAACAACTGATTTAACGATTAAACTCGAAACAGTGCTATCAGGGATTTATGTTGGGTGTATGAGTATGGGCCAGTGATTGTGTATTATCGAGTATCGATCCCTGATTGGCGCTGGATCAAAGGCACAAGGGCTGGCTGCAACCCACACTGCATACAGACAAAGGCCATGAACATCAGCATTTGACATGAAGAATATCATTTAAAAACTTTGAAATCCACTGAAAAATCCTGAATCCCTAAAAACGTAGTTATAGTTTTGATGCAGAAAACCACTAAAATGTGCTCATTACATATTCTAGCACATACAACGTATGCCATCATTTGTACCACCTGCCGTGCTCAAAATCCCAGTTTCCCAACGGTATGGAAACAAAGAAAATAACTTTTAAGAGAGTAACTAGATGGTTCACTTTTTTACTGTGGTTTTTTTCAGTGACCATGCGTTTTTCAGTGACCAAGTACATATCGTTTTCCAAAGTTTGGCAGGTTGTTCTGGGAGGGCTCAAACAGCATTCTCTGGGTTCCTGTCAGTGATTCCAACCCTCCAATATATGTATCAGGCTGCCTGCAGAACAGGCAATCTTAGCCAGCTTTTGACACACCTCTCTCATGCCTCTCCCTGCCAGCTGGCATCAAAGAAAATTATTTGTTAACTATCCTCCTTTTTTCTAGCTACTGAACCCAGGTCAGTATGGCTTCAATCATCTCTAAATCATTTCTGGGGGCATCTTTTATGATCTGAGAAGGGTTGTACAGACGGTTGCCCTTATTCTTTTAGATCTCTTCGCTGCATTCTATACTGTGCGCCCTCTCCATCTTGCTGGACGGTCTTAATCATTCAGATATTTGCTCTGAGGTCTTGGCATGGCTGACATCGTTTCTGTCCATTTCCTCCAGGCTGACCATCTTCCCCCATTCTGCTTCTCTTTGCAAGTTCTTAAGCATGGTGCCTTACAGGGCCCCTTTAGAAAATCATATTCGCTTCTTCAGTTTCTCCTTTCTCTTTTGACATACTCTGTGTATGACCTGCATACAACTGTAGTGCAGTTCATTACGTCCTCCAGTTAGAACTATCAGAATTCTCTCTTTCCACGACTCTCCCTATCTAGGTTTCTAGAGTCCAGACCTTTTAATATGCAGCTGACTGGCAAAGGCCCATCTCCGAGTAACAAAATGTAATTCTGTAAATGTTTTCTTGTTCCCTTCGCTCTTCATTTCCGTATTTTCTGTGAGCGGTTGCATATCAGAAAATGGCAGATAGAAATATCAGTCAGCGCTTGATCCTTTTCTTTAACTCTTTAATTATATGATATAAATACTGTACCCTAAATATTGTGTAAACAAATTGGGTGTAAATTTTCCTTCATTATGTCCAATGTGGCGATAGTTTTGTAAAGGGTATTTAGGACACATTTATGTCAGAAAATGCTCTGACAATGACATTGTGCTACTTCCCCTCTAAGGGCCTGATTCCGATGCGGTTAGGAAAGCATTCCCACCTAGGGCCCGATTCCGATGCGGTTAGGAAGGCCTCCTAATGGCATTTGCTCCTTCCCAATCGGATCAGGAACGTGTCTTCCCAACCGAGGGCCAGATTACGATGCGGTTAGGAACATAGGCTTCCCATAGAAGTCAATGGGAGTCCAACCAAATTGTATCTGGAAGCATCCGGATGCATCATACTCGGTCGGTAGGACTCTCCCGATCCGAGTCGGTCGGAAACCATTTCCAAACCGATTTGATCGGGAAGATTTCCTAACCGCATCAGAATCGGGCCCTAAGTCTAAGTTAAAGTCCGCATAACTCAGCTTGAAGGTCTTTCCTTCTTTTTTTCATATAGACAAGCACGGGACTCCTTTAATCTCTACTTCCAGTCTCAGCAAAATCATCTGCTCTTCCACAAAATTCTGAAAGCCTGACTTTTTATTACCACCCCGCAAACCTCTCAACATAGGCACGTCTGCAAGTATTTGGAAATGCCCCCTTTCCATCTCCTTGTAATTCACAGGCAGTTGCAAAGGTCACAGCGTGACTCCTGCAGAGGCTTGCTAGCTGCAATGCAGATTGATATTTCGTAAATTGCAGATTTACATTGGCAAAGGCCGTTGTGTTGAGCATCTGTGCTGTTGCAAATGTAAGGGAAGTTAGTACACATGCATCTGGTTATTATTCTTTAAAATGGGTTATGAAATTATTTCAGAAAATCTCAAAAATAAGTCTTTTCAGCGCACGGAAAGAGCATACGTGCGTTCAAGAGGATTCGAGAAAGCTATATCTGTACTTCCCAAAATGCCACTTCTGGTTGGAATGACACCCCAAGGAGAAAGAATTTTAAGATGAAAATGCGGCAAGGTGACTAAATGTTAAGTTAATATTTTATGCAATATTTTTATCAACATTTTAAACGCTTGAAATGATGGAAGATTTTGATGATGCTAGCTTAGATAAAATGTGCAGAGCACCGACTGTGGCAACAGATGTGATGTTACAAGCGATCGGTAGCAGTTTGTGGAAATTACTATGCCAATGCAGGTAATTATCACATACAGGTGGAATAACACCTGGTCCATTTAAGCTAGGGTTAATTTGATCAAAATTGAAGCAATTAGCAGCTGAATAAAGTTTACCCTTATTTTTGGATGTAAGCTAAGGAGACTGTATCTTAATCTTCCATTCAATGAAATGCACATTGTGATAACTTACTACTTGTGGCCTTATGAAGCTATGATTGGGAAGCATTATTGTGTGAAAAAACGCTTACAATGGGATAATTTTAGAACCATATTTACTAAGAGAATGCTCGGATACTGCAAAGTAACCTTATATTCCCACGCTTTAAACACGTTTGTAACGTGGCTGATTGTTTTCACTGTATATTCATGTGATGCCTGTGTGATAAGCAGGGTACTTGAGTATTTCATTTGCCTTTTTGGGAAGACACATCGGACGCCGGCAATTAGAGTTTAAATTAAAGAAGATACTATACCATTCGAGAGAGGTCTAGTTCCAAGTACAAGTCTGGTCAATGATATACTCAATTACAAAATAAACAGACGGAGGCAGAATGGAAATATCTTTGATTGATTTTAAATTCTTTTAGAGGGGATCGAATCACTGTTTGTAGTAATCTGTACTATATTTATTTGGTTACTTTCCTCCTAGCTGCTCAGCCAGTGTGAATGTGATGCATGGAATTTTGGTGTGATGGTCTTGAATGGAATGTTGGGGTGCCTGGATGCTTGAGTGTGACAGTTGGAGTATGGGCTGAGCGGCAGGCAGACTGCTCCTGGTGGGGCTGCATCTCTACAACTCAACTACTTGTACTGAACTTAATAAATCTACTTGAAGTACATCACGGCTACCTGGAGTTAATTACTACAGATTTTTAGCGACGATTCATGAAACGAAACTCTGCGCGCTTTAAAAAGGACTCTGAAACTAGAAATCTATAAAGGAAACATACACAACCAAGATAAAGGATTTTGAAGTACAAGGCATGCCAGCCCCACCAGTGTCCTTTACACCATACAGCCCCAGCCTGCGCGTACTTCATTAGCTTAAAGGATTGGGAATTCCTGTTTCTGTGACAGTTTGTGTGATCCTGAGCACTTTCTCTGCTCTTCGCCAGTTTTCCTCACTCCGGCCGACCCCAGCACAATTGTGGAGTGCTCACAGTCTTCTTCCCTTAACACTGGACAATGCTCAACAACTCAACACGAGATCAATGGCTCAACTGCTCAACATGGGATCATTTGTGGAGTCATTGCCTGGAGTTAGCGGTAACAAACTCTACATTTTAAAGCATCTACTTCAATTGACATCTTATTACGCCTGGTCTCTCAGTGCAACAACTTTACTTAATCGAGATGGGAAAACTATGCACTTGCACTCTATGTGCAGCAGTGTCTTACGCAGTCAGTGGCAATCGGTTTGGAGCACTATTATATTCAGCTATGTCTCCATATGCCACATCGCGATGTGTGGGCCAGCAATTTTGGGGATTTTATCCTATTGTGAGTACATTATTTTCATTTGTCATGGTTGTTTGTTTTAAAAAAAAAAGAAATAAGGACCGTTACATCATGTGAGGTGGGCGCGAGGCTCACCTGTTCAATCCCCATGTGATTGCCTCCACGAGAATAGCCAGACTTCGAATGGTGATGATCCTAGTTCCAGCTCGCCTTCTCTGAGAAATTTTGAATTAGTTATGTCTAGGTTCTAAACTAATATAGACGCAAGTAGGATGCTTGTATAATAGAGAGTAATTTGAGAGATACTGCCTCAGACCTAATATTCATTTATTTTGCAGATCATCTGTGATCTGTTATTACATCCAAGGACCAAGAAGATAAAAAGGATATCGTATATATGCTCGCCTATTCTTCTTTTTCATTTTAAAAAAAGGTAACAAGAAGGATTGAGTAATACTTGCATGTCATTATGAAATAATTAATAGCAATGGGGACTAAAACTATATATCTGTATATTTTCTCACAGAAATTTTTATTGGACAAAATTCATTTTACCAGATGATATAATAGATACAAGTTTGTAAGGTAATGTTCCCAAGTTTTTCTAATAGTTGCAAAACCCAAAAGTAGAATTAATGACGAGAATTTAAATAAATGGGATCTCTTTGCTTATTTTTCAGAAGGATTTTTAACGAAAATAATGGGTGTGGTTAACTCTGAGCGAGGTTTTTAAACCCCTCGGAATGTGGATATAGAAGAATTTCAGTCTAGAAATCTTGGATTGAATACAGGTATTTCCAATTGGTCCTTAGACACATGAATGTCCATTTTTGGATGGTATTGTGAGTTTGGGATATGGATGATACACAGATTTTTTGGATAAAGGAGGGATGGGTGTCCGACCCCCTTGATGCTATGTTCTGCATGAATGGAGTGTGTGGTTCATCACCAGGATATAAATACTGTTTTAGTAAACGCCAATCAATGGTTAACTGTTTTTAAAAAAAATGTTTTTATTTCTTTTTATGTTTTTGTCTATGTGATTATTTATAGATTCGTATTGTGTTCTGGGAGATATCGCCCTTTGTCCTGAAGAAGGTGGTGTTTATGCAACAATACCCACCGAAACGCGACAACGCCATTTGATAACAGGCCTACTGTGGATGACATTTGTTAATATTGCTAAGTTTATTGTATGACAATCAAGTGTAATGTACAAAAATCAAATGTCAGAAGAATGAATTTGGTCTGGTGTTTGGGCCTGTTGAATTGATTAGAAACCATTTTTCTTGCAAGTTCTCCCAATACTGTATTAATTGTGTACTTTTTAGATATGTTTCTGGGCCCTATTTGATTAATTGTGTTTTTATTTACTTTTTAATGGCTTTTTACAATCAATAAAACATGTTTATATTTTCATAAGCAATTAGCCTTTGATGGTGGTGGTGTTATGTTCTGGTGACTGAGTGTATGTGGTTTGGTTTATTAAGATACCCAAAGGGGATTTCTGTTTTGACTGTGGTGCATGTATACACCAAGAGCCACTCTGCATGCTTGTCAATTGCGTGCCGCCATCTTGGGTTTGGAGGCGTCAAGCGAGCACCCGGGCACGGAGTGTCTCGCAGGGTCCAGCCTGCATCGCATCACCCTCTGCCAACCACGTGTAGTACTTATAAAGTTGTACGAAAATTTGAAGGATGTCGTACTGCTGCTCTGTACTTTATTTTACAGTAAAGAAAGGATTTGGTAAAGCACCAGTGTCTGGAGGCCTCCTGTTTCAAAATTTTGTCAGTATATTTGCTTTCTGTAACTAACAAGGTAGTTACACGCATGTGAGGCAATTGTCTTTGTATTCTCCTGTAATTCCTGGTGGGACCTCAAACATTTTGATTCTAGCTCGATGTTATTGAAGGTTGTTATTGCTCAGATGCATTCTATAGGGTCCATACTTACGTGGTCTTGAGGTTCAATGATTCGAAGTTGTGAGAGAATACACGTCTCTAACATTTTTTATTCTGTTTGTCACAAATGTTTTTCTAGGATCAACATGTATAGAGTGTGCTCTGTTTAGCTGTACTTGTTTATGGGGCCTTTTAACGTTACCCATCTCTTACTGGTGCGTCCAGTTCTAGTGTTCCCATTTGCCAAATATTATGCTGATTGCGCCACGATGCAAATTTGACATTTTACGTTGTATTCCTGCCTATTGTTCTTTATGTCTGTTTTACTGACAGTATTTACATGTTTTTCTATCTTGTTTATCCCACATGGGATTGTTGTTGGGTTTTAGTGACATTCATCGCAATTTTCAACACAGGTTGATGGGTTTTGGGTTTTAGTCCCATTTAACCTAGTTCGCACAGTTGATGGGTTTTAGTCCCATTGAACACCGTTTCACTGTTTGTGGGTTTTAGACCCAGTCAACACAGTTAGTGTTTTCCTTTACAGGAGGGTAGTTTCATGGGGTCCACCCCTTTACAGTTTTAGCCTCCATTTAGGGGTTCTAATGGGTACGAGTCCCATGTATTCAAGTGTTTTGTTCACGCTCTAATCACCACATTGGGGTTCTAATGGGTAAGAGTCCCATGTATTCAATTGTTTTGTTCATGCTCTAACCACCACGTAGGGGTTCTAATGTGTACCAGTTCCATGTTTTCTATTGCTTATGGGTACGAGTCCCATCTTTTCTGTTGCTCTGTTTACGTTTCTAACCCCATGTTGGGTTCTAATGGGTTTTAGTCCCATGTGTGCCTTTCTTTTTGTTCACACAGTGGTACATGCTTACATTTGTTTGCTAACGGTGTTTAATTCGTCCTGTGATGCACGTTTGTTGCATTGTATATCATTTTCACCGTGTGCCACACTTGTGGTTGTCTGCCCCTAGGCCTCTATGGCTGTATGGTTAGCAGTCAACGTTCTTTTTTTTTTCTTTCCCCTAACTATTTTCTTCGGTTGATGTTGGGTGTAGATGTTCCATTTTGTTTCTGGTCCATTTATTCACCAGTATTTTGGGGAAAGTCAATTTGGGTGTCCTTCACCCATTTCTACTGTTTCTTTAAAAAATTTATAGGAGGATGATGGATGGGTGATATATTAGTATATTTGTCTATGCATCTCCTCTACATTGTTTATTCCTCTTTCATGTACTTCTTGTACATCTCTTGTATATTTTCTCTGAATTTTCTTTCCATTTCTCTTGTCCTTACTTTTGCATATCTCCTGTGTATTTTCTTTCATACTCACAGTGGTTTTTCTGGGTTTCTATGCTATCATCCTTTCACGTTTGGGTTTACTTTCCTCTTGCCTTTTCTCTACTGTTGTTCATTTCTATTGCTTGGGTTCCCCTTGTGGGAACCTTTTCTTATTTGCGGTTTCTATTTATGTGGTGTAGAAGAAAGGAGGATATGTAGTAATTTGTATTATATATATTTGGTTACTTTCTCCCTAGCTGCTCAGCCAGTGTGAATGTGATGCATGGAATGTTAGTGTGATGGTCTTGAATGGAATGTTGGGGTGCCTGGTTGCTTGAGTGTGACAGTTGGAGTATGGACTGAGCAGCAGGCAGACTGCTCCTGATGGGGCTGCATCTCTACAACTCAACTACTTGTAACTGAACTTAATAAATCTACTTGAAGTACATCACGGCTACCTGGAGTTAATTACTACACTGTTATACTAATGAATTATTTCATTTCACTGCCTTGTGGACAAATACATTAAAATTAGCCTATGCACAACTAGATATGTGGAAGTGCAGTATGAAGTTTAGTAAGTAGTATGTCTACTCCATCATGTGTTCAGCCTTACTCTTTCTGCCCCTGATCACGTAAAACACCTATCAACCAATCACTGAGGACAAAAAAGCTCACTACGTTCTGCAAATAGCATCAAAGACAGTAAACAACACTCGATTAAGAACATAAAACAGTTATTGGAGACCTCCATTTAGCCGTTGATGCTGCTAATTCACCCTTCTACCAACACGGCATACAACATTAGACCCCCAACTACAAAAGCTGGCCTGCGCTAACTATTTCCCTCTCTTATTTCGTGCACTGTCCGACGTTGCTTACAATTTTGCTCCTTTCTTTTCTGAGAAAATTACCACTATGCAAACCACAATTGCAACATTCTTGTCTGCCTCACTGTTCAAGTCTAGGTGCTTACCTATAATCCGGTCCAAATCTTCCCTGTCCGATATATGGGTGGCTGTTTCCAGTAGCCGCTATGTCACTGAATTTGCCCTTGAGAAGCTGCCACTTTCTCAGGAGGAAAAATTCAAAGGCTTAAAAATCCTCCTTGATGGATGAAGACTTCAGAGGATTGAAGAAAATCTGGAGTCTGGAATCCAATAGTGGAATTCTTTAGGACCGTAGAGTCAGGATCAGCAAATGGAGGGAGCAAGGAAACAAGTGAAGGTTTGACACAAAGCACTTTCCAACCAGTCTGGAGCCTTTATGTAGTAAAAGAATTTCGTTCATGTTGGTGTTCAGCTTTAGACAGTTGGTCTTCATCCAGTGGGTGATTTTAGTCATGCAAGCATTGACCTTGATTAGGGTATTGGGCATTTTGTCCGTGAGAGAGACAAATTTTGTGTTGTCAGCCTAGGAGAGGACATTGATGTGGTGAGAGCAGATGATGCTGGCTAGAGGGATCAAGGGATCATGTATGTGTTGAAGAGGGTCAGGCTCTGGGCGGATCCTTGCAGAATTTCGTAGATGAAGTCACGGGCATCTGAGGTGTACAGTGCTAGGCTGGCTGACTGGGTTCTTCCAGTCAGGAAGGAGCAGATCTATTGGAATGTGTGTCCTTGGATTCTGATCATGTGTAGGCGTTGGATTATGATGGAGTGGAGGACAGTGTCAAATGCTATGGAGGTGTCTAGGACCATGAGGGCCGCCTTGTCTTCTCTTTCCAGAGTCATGCAGATGTCATATGTGGTGAAGATGAAGCAGGTTTGTGTGTATTTGGTGAGTCATTTGTTGAAGATTTTATCTAAGACCTTGATCGAGAATGGTAGCAGGGAGATCGGTTTGTATTGGCAAATATGGAGGGGTCTGTGGAAGTTTTCTTCAGCATTGGGAGGATAGTTTTGTGTTTCCAAGCATCTGGGAAGGTCACAGAAGAGATGGAGATGTTCAAAATGGGTGCAAGCATGGCTCTGATGGGTTGCAGTCCTCTGGAGTAGGCGTGTAAGGGCTGGTATCTGAATCGGCCCCTGAGTGGATGGACTTCATGGTGTCTGCAGTTTCTTCTGGGGTGATGACGGACCATGTGGTTAGCATTGGTTCTTTGGATAAGAACAGGAGGTATTTGGCTAGGTCTGTCAGGTTCAATTCCGGTTTGAAATTGCTCTAAATTGTGGTGATTTTGTTGCTGAAGACGTGACAGAGATTGTTGCAGAAGTCCTGTGAGGGGGTGATTGGGTTGGGGACAGCGGCTGGTGAGGTGAAATCCTTCACAATGAAGAAATTATGTCACTTCCAATGCACCCCGGTGATGAGAAATGCAGTGATGACACTTCCTGCGCAGATGGATGATATAAATGAGTCCTCTTGCTTGGCTTCTTCTTTTAAAGACTGTTTTGGTGTAAAGCCAGTGATATCACTTCCTGTGCAGATATATAATGAGAAATACAGTGATGTCACTTCCTGCGCAGATAGATGATGGGAAATCCAGTAATGCCTCTTGCTGTGCAGATGGATGACGGGAAATCCAGTGATGTCACTTTCTGTGCAGATGGATGATGGAAACTTTTGTTGCTAGCTTTGTTATTTCAATTTTCTGCATTGTTTAGGTCCTGTGAGATACATTTTTGTGTTATGTGAAACAGTAATGATTTTTCTTAATTTAGAACCTGCTGTTGATTGCTTGTATATGTTGTGCTAAATTCTACTGATTTACATATAGTACTTTCCTCAGGAAGTTTTTATTGCATTTGATAAATGTAGCTCTACATATTAACTGTAGGTGAAATTTCCTACACGCAGATTTCCACTCATTAATATGCAGATAGTTTATGTAGGTGGTATTTACAGTTGTGTGGGTAATGGTTAATCCGTACTGCTCATAATGAGGGCCTTTGTCTCTGCTCCAAAATAACATGCATTAACATATGTTTTTGGTTTTCTGCAATTTTGAATAGCTCTTCAAACTAAGCTTTGATGTTGTTATTAAATGTCTTTCCTAAATGTACAGCCTGTTGGCTACCTAACATTCTTATTGTTATCAGATTGCACAATTGATATTAGACTGTAGATGTATGAGGGTCCTCCACATGGCGGATGAGGCTCACATTAACAATGGTGTACACCAAGGAGTTTGTTGCTTTATCTAAATTGTTTAAAGTGAGAACATTCTTACTGAGGAGAGAGACTGTGGCATGAGATGTGGAGGTATGGCCTGCAGAGCTGCACAGCGGAGCAGAGCAAGTGGTGCAGTGGGAGGGGTCGCAAGCCGTGGCTGCCGATTGCTGGCTGGGCTGGTGCCAGTGTGGCTCTGAGGGGGTCGACTGGTCAAGGGCGAAGCTCTCCTTGGCCCCTGTGAACTGGATTACCATAAGCTGTGCGCAGGAGCCAGTCCTCTCGACCCAACTAACCGCTGGCCAGACCGCACAGCGCTTGGACGCCAGACAGAGCAGCTACCCCGGAGAATGGAGAGCAGGCAGACAGGTTAGGTTCTTGGGTCAACCGGCTGCGAACAGAAGCAGCTGGCATTAGGCTGGTGCGGCTTGTTCAGTGGTTGGGCACCCCCATGGCTACCCTCTGCTTCCCCGCTCTCTGGCCTATTAGCACTCCAACCCAACTGATCTCCTTGTATTTGGGCGCTCCTGCCCACGCCGCCCAGCCCTTCAGCCTCATCCTCAGGTCTTCACTGTGCCACAGCTGAGGATGTCTGGCAGGGTCTTAATGCGGGAGCTCCCCTTGTAAATCAGTGAATCGCAGGCACAGCCAAGGGAGGAGAGAAAGCATGAGCAAGCACACACACAGGGCCTGATTAGTAAACAGTCCAATCCTCAAGGCACCATCGCCAGCTGCAATTTTAAGGTCAATGAAGGAGCAGCTTCAGCAAAGAGCAGCAATCCTAGAAGGCGATGGTAAGGCCTGAGATACGAACATAAACAAATAATCCTGGTAAGGCCGGACAATTCTTCAGGCCACAAGTAAACTACAAGCAACAAGAGAAAAATAAAAGGGGGGCCTCCCAACATTATCCAATCGGCCTCCCTCGAAAAGGGAGTTACATCTATCCACCCTCAGTGAAAATGAAAGGAGGGATCCACATAGGCCCACATACGCTTACAATAGCACATGTGTTTCCAACATTGGCCATAAGGTTCCAACACAGGCTCCAAACAAAAACAAAAACCCCGCGCATCCAAGGACCAGGGATTCAAACATGAGATCTGACAAACAGAGGACACCAAAACAGAGCAATAAACGGACAAAAACAGGTACTTGCTCAACTTCACTTGTCCCTGTCAATGACACCAAAATACCAAGGGCTATGAGTGAGCAACCAAAGATTACAGCCATGCCTCAGCTACTGAAAGATCCTGGCAAAGTCATCTTTTAAACTATCCCTCAAACCAATGGGCTTCCAGTTTCACTCACACCAACAATCCTTATACAGGTCAAAGACCAAATGACAACACAGACTGGAGGCAAAAACCAAGATCCAGTCCGAACTGTTAAACAAAATATTTCAACTAGTGCTGGCAGGGCAAACTCGAACCAACTGGGAGGCTCCTTAGATCACCCTGCCTACACGAAGCTCTTTCGCAGCATCTCGACCTTGGGAAGGGCACAGGGCAAAGACCCCTTAACCTGACACACGATCTGTGCCAAGGAACGTGCAGTGACGGAACAAGTCCAGTAACAGGCAGTAAAGAAACGGGAGACATCAACCCTAACCACAAACACTCTGAACAACACGTCATCAAGCTAGAAGAAGAAACAGATTATTTAGATCTAACACAGAACGAATGGCATGCCCTTCTGACATCCTACACACCATACATTGACTGGGCTGAAAGCCAAACCAAAGGTATAGATGGTCCAGATGGAACAGCCCCTACACAGGGGAGCTTGCACCCTTCACCTGATGAAAAAACAGCAGAACACCTGGACATTAGCACCTGGCCCCTCTGTTAAAATCCATTCAATCAGTGGTCAATGCACTAATGTATCACTTGCTCAAAATGGACATACAAATTGAGGTGCTCATCACCGTTGCAACTTACGTGTCCAGGATTGAACAGATAAATGCCAACTTGAATAGCCTGCTTAAGAGAGCACAAGATAGCATAATGGAACTTAGACTGAGGCGCACATGCTCCCCAATCCTGGAGAAACTAAGCTCCTTACCCAAGGTCCTCAGCGAGGTCCTGGAGGATTCGAAAGCTTCTAACGACATAAAAGCTGGGATTGTTACAACCATGGGGGGAGAACGTACACCACAATGCAAAGACACAGGGCCATATGTATCAAGCTAAATTGCGATCGCAAACGCTGAAATTCGCAGAATTTCAGCGTTTGCGATCACAATTTAGCAGTGTGCAATGTATCACACAAAAACCTACTTGCAAAATAAGGAATCGCAAAATTTGCGATTCCCTATTTTACGAATGCATTTAAGGAATCGCAAATTGCGATTCCTTAAATGCAATGTAAGAAGCACAAAAAAGTGCGATTTGGACTTAAGGAATCAGTAAATTACCACCAACTTCAAGTTGGTGGTAATTTATGATTTCTTTG
Source organism: Calotriton arnoldi (assembly GCA_963921515.1). Taxonomy (NCBI): domain Eukaryota; kingdom Metazoa; phylum Chordata; class Amphibia; order Caudata; family Salamandridae; genus Calotriton; species Calotriton arnoldi. Next base: position 812,473 of record CAWUFW010007653.1, on the reverse strand, counting down.
AAAAATGCACTTTTTTGCATTTTTCAAAGTGCCAAGTGGCGCACATACATGCCCTTAGGGCATGTATGTGTGCCACATGTGCACACATGCACATTTCAGGGGTGCAACAGGGTGTCCTTTTGACACCCTTGCACCCTTGAAATTGCATTCGCAATTTGCGAGTACCTAATTGGTACTCGCAAATTGCGAATGTCTTCCCATTCATTCCTATGGGCCTCTAGGCCCATAGGAATTAATGGGAAGGTATTCCTTAATTGCGACTCGCAATTTGCGAGCCGCAATTAAGGAATGTCAGGGAATCGCAAAATATTTGCAAATTTTTATTTACATCTCGTTTTGCGATTCTCAAATAGCGATTCTCTAAAAATCGCTATTTGAGAATTGCAAAACCATTGTTTGATACATATGCCCCACAGAGCCAAACCTAGAAATAAATCCAAGGGCTAAGGGTCTGAATGAGGCCCACAAAGGAAACTGGGCTCCTCACATCAAGAGCAGTCCTGCTCATGAAGATCACGTGACAAAGACTCTGCTTGACACAAGCTGTAAGTCAAACAGTGGGATCACAAGCAATACGACAATCCTCCTGCAAAATCACCCATCTAAAAAAGAGGAAAATCAAAATACTGGTGACACTGGAAACAGGCTAAAATCAAAAAGAAGTAAAAAAAGGAAATCTCGGAATAAAAATTTCCCAGAAACGAAGCGGCTAAATGACTTTTGCCTCTCGCACCCTAAACAGAACAAGCAAAGGGAATCCCAGCAAAGAAAACCTCACCTTAAGGATCTCCAGGGAGGTGGGCGCCAGCTGCACAAGCCCTCGACCGATTCCATCTTTTTGGAGAGCATCCATCTTCACCCCCATTTTTAAAGGAGGCAATAAACTTGAACCAGACAATTACAGGCTGATCACCTTGATCGACAACGAGGCAAAATATTATGCTGGGGTCCTACTCGACCACCTCAGAGATTGGACAGAATCGAACTCTATCATTCCCTATAACCAAACAGAGTTCACCAGAAACTCAGGTATAACAACAAATATAACGGCCCCATATCTTATACTTGATTCTTCCAAAATCTCAAATCTCCCCCTCTATCTTTGCTCCATTGACTATCAGGCCGCCTTCGACCTGGTAGACCGGAATAAGCTTTGGGAAAAATTGAAGAACTGGCAAATTACACCACATCTTTTGAAAGCAATAGAAACATTATATTCCAACACCTGGGTCAGGATTAAAACTGGTAATGGTGGCAACCTCTCAAGGGCCATTATTACAACAAGAGGGCTCAAATAACGGTGCGTGTTGGCACCAATGCTATTTAACTTATTTCCTAGCAGACTTTCCACCGACACTTGCCTCCATCAACTCGTTCGCTCTCAAATTAGGGTAGAACACAAGTTGGGATGAAGCACCTCATGAAGGCCACCGAGGTGTATGCTGACGTAAATGGGATTAAAATAAACAGCAAAAAACCTAAAATCATGATCTTTGCCACAAAGGCCCTGAAGGGAAAGGTCAGCTGGGAACTAGGCTGGAGCAGGATCGAGGAAACAAACAGCTATAAGTACCTTGGCCTCATACTCGATAGTGACGGTTCCTTTAGAACACATAAAGAAGAAATCAAAAAGAAAGGTCTCGCCCTTGCAACCATCCTGGAGGCACTATCAAGGAATCTAAATGGACCCTCATATTGCCCAATTCTCGAAATTGCAAGGGCAAAGGTAGTCCCCAACCTAGCCTATGGAAGCAAGGCACTCAGAGGGAGCAACACTCCAGTTCTGGACAAAACAGTGATCCGAATATACAGGCAAATCTTTCAGCTCCCCCGTAGCACCTCTCCAGCTCAAATTAGGCTCGGGTTTGGGCTAACAAACCAGTCTTATTCCAGAAGGGCGTCCTTTGTCACCTTTTGTTGCAAATGTAAAAACTCTAAGGTGATTTCCATCAGTCACCACATATGGGAAGAGATAATAAAGAAGCCAAGTTCGCCAGCTTGTAAATATCTTAATGACACTATTGATCGATTAAGCTTGGGGGAATTATGGTCAATAACTGTAAGTCAAGATCTATTAAAAAAACCAGTATCAAAATCTTCTAAAATCCTCGCATCACTCAAAGATAGGGCTACCCTAGCTAAAAGGTCACATGGCTGGGTCGTGCTAAACAATTACATAACCTTGAAACCTCAGCAATACCTGGGTGAAGCAATAAATCCCCCCAAAAAAAGGAAATATTTGACCTCCCAACTGGGAGAACTTCCAGCGCTAATGCATTGTAAACTCTGACTGAGGACACCCGAGGAAACAATCTGCAGGCTATGTGGCAAGGCAACAGAAAACTTGGTTCACACCATCTGACGTTGCGACAGCACCTTAGGCCTCTAGCGCAAACTCCTACGGCCTCAATGGATCCAGCAAGGGGTGCGTACTTGCAGGGAAGCCATTTTGTCCTGCTTCAATGTATCAGAACAGGGCTCAATTGCCAGAACTGTTAAGTACTTACCAGGGGTTGAGAAGGCCCTCAAAATGGCAGCACAATAGATCTGGGCTAAACACACTGAACTGTCCCTATAACCAATTCACTTTAACTCTGTCCTGCCCTAACCTTACCTCCTGGCCACCTGCTCTCTCCTTCTCTTGATGCACAAAAACTTTTAAATGCTCGTTTGTTCTTCGCATGCTTTTTTATTCACTCTTGGCTATCTATTAGAAGAAATTTATCAACTGATGCTCGTTGCTGTTTTGCACATGATTTTTTAACTGCTATTCTTATAGGATTGTTTTTAGGATTGCTTCTATTGTAAAGATTTTAAATACTCAAACAATAAACTTATGGGGCCAATTCACAGAACTAATCTGAGACAAAATCCTAAACTTACTACTTATGGTATTTACAGAATGCATTTATGACTGCACTTACGACTACTAACTTTACGTCCGCACTCGGGGAGGAATTTCCTCACCGGAGCAGAAATTCCGCTCCCGGATTGGAACTCCCGCAATTGTGCCGGAATCTACACTCCCAGGCCGGAATACCCGCATTCTGGCAGGTTGAGCATTTCCTCAATGCTAATCACCTGTCCAAGTGCCTATCATCCCCAGCATGCATCAGATATAGTCAATTAACACCAGATTGTGGGTATTCCGGCCTGGAAGCAGACATTCCGGCCCTAGTTTGGAAATTCCGGCACAATTGCGGGATTTCCGCTCCGGGTGCGGGATTTCCGCTCCGGGTGCAGAATTTCCGCTATATTTGAAGGAAGTGCAAAAGACTGTTTTCTATTCGTCACCTTCCTTTACCCAGAGCAGATGATGTGCCCCCTATCAAGCTTAGTTAATACACCATGGACTGACTCAAATAGGTCTTTTTTAAGCGGCAGTGGAAATGATCTTCAATAGTGACCTTATTCAAACCTCAGTAAACAATGCATGGTCAAGGATCTTGTATTATCTTGTGCACACAAACATAGGAGCACATCAGGAGAGGTTGAATGGTTAGACCATTTTGTAGGCTTTCTTCCAAATATTGCTTCCTGACTTCTTTTCCGGACTCCAATAAGGAATATATATGACCAAAATGTATGACGACATTTGGGATGGTTGGTATGGACAGTCAAACTCCTGTTGAGTTTGTTGTGGTGGCTTTCAAGAAGATGTCTGAAAATTCTTGATAAGGGTAAAGCACCAATACAATTGGAGAAATAGTGGGAGTTTGTTGAATCACTTCAAAACATCCTTCCCCTAGAGACTAGTAACTTCCTGTGGTGTAACAGTTGTCTTAGCAAAATTAGGAAGATAATGAAATGGCTTGAGCTGCCTATTAATGTAGCCAAGGCATTCCCATTAATACAGTGTTGTTAGGCATGACAATAAAGTCAAACAAGAACATCTATAGATGCAAACACAATGTAAGAGATAAAGTAATTGTCAGCTCTTTCAAGGGTATTAAATAGAGAGGCATGCCATTGCCTGGCTGTACTTGTTCAAGACCTCTCTTGGGCAGGAAAGGTATTTGTTGTTCACTGGCCCATTTCTAAATGATGTACATAAGTCCCACATCCCAATAAATCAGGAACTAAAATAATTGGTCCATTGTTTATTCATGGATAAATATAAAGTACAAACAAATGACAAACTGCAGAAACATTTTAATGACATAATTTAGGAATCATTGAAGTACTGTCCCATTCTTCTCACAGAGGACAGACTCTGGTGTTTCCCTAAGGTGTTATTAGTCTTACTGAGCAGTCTCTTAAAAGATGAGCTGGGTCAGAACATTGTCAAGACCACTAACCTGTGCTCCTTCAGAAGTGGTGCAGATACTCCAATCCCTCTTAAAGGTATGCCTACCAGTTGAGTTGGACAACACGTGTGTGCACCCCTCATGGGTAAGGTAGTGGGAGAAGGGAGGAGTGGAACAGCCGGATTCTGTCTTAGTCTGCTGATGAATGTGACACTTGGAGTTGGATCCTATTCAGACTTTGCCTAAAGGACTTCCAGACAAATTATTCTTTATTAGTCAGCCCTCTGTAAAACCTATGTAATGAAGACACCAGTGTTAAATACATTCAAACCATGTGCTCACAGATCTAAACAATTACTTTTTTTTCCAGGTCTTTGATGTCTGTACTTACTGCTAAAATTTTGTTTTAAAGCATTGTATGATTCCAAATTTAGCAGATAAGCAGTGTTTTCTTCAGGTTATTACGAAGTTTCTGGAATTTTCAAGTTTTTACAAATAAACAAAAACGATAATTCTCAATTGACCTTTATGCAAGTCTAGATCATTTTTGCTCTTGTTGATCTCCCTCATAGGGTTTCATCATTCAACAACCAATTATAGCAACAGAACTTTGAAATGGAATTCTTTAAAATTAAAAGTTTCTTTCAGTAGGTTAGACAGCATCTGCATCTGTTTATTCCCATCTGCATTCATAAATAACTAGACTTAGTTATTGCTTAGTTTCTTGGGAGAGGAAAGCCACTAACCTAATTCTTTTTTGTTTTCTCTTTTTTTCTTTTGCAGCCTTGTATTTGACTGCCTGTACAACAGCCGCCTATAGAGGAGGGGAAGACCACCTACTTGAAGGTACTGTTCAGGGAGAAGTGTCCAGAGACACGGTTTTTCAAAATGGCTGCATAATCACCTGACCTGAAGAAAACCTTGCAAGACAGAAGCAATGTGAGGAGTTGTTGTCCATCACTCGTCATGGAAGGAAAAACTGGGAACAGGACAGCCACCAAAACAAGTGGAAGGACAGACGGAATAACATCTCCAGAATATTCAACCAGCAGGTCTCAATGTGACTGCATTGTCCCCATACTGCACTGCAATTCTATGCTGCTCTGGAATTGCAGCAGAGCAGTGTTGTGTCCCAGTACCCTGCTTGTGGGACATAACACCGTTTTTTCCTACTGCCTTTGGTGCATAGTATCACCATTACTTTTATAAGGGTAAGGGGAGTATAATTTTGAATAAGGTTTTTGAGATCAAAGCAGTCTCTATCTACCTAATATACATTCTGGAGTGGATGGAGTGGAGTGGAGTGGAATGGGGACTTTAAAAAACTTAAAGCCCAAGTTTGCAACATGTTTTCTAAGTCGGTGCAAAGCTCCCAACCTTTTTTAAGTGTCAAACCCGGCAAAGAACATTATGCCTCACATTGCAAGTCAGCAGAAAATTAAGTACATGGAAACAATGGTATTGTGGTATAAGAAGTGATGGCAAAAAACTAAAATTTGCAAGTATTGTCAAATGGTTCCCAATAATAACACGCGAGGCAGTAAGCCACATTTTCTGAACATCTTGAAAACATGAACAACTAAAAATTAAAGAACCACCAAATTGTGACAGCCTTATTTAGATCTCCTTTATTGAGTCAGTGGCGTGATTAAAGTGGAAACACGAGAAAGTAAAAGTCATAGCACATGAATTTGCATCGGTCCTCCGGTAATTTCCTCATTTCCACCTTCTCTCTGACTTATAGCGCTGGGACGTCCCTTTGCTGGGACAGCCATGCGCTCTACAAATCGCATAACATAACATAACATTTGGGAACCAGTTTGGACCAAAACGATAGAAACATTGAGAAACTCTTCCCTAAAGTGCCATTTCAAAAACTGATGCAGAAGTATATAACGTTCATACACAGGGTGTTTCTTATAGAGACTTCAAATATTTCACAGTTACTTCATGATGACGTAAAGATGTCTGTTACCAATGATGAATCTCCCAAAATGCTTTCTGACCGAGTGGCGGCGATGCTTTTGACAGTTTGTGATGCAGAAAATGGTGTTTCATGTGTTTTGGAAACATGGAACAAAGTGCACAATTCATTGATGCTCCAGAAAGCACTTCCACGTTCAGCAATAATTGAAACCCAATTCCTTGTATTTGAAGTGATTCCTCTAACTATATGACAATGCTAAGATATGATCTGGAATAGTCAATCCCTGAGGTTAAGTGTTTCCCATTAAGAGACCTGTGCCGTAATGGTCATGGCCTATCAGTTTACATAGGCATGTTATCCCCAACAGAGTTTAAAAAAAAATTAAAAAAAAAAAATCTGTGTGGCTTCTGCTCCCCTCAGAATATTACATACAATGGCAGAGAGTAGAAAGAAAAAGACACTGTGAAGAGTGCTGAACTATTCCATTTGCATTATGATGACCACAATTGTAGGTTGGAAATTAAATGAAGACAACTACCACCAGTGTCTATTGCCCTGTCAAGAAAGAAGCAAGGTGTAGGAAAGTTGAAAAACACGGCAGAGAATTTCGAGTTAAAACATAATTACCGGAACAAAAATTGGGGGGTAAATTTACCAGAAAATGGTGCAGCTCTGCAAGCCATCTCGCTGCGCCAAGCTGCGTCATTTGGAAAGTGCAAGGATTTGTTGTATTTAGATCAATACAACACATCCCTGTCCTTTCCTCTGCGCTGGCGCACAATTGGCTGCCTAACACCAACACAGGCACCCTTGCACCATGGTGCAAGGGTGACTGTGTTGCAGGGATGATTGTTTTTGTGCAGGAACAATAATTGATGGTGTTGTCCTCCTTCTATGTGTGCAGCACACATAGAAGGAGGAAAAAACAAGGTGAAATTAAGGTATTTCTCCTTGTTATACCACTTTAATGCCTCTTCTGGGGAGGCGTTAGAATCTGACGCATTCCCAGGTTTACAAAACCTTGTAAATATGGGTATGCTTCATAATCCATGGGTGTTGCCTGGAAACACCCTCAGCAACACCTATGGAATGCCCCTTACATGCAGAGTAGTGCGTGAAAGGGCGCCATCTGAAAAGCCATGCAGGGTGCCTTTGCATGGCCTTGTAAATATGGCTCAGCATTGTGTACCACCGGAACATCACAAAAAGTGACGCTCCGGTCACGCAGGGGCCTAGTAGATATGCCCCTGGGTCTTTTATGCCCGGAGGCTCAAAATGGATACTTTGCAAGATAAGAATCTCACACTACAGTATGCAAATTCTGCCACTGAATCTCTGAGTCTTAAACAAATTAAAACCATTCTGCTCATCAATTTAAAACCATTCTGCTTGGCAGCTGGAACATCAGTGTTCCTTGCAAATACTAGCAGAGAACATGTGTGCTCTCTGTGATTGGCCTGGCGACCCTCTTCCCAAATCTCTAAATGTTCATGGCTTCCATTCCTTTCTACCCCTAGCATTCAGTCTTTGGGAGAAAGGCATGAGCCTATCAAAAGATTGATCTTGTCTAGCTCAATGAAATTATTCTGAGTGTGTTGAAGTATGTAAGGATTATTTTATGTGTATTGATTTGAGCAGGCATTTGCTGAGCAGTTTTTTCAATGGCTTTTACATTACTCAGTCCAAATTCTTTGAATATAGTGGCTGTTTGGAGCAAGGGATCTAGATCTTGCTAGATCATGTTGCTGTAATGATGCTGCTCTGATTGTGCACTTTGGGCAAATCCTCGGCGATGTCCTGCCAGAGACATGTAGTGCCCTATTTCACAGAACTGCCATGTGGATAAAGAATATCGCATCAGACTGCTATATCAACCCGTTGGCATGGCAAAATGTCCCACTTAAATGAATATTCCATTAAACATATTTTGCACATGAAGTCAGCTCATTCCATTTGGCTCACACTATCTAGGAGGATTATATGAATGTGATTGTTCATACAAGTGAAAACTCAAACGCCCACACACACAAATTTATTAGCAGTCTGCTGATTCACCAGGGACCCACAACAAACAACATGTCCAACTTCCAAAGGATGTCCACTTGCCACCTAGTCCTGTTTGAACAAGGACAAAGCAATTTGACACCCCGAAAATATTGATTTTAAGGGATTGTGGGTGCCAGACAAAATTATATGAGAGAGGTGGTTATCTCTGTGGTGCCAAACCATTTATTTAAAAGTCCACGATGTACGCATAAAATGACAGGATTTGACCAACAGTGCACAATGATTAATAAAAAAAAATAGCCATTTGAGTTCAGATTGTATCATCGCTTAACGTTGCCACTTCACATGAGAAGGGTGTGACAGGTACGAGAGTGGCTAGAAGTATAGGGCCCACATTGATGCATTGCTCATGGATCCACGGATCAGACCAACCTCTATGTTAAAAAAAGCATATTTTGCTGCACACTTTCTAGAATCAAGGGCTGGGTTGGGCTTGGCTGGACTGGGCTGGAGCGTCAGATCACAGCACACAACATATTTCTTTTTCAACAGCAGAGATGACTTTTTAGTGGAACCAAAACTACAGTAATCCTGCTAAATCATTTAGCTTGGAAAAGTCACCTAAACAATTTTGGTATAACATGGCTCATAATTGTGCTCACTCACAGGCTCAATGTAATTTTCACTGAACATTTGTTTATGTTGGACCTCAGAATATAGGAGGAGCACCTTGCCCATCTGCCCCCAGGTCTGATCACAGTGTCCTAATGCAACATTTGAGGAAAATCCTTTTATCCAGTTTTGCATACTGGATGGTGCCTTTAATCAACACCCCCACGTCCTAACACTAAACCTAGAAGGACATCTGCCAGGTTACATTTCAATTGGGGCTTTGCAATATTTGGAGGGCTTCCCATTCCAATTCGATTCAGTTGTACTTACCAACAAAGGTACCTTCAGCAGACTTGATCGTATCTTACTACCGGCCCCTCTGGGCTCTAGAGTCCTAGCGGTGATGCATTTGTCCTACTATCTTTCTGATCACACCCCTGCATGCTGTGTGATTGAGTGGGGGAGTGGTGAACGGTCGCCGTTCATTTGGAGATGGCCTCCGGAAGTGTTGCAAGACACTGTGGACTGAGAGATGTTATGCTTTAACTGAGTTTCTTTAGATTAATTGGTCCTTTACGCATAGCCGGGTGACATAATGAGAGGCAATGATATCTGTAATCTGGTGGTGCTGCGCAGGCCCCTCCTGCGGGGTGCGTGGCATGTTTTAGGCTGAGCTTATTCAGAATGAAGAGGAGCTGGCACGTATTCAGCAACTCCCTCCAGATGATGTGGAGGGATGGAGGGGGAAGTACAGGCCCAGCAGCAGGTGGAGACTGTACGGGATAGGCTGGAGAAATACACACTGAAGTCTTATCGTCAGCTGCTCTATTGGGAAGGGGACATCTCCAGGCGGCTGCTAGCCTGGATACTGCACCAAGATGCCTTTCCCTTCTTTACCTTAAGTCCTCTGAAGGGCAGGAAGTTTACACACAAAGAGACATTGTGGACATCCTTAAGACCCACTTGGAGCAATTGTATCATAGTCTGCGGCCACTTGACCTAGAGTGAATTGAGGGCTTCTTAGCTGCCCTGCAGATCTCATGACTAGGGGATGCTGCTGTCCCAGACTTGGATGCAGGTCTTACTCTGGAGGAAGTCCGGATGGCACTTGCCTGTCTGCGCAGGGGTAAGGCTCTGGTTAGGGATGGCTTACCTGCCAAATTTTATCAGGCCTTTACCCCCATACTCAAGCAACGATTGTTCGTGGTGTCCCAGGAAGTCAGGGAAACTGGAGTGCTACTTCCGTCCCTACGGAACGGCTGCATCACTGTGGTTTTAAAACCTTGCTCTGACGCATCATACCCATCTGCCTATTGCCCACTCACAATGGTCAACATGAACACAAAGGTGCTTTGAAAAGCACTGGCCCTTAGACTGCGCCCAGTGATTTTGCAGTTACTCAATGATGGCCAATGTGGTTTGATACCAGAGCATAGTACCATTATGAACCTACGGTGGCTGATGCATGATCTTCATGAGGTGGAAGGCAGGGATAAGGAACTGGCAGTTGATGATACCCTTTTCTATCTCTTGGCCCCTTGGAGGTCCCTCCCCTCCTATTGCACTATTTGGATGTCTTTGGGGAGCTTACAGGTCCTAAGTTTAACCATAGAAAATCGTTGGTGCACCTTGCTTACACATGCGTCTGCCACACTACTGGATTTACCCCAGTGCTGTGAGACTGATTAGTTCTGCTACCTAGGGGTTATTGTAGCACACGCACCGCAAAAATGTATTCAGTGTAACATTCAGAGGATCACTGAGGGCCTGCGGTCCTCTGTCCGCTTTGGGAATACCCCTTTCCCTTATGGGCCAGGAGGCTGTGGCCAAGATGGTGTTTTTACCACATTGCCTTTATTCTATAAAAACTCATTTCAAACCATTTACTACTTTGATATAGGGTGAAGGCAGGAGCAGAGTAGCAAGGGATTTCTTATTGGTGCCATTAGTGGAGGGGGCACTGGTGGTCCTTAATCTCGAATTGTACTACTTGGCCTCTCAGATTCAGCATGCTGTACTCTGGCTCACTGAGGGGGGGCAGCTGAGAGAAATCACTCTTGGAAGATGAGGCACAAGATTTGTCTCTCCTGATGCTACTGAAGGAAGGGGACGGAATGAAGCTCTGGTGTTGTACCTTTCAGACATACAGCCTCCCTGTCGGAAGGTACTGGCAAAGTGGTACTAGGGAGGGCCCTTTTGCCAGGGAATTAGATTTTTTGGACCTCCCAGCATTCATAGTCTTTGCTGAGTCATTGAATGTAATTGCCTGGAGGAAGGGTGGTTGTGAGATACTGGGAAACTTATTTCCCAACGAGGAGTTTCTTATCTTTGAGGTGGCACAAGATTGCTATGGAGAAGGGCCCGGGGAATTTTGACAGCATGCGAGTACAGCAGCTATAGTCAGGGATATATGGCCCACCTTCCCTGCGGCTCCAACCACACAGCTTACTTTCTAGGGACTGTTGGAATTGGGTGGGGGCCACAACTTGGTCTCCCATTTCTACAGAGCCATGACTGCTGACCGTACTCGAGTCCCATACCCTGCCTCGGCGGCCTGGGACAGTGAATTAGGGATCCAACTGGAGTATTGTCTTGTGGCTCATGGCCTCCTGGATGGTCTGGCCATGTTCCGCAGGCCTGGATGCCATGATGACTATTGCGCACGTTATTATTGGATGTTGTTCTTTCGCCCTCTGTTATTGCCAAGTGATTCTGCAACAGTCTGCATATTCTGTTGCTCACCTTTTCTCCTGTTCCCTTTTGGGCTCAGTCTGAACAACAGTTACAAGGTCGAATAACAACTCCCTGGTTTATGCTGATTTGGCCCGTCCCTCGCACCTAGACATAACACTTGTACAGCTGCCATTGAGAAATTAGTGTGCTTTTAATAATGTGCTTGCTTGCTCTAAGATAGCACTTGGAGACGACCTTTCCAGTGAGAAGAGCTGTGATTGTTTGCTGATGTAGTTTTGCATCAAGAGACTGAGGTATGGGGGTTCGCTAGTCAAAGCCCAAAGGTCTTCTATTAATATAATAAACTGGCTTCCAGCACGGGGAGGGTGGTAATGTTAGTTAGACATATATCCACTGCTTTATGAGATGCTTTCCCCGTTCGTATTCTATGGAGTAGTAACTATGCTGATTATATTGTTCTTATGTATTATGCTACTAGTACTGACACGTGTACTGTACCTTAGAGCACGTAAGTTGAAATAAACATTTTAACCTATACAGTGTCTCTTCATACGCATGTTGTGGACAGGTACGAATGTGACGAAAGAGTGTTCTTGCCTCTGCGAGTCCTGAGAGAGAGATACTGTGTTCTGGGTTGTCTAAGCATTGGTACATTGGTGCTAATGGGACGCTAAGGCTAGTTGGGTTGGGGTTTTGGGTGCTAAGGTTTATGGTTGGCTCACCACTATATTCCGAGGTCCTATTATCCTGTGCATAGCTCTGTATGTGCAGGAACCTTATGACATGGCGCCCAACGTGGGGCAGCTTACTTGCAAGACGCTTGAGTAGTACTTGTGCTTGTCCACACAACCCTCACGTACGCTTCCGGAAGCGTGTGTGATGGTGATACCTCCTATATTACAGATATTGTAGGTTCTTTCAAGCTTGAAGTTATTAGAAAAGGTTTTTCTTGATTATAACCCTACTTGTGCTGCCTCTTGTTAGTTTGTCGACGTATTTTAGCCGTAAATGGCTGTTCAAATTGCGGCGCATAGCCGCGGAGCACTCCGAACACACTTACGGGCGTATGGAGTGCCAGATGTTGGAGTCGAACTGATCTTTGTGGTACAAGCCGATCCGGCTTACCACTTTGAGGTGTTCTACTCATGGGTAACTTTTCCTGCAGTGGATGGGACAGACGATTTGTTCCATGAATATACAGCCACAGCAGTTCCTAATAACTATATACCTTATTCATGTCTTGAGGTACCGCTCACGGCTTGGCAACACCGTGTTTGGTTTAATGGCGCCCTTCCACAACCGACTACCACGGTTCGTTTAGGCCCCTTATCTATTGATGGGGCCACTTGGCCTGTTTTGGCCGGGTACACCCCACATCCGCGATATATGACGATACCAGTCGCGGAATTGCGCAACATGTATTCGGCTTTAGTACGAGTGCATCGAGCCTTAGTGCAATATGTTACTGGCAACATCCAGGGAGCCCCTCCTGGAGTTGCAGGCCATCCAGCTGGTGCAGCCGGAGTAACCATAAGTCCTGTCATGGTGAATTCTGTGATGGGCAAACGTCCACAACATAAGGATGATTTCCTTATTGGCTTGCAGAAAAATTTGATCAGTTGGAGGCAGTTTTTCCACATACATCTCCAGTGGATAAACATCGTATTTTGACGATTAGTTTGCCAAAAGACTTAATTCCCGAGTTGACAGCATGTGACAACTGGGGTAGAGTATTCGCAGCAGTATATTCTAAATGTTTTGGTACGCCTTCCATGACAGTTCTCCCCTCTGTAATTAAAAAGTACAGGATGAACACGGCCCTGAAGCGGCGGTGGAATTAGGGATGAGACTAGTGGGAGTGTTTGAAGTAGTAGCTGAACTGATCCTTGCGAATGTCAAGGGCGATGCAGTGAACTTTCAAGTAGCGAACGCTTTGGCTTTAGTCCCAGAATTGGACAAGCCTCGCGAATTACCGAAAATTATTACCCAGGCTTACAAAACTATTGGCAGAAACAGCCTGGGTAACAAGCCTTTTGCTAAACAGCAAACACAATCGCAACCACAACAGCAACAAACTAAATCTCAATCTGAGAAGGATGAGAAATTAGTCTTCACTAAAAAGAGCTGGAGGCTGAAAAAACAGGGTAAGCAACAGACAAAGCCGGGATCGCGAGGCGCATCCCCGGTTTCAGTTTCTTCTGAACGTACTTATGATTTACGCGATAGAGCGAGAATTAAGTCTCCGGATAGGTTTCAGATCCCTGATACGCGTTCTCCTCGTTCTTTACAGGCACAGACTTCGTCACAAGCCGGTGGAGGAGACCGCCAGGATAGAGGAAGGGCCCGTGAGGCCCCACAGGGACGCGATCAGCCTCGACAACAAGTCAGAGGAAAAGAAGAAGACGCTCAACGTTTTCGACCCCAATTTCAGAAGAAGAAAGTTGCCGCTGTAACAGCGAAATATGCCACAAACGGTGAGAACGAGACTCCTGAATTGGACGTGGGCAGTAACCCTCCTAGACAGCGCCGCGGAAGTAACCATAGTGCGGGAGGCGCTACGTCCTCATATGGAGGCGACAGCAACTGAAACATTCATTACTGTTGAAACAGCAGACACCAGAGTGGCACCCCTGATAGACTATTTAATATAGTCCTCCAAATTGAAGGTGATATACAGCGTGTAATTAAAGGGATTTTTTGGGAAAATCTGACCTCTTCATATGATATTTTATTGGCAGAGGCGGATTGGCCACCCCCATTCGTACTTACAGCGCGTAAAGGTGAGGAGGTAATCCTTCCGAGCTTTTCTAGACATGTCCCAAAGGACAAAGCAAAGGCTCTTGCAGCAGAATGGGCTGTGTCCCTGGCTCCAGCGTTATTCCGCAATCACGTGGGTTGGGATGAAGAATCTCCCCCCCATGAAATACCTTTGCGATCGTTGCCGCAGCCACAACCCCAATATCCCATAAAACGTGAAGCCAAAGGCCCCGTTTCCGAAATTCTGACACAGTTGGAATATCAGGGAGTAATTGAACCCTGCGTATCACCTATGAACAATCCCCTTTTCGCGGTTTCTAAACCCGATGGATCGTACCGTTTAGTATTGGATTACCGGCATTTGAACTCTCATTGTCGGACCTTTGCGGTGCAAAATACCCATAGTTCTGCGCTTGTAGACAGTCTTGTTCGTAAAAATACAAAACAACTCTTGACCTTTCAAATGGATTCTACACGCACAACTTAGCCCCGGAGAGTGGCCAATGGTGTGCCTTTACTTCCGGTGGTAAAATGTTCAAATTCAGGCGTCTTCCTATGGGGTACAAAAATAGTCCAGGAGTGTTTGCCGCTCGTGTTGTCTCTTTATTAGACGGCATAGATCCAGACGCCTGTTCGTATGTGGATGACATTTATCTGACAGACGATGAATTGTTTCCGCATCTGACGCGAGTGGACCGCATTATTCTTGAATTTGCGGTTCAGGGATACAAAATTAACTTTGCAAAATCCCATATTGCTGAGTTTACCGTTTTGTTCTTGGGCTATGAGCTCAACAATGAAGGTAAGGGTTTAGCCCCCATTTTCTGGAGAAATGTGCACTTCTGTGCCCTCCTACAAATCTGAAGAAGCTTCAGTCTTTGCTGGGTTTTCTGAATTTCGGACGTACATACATTCCCGAATATGCCCAGCGTATCAAGCCACTGTATGCCTTGATACAGCCTACTTTTTCGAAGTCTTGCTGGCTTCCGGAGCATACCTCCATTCTGCAATCACTGCAGACAGACCTTCTTGAGTCTAAATACCTTTTGACGCGTGATAACCACACAAACTTGGTGATTAGAATCATTCCAGGGGCAGTGGGTTTCACGTATCTAACCTTTAATGAAGGAGACACAGTACCTATCGCATACAAGTCACATCTATACACCTCTGCAGAAATGCGGTTCTCATCTGTGGAGAAAGTGCTAACAGCAGTGCAAATGGCGATCCTGAAGGAGCGCGCACTGGCACAGGGAAAACGCATTCTGGTGGTGACACCCTATCCTGCCCTAGAGGCAGTGACTAAAGCAAGTGTTCCGAACTCTAAAGCCTTGCACCCCCGTTGGATTCAATGGGCAACATCTTTGACGTCTCCGGATGTCACTTTCATTTTCGACTCTTCTCTTCAGACTCAGGAGTTCTTACAGTATGAATTTATTCATCCTCCTCCTTTGTCCTTATTGCCGCTTGAGGATTACGACTGTGTGATCTACACCGATGGCTCGGCACAACCGGCCACTGGGTCCAAGCATGCTTATTCAGCCGCATGTGCTATTGTTGCAGGTACGTTTGTGAACGGAAAGTTCAAATCCACTGTGGTGCATACGCAGGCACTCGGGGATAGTACCGCACAATTAGCCGAGTTGCGTGCTTTGGTGCTTGCACTTGAGTTCGTAAATCCTGATGTGACCACTTTAATCGTGTGCGATTCTTACTACTGTGTTCAATCATACAATGACAATCTGTTCTTTTGGTCGCAAAACGACTATAGAGACGCTAAAGGCAACACAATCAAGCACAAAATGCTTTGGGTTAGGGTGGCAGATTTACAAAGACGTCTGCCACTCACACAGGTGGTTCACACCCTAGGCCATCAGCGAGTGGGCGCACACGCTGTTGGTAACAGTCTGGCAGATGAAGCTGCCAGATCAGCAGTACTCACGTGTTCAGTAGCAGCAGTTACTAGATCCATGTCTAAAATAGACACTGATATCTTGGCAGCTATTGCTGCAACAAAAGAAGGAATTAATTACCCTAGAGGTTTCCTTCTAAATATTCTTACCAGATAGGTCCCGATCAGGCTCCTTATGTAACAATACCTAACGTTGGGGTTCGGCTGATCCCCAACGCGGACCGCAGACTTTCCTTGATGGCAGCAGCACACGAAGGCATGGCTTCGGCGCATGCTGGTGTGTCTGCGACAATTTCCATTTTGCAGCAGCGTTACTGGTGGCGTGGTTTATACAAAGATACACGTACTTATGTGCTTTCCTGTGACGTTTGTCAACAGATCAAGCCTTCAACAGTCACAAGACCACCGCAGACCTCGCTTGCGATTTTGAACAGACCCTTTGGGTGTGTTTACTTGGATCACTGCGGTCCATTTTCTTCAGACACTGCTTATAAATATATCTTAGTGGCAGTGGACTCGTGCACACGGTTCATCTGGGTCTGGCCACAACGGAGTGCTGACGCACGAAATGTCATTAGGGATTTGCGAGTCTTTGTGGGAATTTTTGCATGCGGCACCTTCCATTCTGACCAAGGTCCAGCGTTTGCCTCTAAGGCTTACAAGGACGCAATGGGCTCCTTAGGGGTGCGGGTGAAATTTTCGTCTCCGTATAGGCCTGAGGGCAACTCTATCGTTGAACGAATGAACCGTGACTTAAAGCAATCCTTGACAGCTAGAGTTATAGGTACTGGCAGGAACTGGCTGGCCCACTTGTATACTGTTCAACGTGCACTTAATAATCTCCCTAGAAGGCCTCTGGGTGGGCGGACCCCTTACGAAATGCTCTTTGGCATACGAATGTTTGTGCCTGACCTTGATGGTCTAGACATGGCGGCGCAATCCGCCAAGTTTGATGTAGATAATCATTCTACTATGTTACAGGACTTACAAGAAGCCCGAGACAAACTAGCAATTGCACATTTGCCTTCAGCCACAGACCCTGCTTTGCAGATTCCGGTTGCCGGCTGGCTTCCGAAGATTGGCGACCTGGTACGAGAGAAGGTGGAGAACAAAAAGAATTCGGCCCTCTTTTCGTGCACCGGTTCCAGTGCTGGGCTTGAAGGGAACACGTACAGTCATCTTACCACCGCTTCCCGGTCGCAAGGAAAACAGATACATCTCAGTGGAAAATGTCAAGCTACAACATCTGGCCGATCCTAAATAGTGTCACACCAGCGGTCTCTTGTCCTGCCATTTATCGGACAAGCGTTCGAGGTACGCCTGCACGAACAGTCACTGATGTTACCATGGAGATGGTTGATTTGCCTGAAAATATATTTGAACCCCCTGCATCACCCTGCATAGACGAGGACGAATATACTTATCCCGCCACAGAGTCGGTGGCACACCAACCAACAACGCCACTGAGTCCGACACGTTATTCTTTTGACTCAGAATCCAATTCATCACAAGTCCCGTCCAAGTTTAGTCTTTTGTATCGTGGTTTAGAGACAATTTTTTGATCCCACCTTGGACATACATTTGGATGGTACTTTTCTTGGTTTTTTTGTTCATGTCCATTGGCTTTGTCACAGTGTTCTTTCTACTCATCAATGGTCACTATTTACCTGAACGCTCTGCTGTGAACAGTGTTGCTGGAACTATGGCTCCACATTCCTCTTCACACATCATGAAGAGTGACCACACATTTGTGAACATTTCAGCGTTTCCAGTTGCTGATGGCATAGTATGGGATGCGGTAAACTTTCAAATACATGGTCCGACAGAAATTATTAATGTACCAAATGTCCTTCGAGTCTCGATGGGTGATGTAGTAAAAAGTAATATTCATTCTGATGATTGGGATGTGCATGCAGTTGAAGCATTGTTTGCTGATTTAAAATATTATGCCTCTTTTAATGCTGAAGACTTGTATATGAATTCTGCGAATTATGCCGATTTGTATTGTTACCAACATTGGGGAAATCATTTTCTCCACAAGCCAAGTGCACTACGTAGCCCTGCTACTTACACCCAATGGGAACACTGCCCAAACCCCGTACCAGGTAGTTCCCAAACTCTTCGAAATAAATTCACCTATTTTACTGATTTTAATCGATCGAACCCTGGGTCATATTATTTTAAATTAAAAACTCCATTGACTCAGAAAATAATGTTGACCCATACTAAATTATTATATTCGGGTTCCTTTTTGAGCGCCTTGGCGGTGGGTGGTTATGAATATTGGAAAGACACAGTGGATTTGAAATCAATTTGGGGTTCGAAGCCATGGCAGGTGCAAGGCACTGAGGCCTTGCACCGTGCTTGCCTTATCCCAGCCCAAATTCTATTTCTAAATGCTTCCATTTATCAGACCACGTGTTGGGGGTTGGCTACCGTTAAACAACTAAATGCGCCAACCATCCCATCCTTGTCGAGTCTGCCAAATGATAGTTTGCATTTTAATATGTCCCTTATGGCGTTACAGGCTCAGTTTCAGAATAATTCCTTTAACGTTTCTGCACTGATACAGTCACCCTGGTTGGCATGGCCCATATCATCTAATGCATGCCAACTGCGTTTTCATGGCACAGTTCCTGGCTACATACAGGACAAGCCTGATCCAAGATTTACTGAAACTCGTACTGTGACCACGTATTCAGTCGGTAAATTATGTAAACAATGGTTACAACATTCGTCCTTAGACTCTGTTAAGAACCATTTATCCCTCCTATCAGGCACTATTGACTTATCTGACTTTATCTTGGGACCTCGTGGTCCCCGACCGAAGAGATTCATTTATGAAGCGTATAATGAGCTCTGGAAGCTGTCACAAATGGAAGCTGCTTCCCGTCTTAGAGAAATAGACCAAGCAAATTTGGAGAAGGTGCTTGCTGTTGTTGACAATAGTATAAATACCCTGTCTTCCCGCATTTACACATTAGACAATATTGTATCCTCTGTTGTTGATATTGTACAAGATGATGTCTCTATGTTGTATCATGGTCAGAATCAGTTGCGCTCAGTGATGCAGTTTGCATGGACTTTGCAAACTCTTAAGTTGGGTAAAGTTCCTTGGAATTTGTTAAACACCACTGCCCTCTTTCTGCCTTTTAATTTGACAGACAAACAGCAGTTCATGTCCATGAAAGATGCATCCTACACTTTGTTACATATTGAAAAAGTGGATCCTTTACCGTTCTCTGTAGCAGAACTAGATTCTGCGGTGTGGCTAGTTCATGGGGTTATAGCTTTACCTTTTTCCCTATTTGAGTTCAGTTCGTGCATGAAGCATTATCCTGTGGGCCGTTTCCAGCCTTTGGGTGGTGCTTTCCTGCATGAACTTTGGTCCTTGCCTTTCATGTATAAATGCCTTAGAGATGGCAAGGAAGTATTTCTCACGGGGGAGTCTTGTGATTCAACTGTGGGTCATTCGCTTATTTGTAAACATATTAAATTGCACGGGGCTTGTAGCGTTTCAGTTCCAAATCTTGCATGTGTCCTGAAGGGTATTCCTGCTCCTGCTATTTCTCCTACTTTTACTTTGCTTACCAACGGTAGCTATTTGCTTTTAAATAACGAGAATTGTTGTGGCCTGCAGGCTGGCATTCCGTATATTGTTACAGTCTCGCACAGAGTTGTCTGCTGCAAGAATGTGCTTTTTCCTCCCCTCACGACATCGTTGATAGCTCTATTTGGCCTTCCATTCCTACCATGGAGGCAGATTTCAATAAGTTGAGCAGAATAAAGGCCCTATTATTGAATGAGGAGGTTATGCTCACATCCGCCCGGGAGACATTCATTCTCCAGGTGGCGAGCACCCACAGTGAAATACAGGCCCTTTTGAACACTGACCTCCCCCAACATTTTGGGGAGTTAATTCATCGTATTTTTAACGCATCAAACACTGAGGGCCTGGTGCACTTTTTTAAGGTTGTGGGGTCTGGCCTCGTGTCCACCTTTCAAACTATTTTCGGTGTGATACCGGCATTCATTCATTCTATCTTTTCTAGCGTCTTTGGTGGATTCCCATTAATCCTCGCTTTGGCGGCCGGTGTCTTGCTGTTGGTCTGTTTTCTGCGCAATGGCTGCACTCCACTGGGCCCTTCTCGATCCCGAACGCCTCCAGCTGCTCCGTGAGCGACTCCTGGTTGGCTTCGATGTTCTGCCCTTGGCAACTATCAGTGTGTCCTACACTCTTTCCTTTTCGCTTTGCGTATTTCACTTGCGTGCAACCTGTGATGTCTTGCATCCGATGTCCGTTTACATGGACCATGGATTATTGCCTCTCCAATTCGTCATTGTCGGTACCGGATTTTGTTCGGTTGGTGGGTCCCTTAGAGGCCCATGAACGGGACTGTTCCGCTGCTGGTTTTATGATGCGTGCGGCTGCACTGGGGATTTTGGCACAATGGGATATCTGGGCGGCTGCTCAGAACCTCCTACAACAAAGTTACATTGAATATCACGCAAGCTGTCCCGCATTGCTTTTGGATGCTCCATACTCTGAAGAACATTCCTGCAGCTTTGACCTGTTGGACTGGATGGCGTCTACATTTTTTGACGATTCCAATGATGTCCTGTTGGACGGTATAGCGTTTTTCTGCTCATTCACATTTTTGGATTGATTGACTTGCCGTTAGTTCTCAGTAGACAGCCTCAATTCTGCTCAGGTGTTTGGAACTCTGTCTTCGTTTTTGTTTCGGCCGATGGACTGTCCAGGGGAGGGTGTCTTGTGGCTCATGGCCTCCTGGATGGTCTGGCCATGTTCCGCAGGCCTGGATGCCATGATAACTATTGCGCACGTTATTATTGGATGTTGTTCTTTCGCCCTCTGTTATTGCCAAGTGATTCTGCAACAGTCTGCATATTCTGTTGCTCACCTTTTCTCCTGTTCCCTTTTGGGCTCAGTCTGAACAACAGTTACAAGGTCGAATAACAACTCCCTGGTTTATGCTGATTTGGCCCGTCCCTCGCACCTAGACATAACACTTGTACAGCTGCCATTGAGAAATTAGTGTGCTTTTAATAATGTGCTTGCTTGCTCTAAGATAGCACTTGGAGACGACCTTTCCAGTGAGAAGAGCTGTGATTGTTTGCTGATGTAGTTTTGCATCAAGAGACTGAGGTATGGGGGTTCGCTAGTCAAAGCCCAAAGGTCTTCTATTATTATAATAAACTGGCTTCCAGCACGGGGAGGGTGGTAATGTTAGTTAGACATATATCCACTGCTTTATGAGATGCTTTCCCCGTTCGTATTCTATGGAGTAGTAACTATGCTGATTATATTGTTCTTATGTATTATGCTACTAGTACTGACACGTGTACTGTACCTTAGAGCACGTAAGTTGAAATAAACATTTTAACCTATACAGTGTCTCTTCATACGCATGTTGTGGACAGGTACGAATGTGACGAAAGAGTGTTCTTGCCTCTGCGAGTCCTGAGAGAGAGATACCGTGTTCTGGGTTGTCTAAGCATTGGTACATTGGTGCTAATGGGACGCTAAGGCTAGTTGGGTTGGGGTTTTGGGTGCTAAGGTTTATGGTTGGCTCACCACTATATTCCGAGGTCCTATTATCCTGTGCATAGCTCTGTATGTGCAGAAACCTTATGACAGTATGTACAATGGAATAGGATCTGTGCATTGGTGCAGTCTATCTCTTGTAATGCTAGGTTTAAACTTATCCATTTTAATTTTCTGCACTGCACATATGTGACACCAGCACTTCTACATGAAATGAACCCCAGTAACTCCTGCAGTTGCCCCAGATGCCAGGCTCCTGTCACATCTTTTTTGCATCTAGTGTGGAACTGCCCAATGGTGCAGGCTATTAGGATGACTGTTGTGGCATGTGTGGCTGCCATGGTGAGAATGCGGGTCACAGCAGACCCTGCTGTTTGCCTGTTGGGCGATATTCGTCTTTGGAAGGGTCGGAAAATGGAGTGTAAGCTTTTACATTTATTGGCTTCTGCTAAATTACGGGTCGCGATTACCTTGATGGGTCAGACTGGTCCTAGTGTGGAGAGATGGGTAATGAATGGGGCTGAATGGGTGATTGCTGAGGAGGAGCGATTAAAACAATGTAGACATGATGAAAAGGCAGATGGAGGATTTGGGAGTCTGGGGGGAACTTTTGGCCAAATGTGTAGAGCCTGGAGCACTCAGGCGCTCTCTTCAACTAAAGATGTAGACTCCACTGTTACAGATGCCTGATGACTTATAACGTAGTGGTGGAGCAGTTCAATTTGTGTGTAACGCTGCTGTGTTAATGTATGACATGAACTGTGCTAACCGTATCTCTTTGCAATATGGTTGGGGATGGCTATTGTTTATGTTTTTGTTGCTGTCATTTTGACAAAATCAATAAATGATGTCTATAAATAATGTTATTAGCAAAACAATCAACACTCCTCCCATGCAAGCTCTCAGCTAACTGTAACTATGAACAAGGCTTTGGTCTCCAACTGAAACTCATCATGGCAGACAAAAAAATAAATATAGTGTGAAGGCAATCCTTGAGCATTAGCGCTTATACTAGAATGGCAAAGAAGTGATTAGATATTTATAGAGTGAGTTGACACTATGCAGCTGACACCCCCTTCAGTTCGGAGCACGGAGACGGTTCTGCTATTTGATGAGAGTGACATTTTCTAATAATGTTTAGCCCAACAAACCATAACTCGCACACAAATGCAATGCCCATGTTCTAGAAATCTATCTATCTATCTATCTATCTATCTATCTATCTATCTATCTATCTATCTATCTTTCACTATCTCTGTATCTCTCTCTCTTTCTGTCTCTCTCTCTCCATATATATATATATATATATATATATATATATATACTCACTGATTAAAACAGAGGTTACAAGACCATTATAGTTAGGAAATAGAATTAAAAAACCTTCGAATTTTACTCAAAAACCAAAGGTTACAGGGACCTTATAGTTAGGCTCAGATTTCACATGCACAAAACCAGAGAAATTCAGCAGTTATAGTTAGCTGAGCACACTATAACGTGCACCCCTGCAATGCACTGCTTATGACCTCACATATTACATGACTCATGACATGGTCAGTAACATAACTGATGACATCTCAAATGACATCACTGATGGCATCATTAAGGGACTCTGAGTGTTTTTAAAAAGTTTATGAGTGTTAAATAAACATACCAAGGTGCATTGGTGAATCAGTGGGTGTATAAGTGCCTGTATGGATAATGCAGTGGGTGCATGACTGACTGTATATGTGAGTGATTAGGTGTCTCAGTGAATGTATAAATGAGTGAATGGTTGTGTGAATGTCAGTACCACTCTAACAGTTGGTACCTAAGTGGCTGAATGGTTGTGTGAGTGGGTTTGTGAGTTTCTGTATGGGTGAGTGATTGGTTGTCTGAGTACCTCTATGGGTGTATGAGTGTCTGTGTGGGTGGGTGAGAGGGTGTGTGAGTGCCTGCATGGATGAGTGAGTAGGTGAGTCAGTGGGAGTATGAGTTAGTGAATGGGTAAGAGAAGGGCTCTATAAGTGTCTGAGTGTGTGTATGGCTAGGTCGGTGAGTGAATGGATGTGTCAGTGGTATATGGGTGAGTAACTGCATATATGGAAGGCAGTATAGGTGAGTGTTGGAGTATATAAGTGTCTGTATGTGTGACTGAGTGCTTGTGAGAATGGCTGTATGGGTGAGTGTATGCTTGTGTCAGTGACTGTATAGGTGAGTGAGTATGTGTCAGTATCTGTATGAATAAATCAGTAGGTGTGTTTATAAATGTATAGGCGAGTAAATGGCTGTATGATTGACTCTATAGGTGAGTAAGTAGGTGTGTGAGTAGCTCTATGAGTGACTGACTGTGTGTGAGTGGCTGTATGGGTGTGTGAGTGGATATATCAGTGACTGCATTAGTGAGAGTGTTGGTGTATGAGTGGCTGTATGGGTAACTGAGTGGATGTGTGTGTAGACCTATGAATCAGTGAGTGGGTGTGTAAGTACTGGTATGGATGTGTCAATGGTTTTTAGAATGCTAGTGAAGAAGTTGGAGTGGGTGTATGGAAGGTTATATTGGGGTGTGAGTGGGTGAGTCAGAGATTCAGTGGATGATGTCATGAGTGATGTAATTTGAGATGTCATCAGTGATGTCACTGACCATGTCATGAGTGATGTAATATGTGAGGTCATAAGCAGTGCATTGCAGGGGCACAAGTTATAGTTAGCTCAGCTAACTATAACTGCTGAATTTCTCTGGTTTTGTGCATGTGAAATCTGAGCCTAACCATAACGTCCCTGTAACCTTTGGTTTTTTCAGTGAATGTCTAAGTTTTTTTGTTAATTATATATCCTAATTATAATGGCCCTATAACCTTTGTTTTTTTCAGTGAATAATTTTTTTATTTAACTCTTTTTATTGCACATTTTGCCACATATAAAACCACTATCCCCCACCCCCGCCCTACCCTGTTCCAAGCCAAAAACAATCAATCAAATTCATTCATTGTAAACATGAAAAGATAGAAAAGGATAGAAAACGACAGCTATTTTTTTAACACATGCCAAACAGCAAATAAGGGGAGCAGGTATATAAAACCAAGCCTCTTATAGGCAAAACCATCATAATTGGGTATCGCCTCAAGCGGGTAGCAGCCTAGCCTATCCTACTCCCTGCCTAATCCAGTCTGGCACCCTAAGCCCCTTCCTCATCAGGTTCCTCCCTATCCTGATCCCTGATCCAATTCCTCAGAGGTACCCAGATTTCTAACCCCCTTTTCTTTGCCACCCGTACCTTCTGAGCGTAGACTGCTGATTCCAAATGAAAAATAGCTAAAAGTGGAGCCATCCATTGCTGGCTTGTGATCGGGACCAGGTCTAACAACCCTGTGGCCAGGCACAGCCTTAATACCGTCATGGCTGCAAACATAAAGGCCTGGGTGTGACTTGGTATTGATTCCTCGTCCACTCCCCAAATAATAAGCTGGGGAGTAATAGCTACCCGCAGCCCAAACTGGAGCTCTAACATTCTACCAATATCCCATTTGAGGCTGTCCAGGCTTGGGCAAGTTGCAAACATGTGGATAAGATCTGCCGCGTGGCAGCCATATCGGGGCACTGAGTTCCAATGGCCCCCCCACTTTTCAGTCTTTGCAGGTGTGATGTACAGATTATACCAAGTTTTAAAATGTTGCATCTGCAAGTTAGCTACAACAAAAGTGGTTTGCGCAAGATGCAATGAGTCTTCACAATCCCCTGTGCTCACCTGAAGGAGTTCTTCCCATCTGCTAGTGTGTTTAGCTAAATCATTCGCCTTCCTAGCTTTCAGCATCTTATAAAGTGTACCCAGAGCGGGTTGGGAATTGAGTAATGAATCAATCAGATCAACTCTTAAAAATCCACACAACCCCCGCCTTTCTTACTCAAGGAGTCTCTTTACTTAAAAAATTCCTTGTGCCCCAACCCACACTTGTCTTTAATCTCTTCAAATGAGCAAATGCCCTTGCTACCCATAAAATCCCACAATTTAAGCCACCCCCCATCTTTCCAGTACCTAACGTATCCATCCTTAAAGATATCGGGGAGAAAATCATTATTATGCATTGGTGTATGGAAGTTCAATCGCCCCAGTCCAAGTTTCTTCCGGACTGTAGACCATACTTTGTATGCGCATATCGTATTTTTAAAGTTGACCGGTTTGAAATATCCAAATTCCATTTGGTGCATCAGACAACCCCAGCCTCATCTCCTAGCAGTAATTCATACCTTGAGGGGGAGTCTTGCTCTCCTGGTCCCACTGCATCTTCCCGTTTCAACAAAACTGACATATGTTGCAGTGACGAAGCCCAGTAATATAATAGAAGATTTGGGACTGCCCAGCCTCCCCTTTCCCTCGGGAGAGTCAAAAACTTCAGGGCTCTTCTGGGGCATGTATAAGCCCACACAAATCTAGTAATCATCTGGTTAAAAGCTTTAAACCAGCAGGCGTTGACCTCCAAGGGAATAAGGGAATGGCCCTAAAGAAATACAATATCTTAGGTAGGAACAGCATCTTAACAACATTGCTCCTCCCAATCAGAGTCATCCTAAAATTATTCATTCTCCGAAAATCCTGTTTAGTTCTCTGAATCAGAGGGCCCAAGTTGCGCTCGGTGATCTTCTCGATGTCGGCTGAAATATCCACACCCAAATAGACAGCGTGTGAAACCACCCGACTATCATTAAATTGCACCCTTCCCTTGGCCACGATTTGTGTTTTATTCTGATTTAGCGAATACCCAGACAGTTGCCCAAACTTCCCCGCCTAAATATCCAGCTCTCTCATGAAACCCTCGAGGTTAGAAGTGGTAACTGCCAGGTCATCTGCATAAGCTAAAATGTTTGTCTCCCCCCCCCCTTTACAGCTCATTGGTGAAATTAAAGGATTATCCATGATTTTCCTAATCAAAGGGTCAATATAGAGGGCAAACAATAGGGGAGAGCATGGACACCCCTGCCTAGTGCCATGGCCTATAAACACTGCCTCAGACATCCCTCCCATTACCAAGATCTTGGCCACAGGATTAGAATAGAGAGATTGAATTACAGTAATAAACCCTAGACCCAGGCCTTTTTTTTCAATTATATCCCATAAAAAAACGCCAGGAGACTCTATCGAACGCTTTCTCTGCATCAAGCAGAATTAGCGCCATAGGGCCTCCCGCTACACCTGCAGCATCGAATAATGTAATTGCCCGGCGAATGTGGTCTATTGTGCTCGTACCAGGAATGAATCCGTATCGAACTGGTAAAACTAGCTTCTTGATGACCCCTGCTAGTCTAGTGGCCAGCACTTTAGCGTATATTTTAGCATCGCTGTTGACCAAAGTGATTGGCTGATAAGAACCTAATTCTTGGACTAGTTTCCCTTTCTTAGGAAAGACTATTATATTGGCCAGAGCCCAAGACTCTGACGCTCCTCCCCCTGCATGTGCTTTTAAAAACACCTCGAGCATAAGCAGTTGCAGCCGGGAAGCAAACACCTTATAAAACTCTCCCGGTATAAGATCCATCCCAGTCGCCTTCCCCACGGGTGCGGATTGTATAGCTTTAATGACCTCTTCCAAGATTGGGATCTCCAGCATCTCTTTCTCTTCCATCGATAACCCCGGGTGCTGCATTCCCTCTAAGTAATCATCAAATTCTTGATCTTTTTGAGCCTCATCCTCCTTATACAATTGCTGATAGTACTTTTGGAAGGAAGAACGTCTACTGTCTGGATCAGAGGTCACTCCACTAACAGGGTTTCGAATTTCCCTTATCTGGCCAAGAGTTATCTTCTGCCTTGTACGTGCAGGTAACAAGTGTCTCACCCTTTCATTAAATTCATTTGTCTTATTCTTCCAGGCCGAGTATTTGTCAGCAGCTTTTTCTGCAGAGATGCCAACTATCGCTGTTTTGGCTACTGTTACTTTCAGCTGGGTCTGTTCTATTTCTTCTTCACCCCTAGCTACTGCCAAAATTAGTTGTTCTTCTGCCACCGCCAACTTCTCATACAGCTCTTGCAGTAGTTTTTTCCCCTTTTTCTGTTGGGCCCAACTGAATCTCGAAGTCTCCCCCCAAACCCCGGCCTTGAAAGCATCCCAGACAACTTCTAGCCAAGCTCTCCCTACATTCTCCACAATAAATCTCGGTATCTATTCATTAATATATTCTGCATCACATAGCAAGGCCCTCTCAAAAGTCCAGTTGGATGCGGAGGGGGGAGTTACCCCCATCTCCAACTCCACCACCAAAGGATTGTGGTCTGACATGACCCTGGGATATTTATATATTTTCCACATCGAAACAAACTCATAATACATGAAAAAGTAATCAAGCCTAGCATGTACCCGATGAGGGGCAGAAAAAAACGTATTACCCGGATCGAGGGGCTCCTTTTTAGCCCAAATGTCGGATAGCCCATGAGTCTGGCAAAAATACTGCAAGGATCTAAATACCCTTGGTTTCCGCCCCTGATATTGAGCTTCCCCAGTCTCAAAATTGACATGCGTACCATTGAGATTAATGTTAAATCCCCACAGATTATAAGGGGAAGGGGCCAATCAGCCAATTAATTGTTAAGCCTATCAAACATAGTCGGGTCATCAATCACGGATCCATATACCAAGAAGAGTGTAAACATCATATTGCCAACACAGCATTGTGCTATAGCCCATCGGCCATATTTATCCGGCCTGGTCCGTAGAAACCTAACCTTCCTCTTCCACGCCATGATTGCCACCCCCCGTGTACGTGTGCCTTGGGTGGTGTAGGTCACTAATTGAAACTCTGCTAGCTCTGCCACTTCACACCTATTTGCCTCGACGTGTGTCTCCTGGAGGCAGAGAATATCTGCCTTCAGGAATTGCACGTCCACATTGACCCTTCGCTTTTTCAGGGAGTTATTTAATCCACATATGCTATTCTTAGCTTACTCATCTATAATTGATAGTAGTCCACCAGCACTAATCAGTTAACCTGTCCAAGACCTTTCTTGAAAAAATATGCTTGGAACCCCCATGCCCCCTGCACCCAAGCCCCTCCCACCCATTCCCACCCCCCCAAGCCCAACCCCCTCACAACAAGCAAAGGGGTCACAAGGACCCTTGTGATGCCACCTGCAATCCGCCGCCCCTCCCAGCCGCCCCCAAACCCGCCCTGCCATGCGCTATCAAGCTGGTGATCAAGAAAAAGGATCTAAAAGGTCCTCTCAAGAAAATAAAATCCCAAACCCAAATAAGCCGTATTAAGAACAGTGCCCATTATACTAGAAGCTCACCAACCCCTACCCCCATGATGTGAATTCACCACCGAGAACATTTCAATTGCCATAAATTTTTGTATATTTTTTTTTTAACCCCTTATCAAAAAGAAGTTAGAACTCTATCCGGCTATTTAAACAGCCCATCATCACCCATTCAAAATCTCTTTCAGGAAGACCTGGGCTTGAATTTCAGAAGAGAAAACCCTGGTGGATCCCCTAAAGAGAACCTTGAGGCGAGCAGGACTCAACAAGTAGGCTTCACAGCCAAGTTTTTGAAAGGGCCCGATCATTTGCCGAAGCTGCCACCTTCTCTCCACTGTCACTTAGCAAAAATATGGTCTGACAAAAAAGGTATGACCCCCAAAAGCTCGATTGCCTTCTCAAAAATTGTCTGGCAAAGAAGGAAGTTCCCAAAAAAATGAGAATAGCTCTGGGCTTAGAATCGAGTTGCCCCCTCTTTTTCAGCATGAGAGGGAACCGATGTACCGTCTGCACCTTTGCGTCCCAATCCTAGTGTGCCAACTCAGGAAAGGCTCCCTTCAATACCCTCAGCATGAAAGCTCGAATGTCCCCCTCCCTCAGAATTCTCCGCAATACCGAGAATTCTGAGGTTGTTTCGAAGCTGGTGATTCTCGAAGTCTTCGAGCTTTGACATCATAGCAGACATCTGGGCCTCTTGGGATGATAGTTGACTTTCCATTGACTTGGCTCCAGACTCAAGAGCTACTGTTTGCTCTTCCACGGCCGTCAGGTGCTCAGAAATTTCAGTACAGGACTTATTAATCTTGCGCATAGCTCCTTGAAGTTTTTTAGTGGCCAAATGTGCCCTCTTGTTCTCCAACCGGGCTTCAACCTCCATTTGTTTCAGTGTGAAGTGGATTAACCCCATTGAAGGGGGAGATTATAATTCCAGTTCCAAAGCTGGTATTGCCTGTGGGGTTTCTCCAGCTGCTGAGCCCCCCTCCCCAAGGGCCAAATTTGTGTCAGAGTAATCCCATTTCATCTGGTTGGTAAAGTTATGATCTGACTCAAAACCAAATTGGCTAGCTCGTGTTTTTCTGTTAGGTTTTTTCCTTTTTTGAGAGACCACCTGCCTTTGCGTTGATGGCGTAGCCAAAAAGCTGCCACAACTGTCCCCAGAGGTGCCTGGTGCTGAATCCACGTCAGATTGAGGATCACTGCCCCCAGATATGTCAGAATCATCAGTGAGAGAAAAGAGTTTCTCACCCCCATCCGGTGTGCCCCCTGCTTTCTGCGTCTGTCCCCCAGCACTGGGACCTAGATTGCCTTCAGCCCTCGGTAATTGAGTTGCCAAATCAGCACTGCTAATGGCTGGTGGATCTAGCTTTTTCGGCAAAATACTATCCCCCACACCAGTTCCTGCCTCTGTCTCATCTGCCGACAAAGTTAAGCAGGCTGTATCTACCACAATATTATCCTGCGATGCCGAGTGAGTTAAACTATGGAGGGCAGTACTCATGGTCTTCACCCCCAGTGCTGGAATATCTGCCGTTCCTTTTGTTTGCTGGGTTGCAGCCAGAGTCTCCATGGAGCTGGCTTTCTTACTGCCAGCTCGCCGCTTCCCGTGAAGATTCCTGGGATTGCTGTTTATTGCACCCTGGGCAGGTCTCCGCTAGACCGCGACCCCTTCAGATTCACTTTGTTGTTGCTTTCCTCCGAGTCAAATTTCTCAGTAGGGGCATCATCCAGTCTTTGCCTGGCCAGCGTCTTCCAGCTGGCGGGGGCCCACCGAGGCCCCATGAACACTCCGGCATCGCCGCGGCTCTTCACCGTCTTTACACCCTTCAGGGGCATCGCGCACGACCAGCTCCGCCGAGCTCATAAGCTCAGTCCGCCAAGCAGGTCCGCAGCGGCTCACCACAAACGCAAGGTGAGCTGCTTAACTTCAACGATCTCAAAAGAACGTTTTCAGGTAAGCCTGCAGCCTTCTGGCCACCTGGAATAAAACCATCTGTGGTCCTCAAAGTCATCAAAACATAAGTATTATCTGCAGATTTGGGTGGGCGGCTCGCACGGCATTTCAAGCAGCTGCCATCTTGCTCCTCGTTAGGTTTTTTTAAATGCTAATTCCTAACTATAACATCCCTGTAGTGAATTTCTATGTTTTTTTAAGTAGCAATGGTGTTTGCAGAGTGGTGGGGAAAGACAGCTGGCCCTCTGACCAGCTCTCAGGAATCCTGCTGTTTAGGACTTACTGAAAGTACCAGACGGGCTTCTTGCTCCCCAAGGTCCCGCAGCATGCAAGAGATCTTAATTCTCAACTAGTAGTGTGCCAGGAGACGTGTTTACAGAGTGGTGCAAAAAGGGGGCATGGTCTCCGAAGACCTCTTAGCAAACTAGCTGTGCGTGACTTGCTGGAGGTAACAGGAGGGATAGGTGGCCCCCAATGACCCTCAATAGCCAACTAGTACTGAGCCAGGAGGCGCGTTTGCAGAGTGGTGGAGAAAGGACGTCCTTCATGATTGCACAGGTAGTGTCTGTGTGATTCTATGAGTGCCATTGCCAAGGACATGCTGTGAATATCGGTTGTTTTTGAGAAAGTGTAAAACACATATATAGTCATATTTTATGCACATTTTGAGTCTAGCTGTTTAGTAACATAATTGTTTAACTTTATTTTAACAACACATTAAACAAAAACAAGAATTTAAAAAAAATAACTTTCAACATCTGAATTCACGAATAAAATATAACTACAAAACACCCATAAAACTACCCATTTTTACCCAAACTCAACAGGAATAAAAAAACTGCTCCAAAACTAGTACAATGTGCACTCTGTGAAAAGATCCACTCTAAAGGTATGGATACAAAATATTCATGTGGGATGACGTCCATGGTCTATCACATTAAAACCTAAAATAGAAAACATCTCTCACTGGCAATCAAGTAGAGGGAAGCTGGAGGATCATCTACATCAGTGGCACCAGCAACAATTCCGACCCAGAAAGTCCTTTGAGAGGTGCAGACTACTGCAACAGATATCGCTCCAGAGTTTTCAAGAATGGCCAAGTACACAACCACAAAAAAAAATCAAAAACAAAACAGAAAATTATGTCATGTTACTGAGAAATAAAGGAATATCATTGGATAATTCACTTTTCAACTAAAAAAATAAAAAGAACACACCCTTTTATCTATCTTGAACATTCTTTAGGAGGAGTTCGTAGTGAGCATATTTGCGCAATGCACAATATGTCACAATATGTCACAAGACATTGTCAAGCGGTACAAATAAAAATATTTTTGCAGGACTTACCATCTAAAAACATACCGTAGCAATAGTGTAAAAACAGCAAGAAGGAAATGCAAGGCTTAAGGACCCTGAACTGCAATACCAGTCATAACAGCACTGGGGCAGAGTGTCCCTTCTGAGGTCCAATCTCAACTTCCAGATTTGGCTCCACAGTTTTCTGGGCTGACATCATACTGCATGGATTGTGGAGCTGTAGTGAGTGCTGGAGAGCAGTCCATAAGAGGTCTTCGCAAAGCTGCAAAGAATCATAAATGTAAATGTTTTGTTTTAATTTTTGGCCCTTCATAGTTTTTCTACATTAGCAGGCATTTATTTTATCTTACAAAATGGGTATCTAATAGTTATGTGTTGTTCATTTTATTATGTTCTAATTTATTGTAACACTAGGTACATATAACTTGCCGTATGGACAAGTCAAAACATTCCCCTACAGATAAATACACAGCTAACTTTTGCCAGTTATCATTATTTACTTTTTCACTTTTTAAAGACAAGTCAACAGTCTGTGTTTAAATCTTCTAGTGAGTGCGTCGACAACATATACAAGCTATCAACTGTAATATCTGTGTCCTGTTCTACAACTCCTCATTTTAACAACTCTTCATTTACCCTAGAATCCGGCTGAGGACCAAAGAAACGAAAGTGCACATTATCACAAACCTTTTCCAAATCTGCCACAGTACCATAAAAAAGTGCTCTATTTATTTCTCCTAAACATAAAGCAGGAGTTTTCACATAGTACAGCCTCCTAACTAAAGTTTGCACTGAAATGATGAAAAGTGCTCTGGCACACTTTGTTTGATAAACAAGCTACTGAGTGTCCCTGCAAATTTGTATGCTGTCTAACCCTGCAAGGATCCAATCCTTGTAAAGAACTTATTTTCTGTTTTAATCTTCACCTTGGAAAGACATGTAGAAATTTCCTTAATATATCAATGAATTGCTGTTGAATACTACAAACACTACTACAATTCCATTTCTATGCAAGCGCCTGCCTCCGCCTTCCTTGAACCTGTTCTCCAATAACTTGTTCTACATTTGTAGGTACCATAACCTCTTTCGCTATAGGAATGCCATTCTTCATTTCATAACATCGTCCTCTGTAATCAATAGCATGAAAAAACTATTATCCTGGAGATAGATTTCTTCATTAAAGAAAGATTCTGTACTGGAAGTATGTCTGCATTCTCCACTAAAAACTGTACAAAAGTTACTTCTATTGACTAATCTTATTTTCTGGTTTTGTCTCCTAAAGTACAACACCATTTTGTCAAGAGTCTTCTTTCTATTTATAATCAAAATAAAAACCTTGGCCTTCAAAGCAAAGGCCTTATGTTATGTTATGTTATGTTACGGGGTTTTATATAGCGCATAGCTGCCCCAGCAAAGGGGTGTCCCAGTGCTGACCGGCACGAAATTGGGAGGCTGCAAAAAGAGGGCAGATCCTAAGTCAGAGGGAAAAGGTGAGTTTTAATGGCCTTGCGAAAAGCCAGGTAGTTGTCCATACTGTGGATGTGGACCGGGAGAGAGTTCCAAAGTTTAGCCGCCAGAGTGCGGAAGGAACGTCCTCCTGCGCGCACCATCCTCACCCGAGGGACAACCGCCAGATGCTGGCCCATAGATCGAAGTTGGTGAGTAGGTGTATAGGGTAAGAGCAGGTTTGCCAGAATGCTAGGGGAGGAGAGGTTCATAATTTTGAAGGCAATGCAGAGGGACTTGAACTCGACGAGCCTAGCCACCGGCAACCAATGGAGTCGGCAGATGGCATTAGTCGTTGAACAAGTTCTAGGAAGGCCAAGGAGAGTTCTAACAGCCGCATTTTGAACCCTCTGCAGTCGTAGAATTTCAGCCTTGTTAACCCCCAGGTAAAGAGAGCTGGCATAGTCTAACCTGGTGGCCTGGATGATGAGTTGACGAGTGGAAGGATCGAAGAAACCTAGCAACGGTTTAAGCCCACGTAGGAGTCCAAAGCAGGTCCCCGCAACTTTTTTGGTTTGGACCTGGAAACTGATGGCCGAGTCTACACATACACCCAGATTTTTAACCACCTGATTGAGGGCAGGTGCACATCCCAGGGACGCCGGCAACCAGCGCTCGTGCCACAGTCTTTCCCTACCATCAAAACCTCAGATTTGCCTGCGTTAAGCTGGAGACAGTTAGCAGACATCCACTCCGCGACAGCTGCAAGATCGCTCCGGAACTTGAGGGCATCCTGCATGGAGTCGTCGGAGAGTGCTACTACCAGCTGAGTATCATCAGCATATGATACTGCCGTTAGTCCTCTGCTCCTGGCAACAGCCGCCAACGGTTGGACATACAGATTGAATAGCGTAGGGCTCAGCGCTGAGCCCTGTGGAACCCCTTGTTTCACAATATGTATCAGGGAGGCGAAAGGGGGGGCCACCACCTGGAAGGTTCTCTCAGCAAGGAAAGAGGCGAACCATCCCAGGGCCGAGCCCTCGATTCCGGCCTCCTCCAACCGTTGTAGCAAGATCTGGTGTGATACCGTGTCTAACCATGGGCAATGAACTCTGCTCCACTAGCGGAGGTTGCAGAGGTTTGCTAACTATGCATTACATTGAAAGCACGGAATTCATGCAAAAACTCCGACTTCGCCGCGTAGCGGAGTTAGCTACTGCACCCACAACCCTTTGATAAAAAAACTTTACCTTTACATGCTAAAAAGCATATAAACAATTCACAAAAGTGAGCTTTGAAAAATATCAGGCAATGAGAGAGATGATGATTTTGGGGTCCCCCCTAACCTAGGGGGAGGACCAAGCAGATGCCTTGAACACAAAGAGCATATCATGCTGAACGATTCGGTGGAGGTCCCATCCTCCTAGGACCACCCCAAGCAAAGTTATGGGCAAAAATACAATGCCAACCAAAGGCCCAGCAAAGCATTATGGGGCGAGATTCTAGAGTGCATGGGACCACCACCGAATAGTTCAGCATGATGTGCTCTTTGTGTTCAAGGCATCTGCTTGGTTCTCTCCCTAGGTTAGGGAGGACCCCAAAATCGTCACCTCTCTCACTGCTTGCTTTATTTTCATTTTCACTTTTGTGAGATGACTATATGCATTTTAGCATGTAAAGATTAGAGTTACTTGTTTTACCAAAGGTATGAGAGGTTTCTGTTTTATTAATTGGGATGAGATGCAACGGAGTTACGGAGCGGAGTTTCACTGAGTTTTTGTTCAACTCCACAGAATTCCACGTAGTGGTACTCCGCCAACTTCACCCACTCTTGACCATGTCGAACTCAGCGCTGAGATCTAATAAGATCAGCGCCGAAGTGTTTCAGCAGATAAGCGCTGTGGGATTGTTGTTTGTATATATATTACCTACTGGTGGTCGCCAGTAGGTAGTTATAGTTAGGACCTTGTTTCTATTCAAAAAGCATTTTTTCTTTTGCCAATATCTTTGGCGCCACTTGACGAATCTTCGCGAAAGTTTCAAAAGTAATGGTTCACTCAGGTCAGCTCCTGTCTTGAAAGTTTTGTGGTGATTTGTCAAACAGGGGCCGAGAAAAAAGGGGGTCCCAAAACGCATTTTCCCGATGTTATTTTCCATAGGAATTTTGAAACAGGCTACAGCCTGAACTGCTGAACGGAATTACACCAAATTTGGCAAAATGGTAGCTCTTGATTCAGAAAGCGCCCATTTTTTTAAATGGTGTAAACCGAGGCACAAGAAAAAGGAAAAAAAAAAGAAAAGGTGGCAGGGTAGAAACACCCTGACCCCCTAGGCCTGCTCATGGGGTCCCACAGGGCATACAGTAATTTAAATTCGGGGGTCTGTAGAGGACCTCCGGCCCCGGGGACTACCACCTCCCCGGGGCTTTGCACATATGTTGGAGGGGGCTGCGCGGCCCCCCTTGTGGAGCCTTCCATGGCCCTGGGGACTGCCACCCCCCATGGCCGGCTCCTGCAATGTCCTGGGGTGCCCACCCCCGGGACATTGTCGTTTGCTATTGCAGGGTGGGAGCACGGCTCCGGCCCTGCCATAGTAAACACCGCTTTGCTTCTTGGAAGCGAGAGCAGGAAAGCTGCTCTCGCTTCCAAGAAGCAAAGCAGAATTGCTTTTGGGCAAGGGGGGCTGCATGTTAGCAGCTCCCCTTGCCCAAAAGCAATGCCGGCTCCCGCAGGAGGCAGGGAGCCGGCAGGGACCATGGGGGCATTGGGGCTCCCCCCATGGTCCCCAACTTGAGGGCCGGACCCAGGGGATGGGGTCCCCAGGGCCAGAAGTGGCCCTGGGGACCGGGGGCCACTCGGCCCCCTCCCTTTTCATTATTTAAAAAAAAATATATATATAAGGCCGGGACCCGGGGAATGGGGTCCCTGGGGCCATAATTGGCCTCAGGAGGGGGGCCACGCGGCCTCTCTCCCACAAAAAAAACAGGCTGGCCAGGCCCCAGAGGATGGGGTCCCCGGGGCTAGAAGTGGCCCAGGGGAGGGGGGCCACATGGCCCCGTCCCTTAATTGTACAAAATAAAAACAGAGGTAATGCCACGGGGGATGGGGTCTCCGGGGCGAATACCGAATAATGGAAGTGGATCGTTTTTTTTTTTTTCTCTATTTGGGACTCGTGACCCCAACGCGGCTCTCAGCGCGCCCCCCGTGTAACATTGCGTTGGATTCGCGAATTCACCTCAAATAAATAATTTAGTAGTATATAAATATAGAAGGTAGTGTTGTATTTGTGAAGATGTTTTAAAGAGGTAGTGTGATTAAAGTTAATGATAAGATTAAAATTGATAGAGTTAGTAAAAATAAATAAAATTAAAAATTAATAGTTAAACCTGAAAAGTGTATTGTGTTGTAGTTCATTGAATTCATGCTTTTGTTTTGTGAATTCGCGACGGGTTCGCAAATCCTGAAAATATTAAAAAAGAGTATGTATGTTAAAAAAAAAAAGATTCACTGTTGGGTTATAGGGTGGCTCTAAAAAGAGCCCTTGTTTTCTTTATGACTTTGTTGGAGCTACATGTAAGTGCGGATGCACAGCTTTAGGTTGCTGAGAAAGACTCTGTTTCCTTGATCTGTGATGTGTACTCCATCACTTCTGTAGATGTCATCCATATCAAAACGTATATTGTTGTTATAGATGGAGCCCATCCTATGGTCTCTGAGGTAAGCAGAAACAGCTTTATTGACATTCTTCCTAGCTTTCTCAATCTGTGGACAGAATTGATTTGACCACTTCCATTTCTGTCTTTGGCATATATTAGAGTATACAAAGACAGTTTGAGGGAAAAGCAACATCAATTGTGCAAAGGTGTCCTTCATTAGCATTTCCTGACCTACCCCAGTCAATGTGCCTAGGTCATTGCCACCACAGTGCACAATCATGAGATCAGGGGCTTGGAGATGCAAAAAGGTTTTAACCAAAGGCATCAATTGGTGCCACTTTAATCCTCTCTGTGCAATCCATTTAATATCCACATTTTGTAAAGCTAGGACTTTGTCAATACGTCTGCGTTCAGCATACCTTTTGCACCAGAAAACATAGCTGTGCCCAACAATCCATACTGTAAGCATCTTGAAGGGATGTCTGGAAGTAATGAAAAGATGTCTGTAGCTGAGGTAGTCAGTTGGTAGAATGAGAGGTAGCTAAAATGGTAGACAAGATGTTGTTTTTTAAAAAGTAAAAAATTGATTGGCTGTTTAAGAACATTGTACGTTCAAATATAGGGTGTATGTTTCTTTCTTTAAAAAGCATGTTTCTTATTGGTTAGTAACAAATGTTTGAAAGGTACAGTAGATAGGATAAGGTCATATTTTGCAAACGTCAACCACACCTGCTGTTTGCATTTGTAAGCTTGTGTGCTGAACTTGAAAATATGGTGAACTTGTGACCTGTCAGTTCAGTTCAATGTTCCATGAACTGCTGCTATAGAAACTGGCATTAGGCAGAACGGGGGAAGGGTTGAATTCTATCTGTGGTTTTAAAATATGGAATTGTAATTTATATATAAGTGATATGTTATTAAAGTAAGATTTCCCAAGTCAGTAGTATCTTTAGAAGTGGTGTGTTCTTAAAAAATAGTAGTATTTTTATTTGTAATATATTTTTGAACTCCCGTATGGATTCGCGGCTCCATCGCGTTGGTGCACGGTGGAGTCGCGACTCCAAAAAAATTCCAGAATGAGTTCGGCACTTTTAGAAGTCAGTTGGTAAGGGTTAATATGTATAACCAATAGAAATGTGTTTTACAATTTGAAATTATGTAGGAAGCAATGTGATTTGTTACTAACATTTATTTGTGTGGAGAAAGAGAGGGAAAGTTTGCCATTACTGGTTTTACCTTGTTGAGAATAGTGCATTACATTGATTGCGTGCATAAGACAATCTTTTATGTATTTCTGATATTTCAGATTCTACAAATTAATTTGGAAGGTGAGTTATAAATTTGTGAGGTGTATTATGTATTAGCTTCATTTTTAAACTTTAAAAATTATTCAAGAACTGTGATGTTTGAAATATATTATTAAATGTAGAGATGTGTATTGTAGTTTGTTTTATTGTACTTAAATGTTGTTTGAAAAAGATTCTGTATAGTAATATATGTATATTGGACGATGGATTAGTGATTATGGTAGTTTGTTTTAGTGTGTGGATATGTACATTTGTAGTATACCGCATAATTTTAGGTGTTGCTTCCAAATTGGATGTGCAGTCTGTCAAGTTTTAAGGTGTGCATGGACTTGTGTCTGAAGTATGTCTCTACTTGTATATGTATTTTCATATGTCTTACACATTTGAAGGTGCATGATGTATAACAAAGATGTGTTGTTGCTTTTTATGTGGTAGGCTCTAGATTGTGAGTAGTAGTAGAATGGTGAAGATGCAGCACAAAAGTGTGGTTTAAAAGATGT
Organism: Calotriton arnoldi; assembly: GCA_963921515.1. Classification (NCBI taxonomy): domain Eukaryota; kingdom Metazoa; phylum Chordata; class Amphibia; order Caudata; family Salamandridae; genus Calotriton; species Calotriton arnoldi. Next base: position 773,347 of record CAWUFW010007653.1, on the reverse strand, counting down.
TGAGATAAGGTATTAGTGATTAGACTACTTTTTATAAGTCTCTAGAGAGGTACAGTTGAAATATGCCACATATTTTTGGTGTTTGCTTGAAATTGGAAGATTGTTCTGTGAATTTTTGAGGTGTGCATAGTGTTGTGGTACATAGATATGCATGCATGTTTTCAGGAATATGATGAGACTTATACCAGAGACATGTGAAGGGTTGCTGTTTTGTATTTGGCTAGGTGTAAAATTATAAGTAGTTGTACAATGGTAAAGTAGCAGCCCAAAATTGAGGTTTGAGATATGTTTGTAGAGATATTATTTATTAGAGTAATTTGTATGAGTTTGTGGACAGGTACATTTCAATTATACCGCATAATTTTCACTGTCTGTTTGAAATTTTAAGTGTAGTTTGTGAAGTTTTAAGCTGTGGATGCTGTTGTGACTGAGGTATGTCTCTACTTGCATATGTATTATGGTACGTGTTATGTGTCTGAAGATGATATATGTAGAAAACATAGGTATACATTTATCTGTATATTACTTTTATATATGATGCTGCTAGCAAAAGGTACAGACATATGCATGTATGCTTTTAGGAATATGGTGAGACTTACAGTAGAGACATCTCCTCAAATCACCCTGTCAGGATCTATTAACTCTTTCAATCACTTAGCCAGTACCGATGTACTTATAAAATCACTTAGGCACTACCTATGCACTCATGCAATCACTCAGACACTACCTTAGTACTCCTCCAATCATCCAGTTACTACCCTTGTTCTCATGCAATCACCCAGGCACTACCCCTGCACTCCTTCAATCATCCAGCCACTACCCCTGAAGTCCTATGATCACCCAGCCACTACCTATGCACTTATAAAATCACCCAGGCACTACTTTTGCACTCCTTGAATCACTCAGGTACTACAATAGTCCTACTCCAATCACCAAGGCAGTATCCATGCACTTATAAAATCACCCAGGCACTTCCTATGTACTCTTTTAATCCCCCAGATATTACCCCTCAACTCATGCAATCACCCAGGCATTATCTATGTACTCTTTAACCCCCCAGACATTACCTTTGCACTCATGCAATCACAAATGCATTAGCTATTTTTTAGCTATTTGGGGAGAGGATGTAGCCTGACGGCTAGAGCGGTCGACCGCGGAGCTGGGGAACCAGGTTCGAGTCTCGGCAATGACGCTCATCATCCTGTGACTCAGGGCAAATCACTTATTCTCCCGTGCCTAACAAAAATGAATGTGTCCATCTGTAACGAAACTTGTGCTCATGTAAAGCGCTCTGATACCTAATGTCTCGGGTCTATTCGCGCTATATAAAACTAAAAAAAAGCTATACACTGATTCAAACACCCAGGCACTACCCTTGCACTCCTCCAATCACCCTTTCAGGATCTATGCACTCTTCCAATCACTTAGCCAGTACCGATGCACTTATATAATCACTCAGGCACTACCCTAGTACCCCTCCAATCAACCAGGCACTACCCTTGTTCTCATGCAATCACCCAGGCACTACTCCTGCACTCCTTGAATCACCCAGCCACTACGCCTGAAGTCCTTTGATCACCCAGCCACTACCTATGCACTTATAAAATCACCCAGGCACTACTTTTGCACTCCTTGAATCACTCAGGCACTACAATAGTACTACTCCAATCACCAAGGCAGTATCCATGCACTTATGAAATCACCTAGTCACTTCCTATGTACTCCTGAAATCCCCCAGACATTACCTGTGCACTCATGCAATCACCAGGCATTATGTATGTATTCCTCTAATCCCCTAGACATTACTTCTGCAATCATGCAATCATGAATGCATTAGCTATACACAGGTTTAATCACTTAGGCACTACCCTTGCACTCTTCCAACCACCCTGTGAGGATCTATGCACTCCTCCAATCACTTAGCCAGTGCCTATGCACTTATAAAATCACCCAGGCACTACCTTTACACTTCTCCAATCACTGAGGCACTACCACAGTACTTCTCCAATCACCCAGGCAGTACCTATGCACTTATAAAATCACCCAGTCACTTCCTATGTACTCTTGTAATCCCCCAGATATTACCCCTTAACTCATGCAGTCACCCAGGCATTACCTATGTATTCCTTAATCTCTCAGACATTACCCCTGAACTTATGCAATCACCAATGCATTAGCTATACAATGGTTCAATCACCCAGGTACTATCCTTCCACTCCTCCAATCATCCTGTCAGTATCTATGCACTCCTCCAATCACTTAGCCAGTACCCATGTACTTATAAAATCACTCAGTTACTACCTATGCACTTATGCAATCACCCAGGCACTACCCTAGTGCTCCTCCAATCACCCAGGTACTACCCTTGTTCTCATACAATCACCCAGGCACTACCCCTGCATTCCTTCAATAACCCAGCCAGTCTCTACTTGTATATGTATTTTCATATGTCTTATACATTTGAAGGTGCATGATGTATAACAAAAAGGTGTTGTTGTTTTTTATGTGGTAGGGTCAAGACTGTGAGTAGTAGTAGAATGGTGAAGATTCAGCATAAAAGTGTGGTTTAAAAGATGTTGAGATATGGTATTAGTGACTACGCTACTTTTTATAAGTCTCTAGAGAGGTACAGTTGAAATATGCCACATACTTTTTGGTGTTTGCTTCAAATTCGAAGTTTGTTCTGTGAATTTTTAAGGTGCGCATAGTGTTGTGATACAGACACATGCATGCATGCTTTCAGGATGTTGCACTTTTTCACTCACTCAGGCACTACCACAGTACTACTCCAATGACCCAGGCAGTACCCATGCACATATAAAAACACACAGGCACTTCCTGTGTACTCTTGTAATCCCCCAGATATTACCCCTCAACTCATGCAATCACCCAGGCATTATCTATGTACTCCTTAATCCCCCAGATATTATGTTTGCACTCATGCAATCACCAATGCATTAGCTATACACTGATTCAATCACCCAGGCACTACCCTTGCACTCCTCCAATCACCCTGTCAGGATCTATGCACTCTTCCAATCACTTAGACAGTACCGATGTACTTATAAAATCACTTAGGCACTACCTATGCACTCATGCAATCACTCAGGCACTACCCTAGTACTCCTCCAATCATCCAGGCACTACCCGTGTTCTCATGCAATCACCCAGCCACTACCCCTGAAGTCCTTCGATCACCCAGCCACTACCTTTGAATTGGTGTTTTGACAAAACATGGTAAAGAAGCTTTACAAAGTCGGCTTTTAACGAACTTGTTTGGAAATGAAAACATACCAGCTGAAATAATGTACAAAAAAATTGGAGAAAGAAGCCTATAGTTTGCCTAATGCCTACACTGCAAGAGTATTCTACATTCAATGAAGAACTTTTGAAATTGGAAAAACAACCAATAGTGGAAATGGAAGCTATTGAAAAAATGGAACACGAAGGAGTTACTATTCTTCTCTCAGAGAAATTACAGTCAAAATTGGATTCTTTGGAAAAGTCGGTGCCTAAGACTGCAGGTTTAGAAAAGACTCTATATGTATGTATAAACTGTCGGGTCATTTTACAACGTAATTTGGATGTAGAAAAAGGTTTAGTAAATGGAGCAATGGGAAAAGTTGTTGGTTTTGTAAATTATCAGAACAGAGATGGAATTGAATTTTTGAAGATTAAATTTGATCAGATTGAAGAAGTAAAACAGATTGGACGTTGTACTGTTCGTTTTTTGCTTGTAAAAGACTTGTATGTTCGTAGAAAACAGTTTCCTCTTTCTTTAGCATATGCTGTGACCATTCATAAATCTCAAGGTTTAAGTGTAGACAGTGTTTTGGTAAATATTGGAAGTTTAGTGTTTAAAGAGGACATGGCATATGTTGCATTGTCTCGAGTAAGAACATTATCTGGTTTGTATTTGATTGATTTTGACGAGAAAAAGATTAGTGCTGATGCAAATTGTGTAAGAGAGTATAATCGGTTCAGAAGACTTTATGCTTCTAACTTAGGTGAATATCCCATATATCAGAAACGTGTAGTATGTCCAAAACGGAAATATGAGAAACATTCTAGTGTGATTCAAAAAAGAAAACAATTCAAAAGAATGATGAAGCTGCAAAGAAAATGAAAATGGACACTGTTAATGATATTGTAGGATACCGGTTAGAAAATAGTTCAGGTATCAAATGCTATGCTAATGTAATTGTGAATGTTGTCTTTTATCTAGAAGATCTTCATCATGAAATTATGGAAAATCGAGAAAAAAGATTCTGTTCTTTACTACATTATATTTTTCAAAAGTTGGTAACTGATAGAACTAAAATCCATACTGCTTCTGGCATTCGGCATCTTTTGGATATATGTACTGGTTCTTCGCAATTTACACTTAATATACATCAAGATGCACAAGAATTTCTTATGTTTATGCTTGCAGTATTGGAAGATGAAGGAATAGAAATTGAAAATTTGTTTGGACTAAGTTACAGATGGGATCATAAATGTGAAGAGTGTTCATTTTCTTCTACCACTGAAATAGACACTGAACAATTCATATATTTGACAATACCAGATTGCAAATCAGTGTCTTTTAACAAATTAGTAAAAACAGCTAATCAAGATATGAAATGTTCTTATTGCAAATCAGAAATGTTGTCAACATTATTTATAGAAAGATTTGGACAATATGTCATTTTAATGCTACAGCGTTGTAGAGCAGATGAAAGAAAATTGGAAACCAAAATTAAAAATTTTGTGGCAAGTCAAGTATCAATTTCAGGAAGAACTTTTAAAGCAGTGGCTGTTATTTTTCATGATGGACCTACTACAACATCTGGACACTATACTGTGTATTTAAAGTGCAATAAAGGATGGACTCATTGTAATGATGCACATTTGGAATTCAAATGTCGGTTGCCTTACGAATTACCAAATTCATATCTGATATTTTTGATGCCAAAGTTTTGAAAACATAATTCGGCCTATTGGGAAGATGTGAACACGAATTAACGAGTTTATTTTGGATATTTTCAATGCAAATGGATTTGGAAACATTATTCGGCCTATTGGGAAGATGTGAACAATTACTGTTTGGATTATTGTTTGTGCTAATTCTTATTGCATTTGCAAAATTGTGTTTGAAAGAAGTAGTTTATATATTTGAACTTTATATTATACGCGCTGTAAATGAGAGTGTATATTTTAGAAAATTTGCTTCAGAGAAATAAATGATTTAATGTAGTTGAAGAATGTAATTTAGAATCTGTAGATAGGTAAACAGATATTTGAACTTGTAAAGATTTTCAACGCAGATTTTTCTTTTTACAATCTCATTGATTGTATTTTTTCCCCGCTGTTATATGATGATCTCCATTGAAATCTTCAGTAGAATCTGAAAACAGCAAAAGGGAAACTGAATATGTTATGTATTTCTAAAATTATGTTGTGTTCTTAAAACTATAATTTTATATGCAATAACAGATTTTCTTCTTTTTTTTTACAGAAAGTAATACTAAAGTTTTAAATGATTTTAAATTCAGTTTAGAACAAAACTACTGTAAAATAGTTTCACTGAATTTTGTATCTCCTTTAATAAAGAAGGTAAGATGAAATAATGTAATAAACATAATAATATGAAGAAATGTTTACAGTCAGTTTTACTGCACTCATCCATTTTTCAAACACTACACATGCACTGATGTATACAGTTAGGCACTATTCCCACAACCCTGCCATCACCCATGCACTATCCATGCATTTCTCCAATCACCTAGCCTGTACCCATACAGTTATAATATCACCCAGACACTACTTATGTACTCCTCCAATCACCCAGGCACTATCTGTACACTCATACAATCAGCTAGACCTTACACGTACACTCTTCCAATCACCAGGTAGTACCTATACACTTCTCCAATCCCTTAAACATTATCCCTGCACTCATGGAATTACCCAGACACTACCCTTGCACTCTTTCAATCATCCAGGCAGTATCTATACAATGCTCTATTCATTCAGACAGTACACATAACACTTATAAAATCACCCAGGAACTATTTATACAGTCCTCCATTCACCCAGGTACTACTCCTGGACTCCTCCAATCACCCAGCCAGAACCCTTCAAGTTTTAAAATCACTCAGGCACTACCTATGCACTCTCGAATCACCCAGGCCCTACCCCTACACTCTTGCAATCAGCAAAACATTACCCCTACACTCATGCAATTACCGAGGTATTAACTATGCATTCCTCTAATCCCCCAGACATTACGCCTGCACTCATGCAATCACTTAGGTATTAGCCATGCACTCCTCCAATGCCGCAGACATTACCCCTGCACTCATGCAATCACTTAGCATTACACATGCACTCCTCCAATGACCCTGACATTACCTCTGCACTTTTGCAATCACCTAGATATTACCCTTGCAGTCTTTCAATCACTCAGGCAGTACCCGATCATTTATAAAATCATCCAGGCACTACCTATGCACTCATGCAATCACACAGGCACTACTGATGCACTCCTCAATGTACCTAGGCATTACCCATGCACTCCTCCAATCAGCCATGCACTATCCATGTACTCCTTTAATCACCCAGTCACTACGCTTGCAGTCTTCCAATAATCCAGGCACTACCGCAGTAGTCATATAATTACCCAGGCAATACCCATACACTTATAAAAATACCCAGACACTACCTATGCACTCATGTAATCGCACAGGCACTACTGATGCACTCCTTGTTGCACCTAGGCATTACCATGCACTCCTCCAATCATCCAGCCAGTACTCATGCACTTATAAAATCACCCTGGCACTACTTATGCACTTTTGCAATTACCCACAGACTACCAGTACAGTCATGCAACAACACAGACATTACTCTTGCACTCATGCAATCAGCCACACATTTCTCATGCACTCCTCCAATTATCTACACATTACCCCTGCACTCTTGCAATCACTTAGGCATTATCCATGCACTCCTCCAATCATCCAGCGAGTACCCATGCACTTAAAAAATCACCCAAGCACTACTTATACACTTTTCCAATCACCCAGGCACTTCCACTACAGTCATGGAACAACCCAGACATTACTGTTGCACTCATGCAATCAGCCAGATATTACTCATGCACTCCTCCAATTACCTACACATTACCCCTGCACTCATGCAATCACTTAGGCATTACCTATCCACTCCTTCAATGACCCAGACATTACTCCTGCACTCATACAATCACTTAGGAATTACCTATCCACTTGTCCAATGACCCACAGATCACCCCTGTACTCATGCAATCACCCATGCCTTACCTATGCACTCATGCAATAAACCCAAGCACCCAGGCACTACCCATGCACTCATGCAATCACTCAGGCACTACCCATGCACTCATACATGCACTCAGACACTTCTGCTGCACTTATGCAATCACCCAAGCACTACCCATGCAGTCTTCCAATCATCCAGGCTCTACCCATACACTCATGCAATCACCCAGACATTACCTATGCACTCCTCCAATCACTCAGGCACTACCCCTGCACTCATGCAATCACCCAGGCACTACCTATGCACTCATGCAATAACCCAAGCACTACCCATGCACTCCTTCTATCACCCAGGCACTACCCATGCACTCATGCAATCACTCAGGCACTACCCATGCACTCAGGCACTTCTGTGGCACTCATAAATCACCAAAGCACTACCCATGCAGTGTTACAATTATCCAGGCACTACCCCTGCACTCATGCAATCACCCAGGCATTACCCATGCACTCCTCCAATCACCCAGACATTACTTCTGCACTCATACAATCACCCAGGCATTACCCATGCACTCTTCCATGCACCCAGGGATTACCCATGCACTCCTTCAATCACCCAGACATTACCCCTGCACTCATGCAATCACACAGGCATTACCCATGCACTTATACATGCACTCAGGTACTTCTGCTGCACTTATGCAATCACCCAGGCATTACCCATGCACTCCTTCAATCACTCAGGCAGTACTCATGCACTTATAAAATCATCCAGACAGTACCTATGCACTCATGCAATCACAGAGGTACTACTGATGCACTCATCGATGCACCTAGGCATTACCCATGCACTCCTCTAATCAGCCATGCACAATCTATGTACACCTTCAATTATGCAGGCACTACTCTTGCACTCATCCAATACCTCAAGCACTACCACTGTACTCATATAATTACCCAGGCAATATCCATACACTTATAAAAATACCCAGACACTACCTATGCACTCATGTAATCGCACAGGCACTACTGATGCACTCCTTGTTGCACCTAGGCATTACCATGCACTCCTCCAATCATCCAGCCAGTACTCATGCACTTATAAAATCACCCTGGCACTACTTATGCACTTTTGCAATTACCCACAGACTACCAGTACAGTCATGCAACAACACAGACATTACTCTTGCACTCATGCAATCAGCCACACATTTCTCATGCACTCCTCCAATTATCTACACATTACCCCTGCACTCTTGCAATCACTTAGGCACTATCCATGCACTCCTCCAATCATCCAGCCGGTACCCATGCACTTAAAAAATCACCCAAGCACTACTTATACACTTTTCCAATCACCCAGGCACTTCCACTACAGTCATGGAACAACCCAGACATTACTGTTGCACTCATGCAATCAGCCAGATATTACTCATGCACTCCTCCAATTACCTACACATTACCCCTGCACTCATGCAATCACTTAGGCATTACCTATCCACTCCTTCAATGACCCAGACATTACTCCTGCACTCATACAATCACTTAGGAATTACCTATCCACTTGTCCAATGACCCACAGATCACCCCTGTACTCATGCAATCACCCAGGCATTACCTATGCACTCATGCAATAAACCCAAGCACCCAGGCACTACCCATGCACACATGCAATCACTCAGGCACTACCCATGCACTCATACATGCACTCAGACACTTCTGCTGCACTTATGCAATCACCCAAGCACTACCCATGCAGTCTTCCAATCATCCAGGCTCTACCCGTACACTCATGCAATCACCCAGACATTACCTATGCACTCCTCCAATCACTCAGGCACTACCCCTGCACTCATGCAATCACCCAGGCACTACCTATGCACTCATGCAATAACCCAAGCACTACCCATGCACTCCTTCTATCACCCAGGCACTACCCATGCACTCATGCAATCACTCAGGCACTACCCATGCACTCAGGCACTTCTGTGGCACTCATAAATCACCAAAGCACTACCCATGCAGTGTTACAATTATCCAGGCACTACCCCTGCACTCATGCAATCACCCAGGCATTACCCATGCACTCCTCCAATCACCCAGACATTACTTCTGCACTCATACAATCACCCAGGCATTACCCATGCACTCTTCCATGCACCCAGGGATTACCCATGCACTCCTTCAATCACCCAGACATTACCCTTGTACTCATGCAATCACACAGGCATTACCCATGTACTTATACATGCACTCAGGTACTTCTGCTGCACTTATGCAATCACCCAGGCATTACCCATGCACTCCTTCAATCACTCAGGCAGTACTCATGCACTTATAAAATCATCCAGACAGTACATATGCACTCATGCAATCACAGAGGTACTACTGATGCACTCATCGATGCACCTAGGCATTACCCATGCACTCCTCTAATCAGCCATGCACAATCTATGTACACCTTCAATTATGCAGGCACTACTCTTGCACTCATCCAATACCTCAAGCACTACCACTGTACTCATATAATTACCCAGGCAATATCCATACACTTATAAAAACTTGCAGACACTACCTATGCACTCATGCAATCACACAGGCACTACTGATGCACTCCTCGATGCACCTAGACATTACCCATGCACTCCTCCAATCATCCAGGCAGTACCCAGGCACGCATAAAATCACCCAGGTACTACCTATGCACTCATGCAATCATCCAGGTACTACCTTTGCACTCATGCAATAACCCAAGCACTACCCATCCAATACTCCAATTACCCAGGCACTACCCATGCACTCATGTAATCACTCAGGCACTACCCATGTACTCATACATGCACTCAGGCACTTCTGCATCACTCATGCAATCACTCAAGCACTACCCATGCAGTCTTACAATCAACCAGGTACTATCCCTGCGCTCATGCAATCACCGAGGCATTACCCATGCACTCCTCCAATCACCCAGATATTACTCCTGGACTCATACAATCACCCAGACATTACCCCTGCACTTTTGCAATCACACATGCACTATCCATACACTTCTCCATATATTCCACTTTGCACAATTCATACAACACTTACAAATTTGTCTGTTATTAACCAAATAGGCGGTTCTGAAAAGAACCATTTTTTTCCTTCTTTTTTTGTTTTATATTTTTTTTTAACTCTTTTTTGATTTTTTTTGGTGTTTTTTTGTTAAAAAAATAAAAAAATAAACAGAACCAACAGTAAAAACATTCAAAAAATTATGTAATTAGAAAGTCATTGCATAATTTAAAAATAATAATAATAACAGTGGTGGTTCTCAATAGCAACCAGGATAGCATCCACTGATTGCTCACCAAAACATAAGGTCTTCTTACATTTAATGCAACGCTGCTCCACTCAGGCAAAGTCAGGGAAGATGTTTGTTGTAGTAGATGTGGAAGCAGATGAGGTGCTAGGTCCACCAGTGTTCTCCTCAGTTGCCTGCTTTTGTTGTTCGTGTCACAGTTGTTCTCTTGCGAGACGCTGAGGGTGCATTGTTTGCAAATGCTTGAGCATAGACGACGTGCCGCAAGAATATTTTTTTCTGATCCTCGTGAGAGGACCTTCTTACAAATGGTGCATGTCACTTTGCAGGCATTCACCTTTTTCTCCCCAGGTGGTATGGAGAAAAATGCCCAGACGATACTCTCATACCAGATTTTGATGGATTCATCCAAGTCTTCTTACTCTTCTGGTGGAAGCTGCTGAGGTGGTTTGCCAGCTGCCATTTTTCGATGGAACAAAAAAAACACCAAAAAGAGACAAAGAAGAGAAGCAAAAGACAACAGGTGTGTCTTCTGAGATGCACTTGAAAGAATGAAAAAAATGGGTGGGGTCCTTCAAGTTCTAGAATCAAAAGCTTCTAAACCAATGAAATTGTTTCTTTTGAAGTCATATGGTATTCGCGCACCCGGCGCGATTCCCGAAAAATATATTTAACAATAATATATCTTTATTAGAATAACAAATATATGATATTTACAATTATGTTAAATAATCTCTTGGTATAATATATGTAATAAAGTTATATACATATATATTTAAAACAAAAAAATTTACGTTGGATTCGCGCACCTGGTGCGACCCTCAGAAATACATCTGTGACGTTACGCGGGGCCGAGAATCGGGCACCCTTCGCATACCAAACGCGCATCCTACACGACTTAACCAATATTGCAGCAAAATTCTTGGATTCGCGCAACCACCGTGATTGGTACACGATCGGTACGCGAATCCACTTTTTTAATAAAAAAAATATTAGAAATGTAAATTCATATTTTAAGAAAAGTATTTTTTTGGACATTATACTTAGAAATTAGCATTTAAAAAAACTTTGAAATTCACTGAAAAAAATAATAGGTTTGAGGGACGTTATAGTTAGAAATTAGCATTTAAAAAACCTTAGAAATTTACTGAAAAAACCATAGGTTTCAGGGACGTTATAGTTAGAAATTAGCATTTAAAAAACCTTTGAAATTCACTGAAAAAACCATAGGTTTCAGGGACGTTATAGTTAGAAATTAGCATTTAAAAAAAACCTTGGAAATTCACAGAAAAAACCACAGGTTTCAGGGACGTTATAGTTAGTTGGACATTTCACTTATACAAAACCAGAGCAATTCGGCCGTTATAGTTAGTTCCGCTAACTATAACTCGCACCCCCCACAATGCACTGCGGATGACGTCACATATTACATCATTCATGACATGGTCAGTGACAACACTGATGACATCTCAAATGACATCACTGATGACATAATATGTGATGTCATCAGCAGTGCAGTGCAGCAGTGCATTGCGGGGACCCCGCGAGTTATAGTTAGCTGAACTAACTATAACGGCCGAATTTTTCTGGTTTTGTATGAGTGAAATGTCCAACTACCTATAACGTCCCTGAAACCTATGGTTTTTTCAGTGAATATATATATATGGTTTTGCATATTCAACAATGAGGCATTATGGACTCTGTGGTCCGCTCAACAACGAGCTGAGTTCAGTGAGCATAAATGGTGGATGCAAAAAACATGAAACTTTATTGATTATTCTATGCATCAAATTTAAAGCAAGTTTTTCACTGACTTTGTTTTACAACCTCAGTAACAATCCATTTGGATGTTTATTTTCTATGAGTCTTTTTAAGCACTGAGACAATGCATGTCCGTTTTCACTGTTGATAAATTGGTGGAATAAATAGCTAACAGATGACCACCCCTTGAATTAGCATATGATTAAGACTCAGATGGAGTTGAAACGCATTATGCTACACATTTTGCTGCAATTAAAGATCTGTTACGAATGACTGGCTGGAGGGCTTGGTTACACAGTACCGGAAGGTGCAGTACGTGTTTTCTTATGGAATATATATATTATAATTTTAATATGGCGGCATCTGAAGAAGTCATTAGACGAAACGCGTCATGCCGATGGCCATTAATAAAAGCAGCCCTCTGTGGAGACCCGTGTGTGCTCGATTTCCTTGCAAATACAAGGGAGTGTGGAGTGTGTCCGTACTGTGGAGAAATCCTTGGATTACAGTGGCGACTGCGTGATATATATATATATATATATATATATATATATATATATATATATTTTTTTTTTTTTTAAACACCTCCATTTTAACTTTTTTTCCTGTGGAAAACTACCTCATTCAGCTCCAGCCTTCTCCTGACTAATATTGCTCCTTCACTGCAAAACTAATTCTGTCCACAGATTGGCAAAGACAGGAAACATGTTAATAAAACTGTTTCTGCAGTCCTCAGAGACTATCGCATGGGCTCTAGCTATAACAACAATCTGTGTTTTGACATGCATGGAATTTATAGAAATGATCGAGTGCATTTTACAGACGAAGGCAACAGGGTGTTTCTAAGTAACCTGAAACTCTGCATCCGGTCTTTTGTGTAGCAGTCATATACACATAACCAACGCAACAGCTCTTGTCAGAGCCACCCTAGTACCTGTACCTGAAATATTGTGATGTTTTTTTTCTAAAAGATTTTTTTGTTTTGTTTTTGGTGATCTTCGTGATGACATCACGATCCCCACAGACACGTCATGAAAACAGAAAACAAAAGCAGATATTTAATGACCACCTATACATCCAAAAATATTATGTAAACATATCAATTCTGAACATTGCACTACACATAGTACTACATACATACTTTTTTCAAAGCATGTTTAAACGCATATTTTTGTACTAGGTTTCTTTAAAAACCATCTTTAAGGCCTATTTTCCGTTTTCGCGTTTATTCGAGATGTCACAACAACGTCATTAACTGCGACGATCGCGCCTTTTACATAAAGTCAAAACACATATATGCACACATATCACAGTATTTTACACACTAGAGGTTTATTACTGTACACTTCAAACTCATGTTTTACTAGTGTATTTCTAGAACAACCATCTCTAAATCTTAGGTGTGTCATGGGCTCATGACACACCTAAATAGCAACTACATTCCTTGAACCCAGTACAGAGTCCTCTAACTACCGCAGGCCACCCAACATAGGTATATGAGTTTTAAAGATTGTGGACTTTCTACCAGATTTTCATACTTCCTGAACTCTGTACCAGTTTTGTGAACTTTAGAACATAGGGGCATATTCTCAAGGAACTATCGCCTAGTTAACGGCACTTTATCTCATCCAAAGTCGTGATAAAGTCATCGCCCCATTCACAAGCAGGTGCAAACAGCCGATATCACCAGTTTACCTGCGATAGCCGCAAAAAACATTGCCACAGATGACCCCGGCAACTAAAGCTAATGATATGCAGAGTAGGCGTTCCCGTGCAAAAATCCGCAACAACACCACAATGCAACATTCTCAACGACCAGCCAGATCGGCGATAAGAACACAAAACATGCGATAAGGCGCATTAGCAGCAGGAAATTACCACCTGCTCTGACCTGGTGCAAAGTCGGATGACAACCTGCACCAGAAAAGGGAGCCCAGCCCACAGCCACACCTGAAGAACAACAGATGCCATGGAGCTACTCATCATGCAGCTCGGAGCCCCAACAGGGCCACAACACCCACCACCACCACACCCAGGCCCGCCACCCCCCCAGACCCCCCCGCCCACCCCCCAGACCAACACGGAGGCAACGCAGACAAAGACAGCGGACCTTCAGGAAACGCACCAGCCTCACAGACTTGACACCAGAGAATGTCATTGCCCACTACAGACTCAAAGGTCAACCATCCTCCGCCTCCTGACCATCATTGCCCACAGGCTGACGGTACCAACACAGCAGACAACCAACATCCCACCTCAGACAAAGCTGCTGGCTGTGCTGCACCTGTTGGCCTCTGGGACATTCCAACCAACAACTGCCAGAGTCGGAGGAGTCTCACAGCCAGCCCTATCCAAGTTCCTCACACCTGTCCTGGATGCCATCATCAGCTTGGTACCCCTGTACCTATACTTCCCCCACACTGCGCAGGAACAACTGGAGACCAAGCAAGGCTTCTACGCCATAGCAGGCTTCCTGCACGTGTTGGGGGCAATTGACTGCACACATGTCCTACTTGTGCCCCCTGCACACAATTACCGCAACAGGAAGCACATGCATTCCATCAATGTGCAGGCAATAGTGGACCACCGGGGACTCTTCACTAATGTCGTTGCCAACTACCTAGGCAGTGTGCATGATTCATACATCTTCCGACAGTCCATCATCAACCGGCGCTTCCAGGATGGCACCTACGGAAATGCAGTGCTCGTTGGTAAGTACCAAATGAACACACCACACACCTCAAATCCACAATCATGCAACTCACAACTCTGGCACTGCACACGTCACAAACACACATACAACATGCCCACCCACCATACACGACAGCACAACGTCCTGCAGTAAACTGGGCTAGCCATGTACATGAGCCATCAACGGCATGGCACCTCAGCCACACAATAGCAGTATGTGGGGAGAGGTGGGAACCAGGCATGTGCGAAGGAGGCAAGTGATCCATGAATGCGAATGCACACAATGCCAAGTGTGGCGTGGAAGTGCTGGACAGACTGCAGTATGCAGACCACAGACATATCCATGTCGACATATACTGCTGGTGGTGGTAGTGTTGTGGACAGTGGGCGCAACCATGTCACCCCAGCAAGTGGGGAACATCTTGGAAATGTAACCTGTAACGTCCCCCTGTAAGCGTGTGCGGAGTGGGCTTGCCCGGGGTACGCCAGGCTAGCATAGGGGTGTGAATAAAAAGCATGTAGCCCTGGGCGTGGTTCTCTTCCGGAATGGCCAACGTGGCTGCCAGGGCGGCGCCTCTCACCCCGCCACGAGGCCGACATCGTGTGCGGCGGTGCCTGCGATCCTGTGCGCCTGCCGCAGCCCGGGCCACTAGTCCCCGAACCAGTCACGTCTGCCCCTGCGCATCCAGGCCTCACTGCTCACCTGCCGACACCGGCGTGTCTCCAAGAGGGCCCACCACGTTCCGGTGCCAGCTCAAAGCCAGAGGCCCCCTACCATGGCAGCCTCCTCAGACCATCACGGCCTCCGCAAGCAAGGCCCGCAGTACTCCTTTCACATTGACGTACTCCACCGGCATACACAGTGGTCAAGTAGGTCACACATTTGGAACTGAATCTTGATTACACAATGGCAGAGTACATATTTATGGCATCGTTTATATCCCTAAACTCCCTTCAATGTGGTGCCACCAACTCTGTGCATAGCATTCCGACAACACGTGTCTGTGGGCCCTTGCGGACTTCTGCCTTCGGCCTACACAGCGGTCCAGCAGGCCTCACACCAATCCAATACAGTCCATAACAGGCAGGACACGGCATCGTCGCAGGGTGCACACCCGCTCAGCTCTGGTGCCTCCACCTCCGTCAACCATGAATCTTCTCCACATGCCATTTCAACGCCGTGTGTTAGAGATCCAGGAGGAGCTGGCTGCACAGCGGTTGCCCCGCACTGACCGGTACCTCCGGCACACACTGCGGTCGAGTAGGACACACAATTGGAACTGAGTCTTGATCTGTTTCATTGCAGAGTTTATATAATTGTACAGGCCTCATCGCAGACTGCATCCCCTTCCAGCTCTGGGGCCACTGACTCTGTGCCACGGGAGTCATGGACACTCTCTGGTTGAACGTTGGTGACGTCTGAGTCTATGGCCTGGGGGTTGTCTTCATCATCATGTAGCTGATACTGACATCGTGGGGAAAAGGAGACTGTAGCATTCAACTCCTCCATATTGCCTGTTTCTGCCCTCTGCATCATGCCCTGGGTGGACACCTTCCACTGTCCCCCGTAACACTCTGCGACACTCTCCTTGGACATCAATTTGCGCTCGCTCAGCTCACCTGCCCTACCTCAGTGCATCGCAAGTCACCGTCCCGTGGCGGTGTGCCTGTGCAGGCCGCTGTGCATCCGGGGCCACCAACTCTGTGCAGCTCAAGTCCTGGAACCTTGCTGTTTGTACTTTGAACTCCTGATTGTCTGATCACTGTTGTAGTTGTTGCCAGCACCAACCAACCCCGGAGGGGTGGCGTACACTACCCAACTCCCATCCAGCACAGGCGTCACTGGACGTGTGGTCCTGGCAATAAAAGGTGCCGGGCGCACGTGCCCATAGCCAGTTCCACGGATAATCTCAGTGTGTCCGTGTGGTCATTATGTATGCATGTGGGCCCCGGGCCATACCACATTACGTTGTGAATGTACAGCGGGCGCAACCTAGTAACCTCAGGCAGTGGGGTAGACCTGGGACATGTGGCTGTGTCAGACCACCCTGTGAGCGTGAGGGAGTGGACCTGCGTACGACAGTATGGCATAGGGGTGTGGTCATTCCACAGGTGGCTCTGGGCGTGGTTAACTTTAGGCCTTGCCAGGGAAGTAACTAATGCGTGCGTCTCAGGTGTAGTGTCGGCGCCACACGTCACGCAATATTCAATGTTGCCATGTAGCATGCGCCCGGAGTACAGGCTCGGCCGAGGGGTAGATGAGGGTGCGCAGGCCCGCTGGGGGTCAGGGATCAAACATGCCAACTGTTGTGTGTGTCGCTATTTCCGCAGCATAAGCCAAAGGTCTACCCTCGGATGCTTGGCGGGTTCAGCCAGGCATGAACTCTACATCTGTGTCCGCCCTGTCTTTACCATTGCCCTACACACACGTGTCCGTCCACCTTCAGCTCAGGACATCACTGTGTTGTAGTCAGGCTTGTGGACATGCGCAGACAGGCATGACAATAGTGTGCCGTAGGGGTGCAAGTGATGCAACCGCACTGCGCACTCTGGTGAATATGCTCGGGGGAGGGAGAAGCGGCATTGAGGCTACGTAATCCACATTGATGCCGCTCATTTGCAACAAGCAGTACATGTCATGCAGGAATCACAAAGTCACACATATCACACAGCAATGAACCAGTGAGCCTGCCAACACATCATGCCAAACCAACTATTGACTCATGTCTCTCTGCACTGTCACAGGTGACCAAGGATATGCACTCTGCGCTTGGATGATGACACCCCTCCGAGCCCCGAACACACAGGCCCAGAGGCAGTACAATGCGGCCCACAAACGCACCAGGTGCATCGTGGAATGCACATTTGGCGTGTTGAAGTCACGTTTCAGGTGCCTGGACGTCACAGGTGGAAGGCTCCTGTACAGCCCAGACATCGTGTGCAAGATGATCGTTGCATGTTGTGTGTTGCACAACATATGTGTACGCAGCAGCGCACCATGGATACATATGCCAGATGCACCGGACGATGATGATGGGGATGAGGCAGGTGGACCACAGCCCACTGCAGCTGCAGCAGGAATAGCCCGTAGGAACACCATCATTGATAATTTCTTCACATGAGCACGTCACATTGTGGCAGTCCTTGGCAGTATTGGGACAGTACATAATGACCACAGGCAAAGCATGTGCAAATAAATGCATTCGTGGAACACTATCCCTGAGTGCATGTCTCTCATCTGTACAGGCACATCACTCAGACAAGTGTGAGTGCGACATGTATTGCTGTCATTTTTGTGATTTGTTCATGTGTGGTGGGTGTGTCACCTCTGTGCAGAGAGGCTGTTTAGGGTGTCACGTGTTCGAACTGCCAGTTCTGTGTGTCACAGTTAGTAGGGAATCCCACTCTTCGGCGTTTCACATGTGTCCAGATTCATTCCATTTTGGCTGCCATTTGTGTCCTGCAGGTGACAACAGGGCTCCTTTAGGGGTCAGATATGTACCACCATGATGCAGGGATGCCCCCTGTGACTCAGGTCCCACAACATGGGCCACATGTACGTAAGCGGGAGTCACTGCCCCTACATTCGTCCATGCTTTCGTGATTTGTTGGTCATGGTCATGACACGTCTGTGTGCAGGAGGGGTTGCTTGTCCCTCTGCAATGTGAAGGGGAGATGCGGTTTCAATGTGTGTTCCATGCATGTTTCAGCATTTGCGCAGTTTACATGCAGACTGCATGTCAATGTACATTGTGACTGTGGGGAGATGCCTATTTGAAGCGGGACGATGCTCATTTGTTCTATGTCATGGATGTGGCGTTGTGCTCGTACATTGTCATCTCACCGTTTTTTTACTCTGCTTTTATTGTGCATTTACCCGCATGACGCGTGGGTATTGCAGGCCTCTCACTGGTTATCGCTGATTTTTGTATCGCGATTGGCCACATCGCTACTATTTTTGCGTTCATGTTTCGCGTTTTTTCTGCGTCGCGTTAGTTTTAACATGTTCATTTGACGCGTTAACTTGTGTCTATCGCATGGTGCCGCCGTGTTGTGAATACCACGTTTACATGGAGTTGTTTTCCCGTGATAGACTGCGATGTGAAGGGTTGCGTTAAGCTACACTTGCGGTAGTTATCACACGTTCTTGTGAATATGCCCCATAGTTGTATGAGGGTATGTTACTGTCAAGGTTAACCATCTCAGAAAAAGGTTACGAATCCCAAGCAACAATCTTAACATTTCAATAATATTTAAACTTTGGAGGAGGGTCTTTTGGGAAGACTGAGTATCAGGGTATGCCCATGCTGCCTCCTTTTATGTTGTCTCCTTTTTGGGCTTTATTTTTTTTAGGGAATCAGGTCTGTGTACAATGTGTTGTGATGGCAGATGCAAGAGAAAATTTTCTGTTGTGGCCAGCCAATCAGAGCTTTCGGGTCCTCAAATCTGGCTCTGAGTTTACAGATGCAAAAAGGATGAGAGAAAAAGTTCCTTCGTCTAATCAGATTAATTTATATTTTTAATTTTGATCTGCAATCTGTCCTTGAAACCAAGGTCTAAGACAATTTGGCTACTAACAGTACAGATATCTTTAACTTTTACCCTCTAAAGCCCACAACACAATTCTTTTTTGTAATATTATTTCTTGAAATCTATGGAACAAACCGAGCAAAGGTGTTTGTAGGGATTGAGGGAGGTGAAGACCCTTCTCATGCAACAACCACAATACCTATCAGGTTGAACCACAAAAGTCGCCAAATTAACCTGTGCTTAACCCTCTTGTACCTTTTCTTTTTGCAGTTTTATATAGCATAAACTTGACTCAAAGCTATTGGAGCACTTTACATGATCACCGGTTATATTACACAAGGACAGAGTCATTTATTTTGTAGGCACAGGAAGACTACGTGAGTTTTCCAGAATCACAAGATGCTGAACCGATGCCAAGACTCTAACCTGGTTCCCCAGCTCCAAAGTTGGCAGCTCTGGCCGTTAAGCCACATTCTCTTCCCTTGACACAAAAGGAATCAGGCTTAACTTAGAGGCAAAGTGTAAAGTATTTATGCAGCATACATCTAGTAATAAAGTGAAAACACAACACAAGAAAAATCTCACACCAGCTTATAAAAATAGAGTAAATTATAATAAATAAAATGGTAACAGGGCAACAAAAATCCAATCAGTAGAACCGGAGATATGCAATTTTAAAGATGTAGGTATAGTGCCTAAAAGCACAAAGCACCTCTCGTGGACATCTGGTCGTGCTAGACCGAGGGAAATTTACAAGTTCAGACTGACTGCGATGGAGCACGGGCAGGATACAGGGACCAAGATAGGCCCACTGAAAAAGTTACCTTCTCGAAGTCAGGTACGAAGATCCCGGTTTGCGGTGGAGGAAACCACATGGAGCAGGGAGAGCATCGCAGATGGTCATTGCTGTTGCACAAAGATCAGGCCTGGCATCACAGACTGTTGTCGCTGTAGTAGTGTGGAATCTGGTCTGGCATCAGGGATGGTCATTTCTGGAGCTTCGCGTTGGTGGTTGCTGCGGTCTGTCAATGCTGTGCAATGAAGTGCACATCTTGCATTGCCGGTCATTTCTGGAAGTTGCTGTAGCGCAACAGTCAGGTTCACTGGAGCTTCGCTTTGGCCATTGTTGCAGTAGGTGGAGTCTCGGCACAAACTGGTCCGTTCAAGGTTGTGAAGAGCCTAAAACTTCAGGATTTCTCCTTTCTGTTCAGAGGAGTGCAATCTGATTGGTCAAGGGTCCAGAACCTGGGGAGGCACCTCTTAGGGATCCAGGACTCTCTCTAGCAGAGGCCAGCAGGGCTCAGATAGGTCCAGCTGCATGTCCAGGCAGGTCCCTTTGCAGCAGGTTCACTGGGCAGGTGCAGGAGGCCTCTGGAGTTTATTGTGTCCCTGAAGCTCAGAACAGGAGGTCAGCCAACTGACCCTTGGAATCACTCTAGTAACCCTGGGGTGCGGCAGGCCTCAAGCAGCAGGGTAGTCCTCTGACAGTACAAGGCATACTTCAAGCCGCAGGTCAGTCCTCTGGTAGCAGCAGGGCAGTCCTCTGAAACACAAAGGAAGTCTCAAGCAGCAGGGCAGTCCTCTGAAGTACAAGGCAGTCCTTCTGGGGACCCTCCACAGGTCCAGGAGTGAAAAGATGTGTTGGTCTGAGGAACCAAAATGTTATATCTGCTGCCAGACTTTGAAGGGGGAGAAACTTCTAGGCTCTCCTCCATCTAATTATGGAAATTTACTGCCTTCCCCTGCTCGTGCTCCAAGTGGTCTAAGGATGACAATAGACTGGTGCCAAGTTCCTTTGTGAGTGTGTTGGAGGCAGCTCTTTGAAATGAAAGTGGGACGGGGACTGCTCTGCCCCACCCATTCTGGCAGGATTGTGCATCCTGCCAACACCTAGTCCCCCTTTGTCTTACTGTCTGGGAGCAATACACATACATCAAATGCCAACTATTCACAGTCAGGTGACCCAGGACACAGGGTGCAGGCACCAAATGGTTAAGACAAGAAAATGTCATCTTTTGAAAGATCTTGTATAAACAACAGGAGTCTAACCCATAAACCACGTTGAGATTTGGGTAGGTACGTGAAAAAAGGCAACAATATCTCAACTGGTGTCATTAATGAAGTCGGTTAAGCACGTATGTACAATACATTACACGGAAGGAAGACAGGAGACTCTGAGAAGTTTGTAGAAATGTGCACTTAGCATCATATAATTAAGGTCACAGTAAAGAGGGTACAGTTGTAGCAGCACTGTAGGCATAGAATGCAATAGCAACCCGAATTGGACTTGGTGCTCAATTGTGTTCGTGAAACATAAAAGTGGCGACGCAAGTGACAATGTGTAATCAGCGGAAACGGCGCAAGGTGAGGAGGTGAAACAATATGTACAGTGAAATTCGGTGGTTCAAGGTAACAATTTACAATGTATCAATGAGTAATGACAACAATTTTGATTGAACCACGAAAGAAAATGCGCCATCAGTTGCGCTGAGGGTCGACGACGTTTCGATCCTATTAATCAGGATCATCTTCAGGACCGGGTTGCAAGATAGGCGGTGCTGAATAGGACAAAGTCCTGTGTCATAAATCAGGCGGGAAGAATCAATCTAGCGGTGAGGGCAGGAATCATCAAGGCTACTGCGGGAGTCCGAAATCCTCATCCGTCAAGGCGGGTAAGAGCCAGTGGCCTTTGTGTGCGAATGCCGTGAAGGAATGTCTGCATCGGCGGCGCACAGTTGGAAAATAAAGATCTCCTCCGGGAGACACGAGTGAATTCGTAAGGTGTGGAATCAATCCAACAGGCAGAGGGACGCTTCGGTCAACGCTGACCGAAGCGTCCCTCTGCCTGTTGGATTGATTCCACACCTTACGAATTCACTCGTGTCTCCCGGAGGAGATCTTTATTTTCCAACTGTGCGCCGCCGATGCAGACATTCCTTCACGGCATTCGCACACAAAGGCCACTGGCTCTTACCCGCCTTGACGGACGAGGATTTCGGACTCCCGCAGTAGCCTTTATGATTCCTGCCCTCACCGCTAGATTGATTCTTCCCGCCTGATTTATGACACAGGACTTTGTCCTATTCAGCACCGCCTATCTTGCAACCCGGTCCTGAAGATGATCCTGATTAATAGGATCGAAACGTCGTCGACCCCTCAGCGCAACTGATGGCGCATTTTCTTCGTGGTTCAATCAAAATTGTTGTCATTACTCATTGATACATTGTAAATTGTTACCTTGAACCACCGAATTTCACTGTACATATTGTTTCACCTCTTCACCTTGCGCCGTTTCCGCTGATTACACATTGTCACTTGCGTCGCCACTTTTATGTTTCACGAACACAATTGAGCACCAAGTCCAATTGGGTTGCTATTGCATTCTATGCCTACAGTGCTGCTACAACTGTACCCTCTTACTGTGACCTTAATTATATGATGCTAAGTGCACATTTCTACAAACTTCTCAGAGTCTCCTGTCATCCTTCCGTGTAATGTATTGTACATACGTGCTTAACCGACTTCATTAATGACACCAGTTGAGATATTGTTGCCTTTTTTCATCTTTTGAAAGAGGCATTTTCAGACTTGTGACTCAAAATCCAACTTAACCATTGAAGAGAATTTACAATTACAAGACCAAACATAATATTTCTACCTGTTCCCAATTAAAAGTTAGCACTGATTAAATGTAATACTGTAACCGGATGCTATCCAATGGGAGAGGTTGGCCTCACTGTAGTGGAAAAGGAATTTGGGAGTTTTTCACTGCCAGGACATATCAAATGTCAAAGTACATGTCCAACTCTTACTACACTGCATCCTGCCCAATGGGCTGTTTAGGGCCTACCTTAGGGGTGACCTATGTGTATTAAGAAGGGAAGTTTAGGCCGGGCAAAAGGTTTATTTTGCCAGATCAATCTGGCAGTTCAAAACTGCACACAGACTGCAGTGGCATGCCTGAGACATATTTCAAAGGGCTACTTAAGTGGGTGGCACAATGAGTGCTGCTGGTAGCATTCAATTTACAGACCCTGTGTATAAGTAGTACCACTTTATTAAGGTCATAGGCATGAATTGAATGTGCTAGTTGGGTGTAAAACTGTTTTACCATGTTTCAAGTATTGAGCACAAGCACTTTAGCACTGGTTAGCAGTGGTGACGTTCTTAAGCCAACAAAATCGAATTTCAGCAAACAAGAGGTGAGAAGGCAAAAGGTTTGGGGGAAAACCACAGCAAAGGCTGTCAGGCTCCTCTGAGTGATGTTTTAGCTTCATGATATGATTAGTGTATTCCATTCAGAGTTATTTTGTGTATCAGAGACAAAACATTCCAATAGGAGGTAAAATTGGAAACATTGCTTTTTAAATGTTCATTTCCCCTGTGTATGTTACTTACCATGCCAAACCTAAATTGAATAAACCTATTTTAGAAAGTTTTCTGCAGATTCGTTGAGCAGTGCCAAAGTTATTCTCAAAACAAAGAAAAGGACTTTTCAATGGAATTTCTGACCTAATCATAACTAGAGTTTCTGTCGTTAACTCTGTTTTATATATTCTCCTATATCATCAAACAACAATCGTGGTGCCGCATCTTGCTATTACTCTACTTAAGAAATGTCATTGTCACATGCTCGTTTATGCAACCTAGGGGCCTAGGATTTCAAAGCACATAATATGCATATTTAACAGCTTTTTTGAATGTACATGTTACACCATACTCCTGGAAGGCATAGAGTAACGACAATTCATACATGTAAGTAATACTAGCGTTCTTGGCAACATCTCTTTTATGAAATATGTTATGTCTAGTGTCAAGGGCATAATGCAGGCTTCTGCAGAGGAAGGGGTAGGTGTGCCCTCAACTTTCCAGGGGGCCCCCAACTCTTCAATGAGGCACCATTCAGTCTAAGGTTGATGAATATCTGTGAGATATGGGCCCTACTTCACATTCTGCGGGGGGCATCATTATGCATTACGCCACTGCCTATTGTTACAGTCCACCTGAAATAGAGAATATAGTAGAAAAAAATGTAAGCTTCTATGCGATTACACAAAAGTGGAGGATCATCATGAAAAAAGAACCCCACCTAATTCAGGCTTTATTCCTCCCATCCTTTGGAGCAATTAAGTAAAGTGGCCCTACCATGTTAGTCAGGGCGATTTCTCAGACAGGCAGGCAGTATGGAGTACCACACTTCACCCATAAAGGCTATGGGCCAAATTCACAAAGGTAAACTTAGACGAAAAGTCTAAGTTTAGACCTGAAGTCTAACTTTACTAGGGGGCATGGCCAGGGAAGATGGCCGAGTAGACGTTCCAGTCAGTCCTCCCAGCCAGAATCCTACCCGTATCCTACGTCATCCTGCCAGGAATTAATCCTGGATAGCCTACTGTGATGCTGATGATCTCCTGCGACACACCTGGGGCTTTGTCCTGCCTCTCTGGGCTGTTTGCAGGTGGCAGTAGCCCCGGTGAATCAAGCAAGCAGCATTTTCCTGCAGTGGGTTGGTTGGACCCGGAGACCACATGTAGGTGGCAGGCCCGACAGGGTTTGAGGAGTGACTCGGGGTCCCAGCCGGACTGCACCCTTTGGGGCATCTCCCCTCCGGGGGCACTGAGGAGGTGGACCGATCCCTGAAAACAAATGGGTGATGGCTGCCACAAAGAGGCCTGCCGATGGAGAGCTGATGCAGTGGTGGGTGTGCTCTCCTCCATGTGCAATGGGGGAGCAGCCGCCCTAGTGGCCTCCTGGTGAGGCGATTGTGATCCTCCACCTTTTTGGGTCCTTCGGTGCAGGAGAGCGGTGGATGCCGGGGAGTGGAGGAGCCGTGTCGGAGCCAACCCGGGTGGCGTGGCGGAGGCCTGGGTGGATCCAAAGGGAAAGTGCCTTGCACCTGCCAGGTCTCCGTGAGGGGCAACTGGAGTGAAGATGAGTAGCGAGGATAACGTCCTTCACTAACTAGCCTGAGGTGAGGAGAGCAGCGATCGGGGTGGGGGCAACACGAGAGGGGTGCACTCCTCCCCACCCGAGGCGAGAGAGCCCATTTGAAAAGCCTGATGAAGATTCTGCGGGCCCTGTTGGCGCAAGCCCCCTGAGAGAGACATTACAAAGTACAAGGGATGTGGCCAGAGAGGTCATGTTGTGAAAGACTGGATGCCTGCAAATGCGGTGATCTGTGGATCTGATCCCCCAAGGGTGGCCCCCTGGCAGAGAGATTGATGAGGAGAGACTATTACCCCAAGCTTTAGGGTGCTTGGTGGCAGAGTGACTTGTGCTTAAAGGAGGAGGTGGCAAAAAAAGGGCCGTGTGAGCCCCGATTGTTTCTGGTAATACCCTGCTAGTAGTTCACCTTGGCCCCTTGAACTGCACCTTCTGGCCTGGGAGTTCTGAGGGACGACCATCTTGGGGCATACCGAGAAGTAAAGAGAGTGCTTTGTTGAGTGGGACGTGCCACGGGTGCTTTATATCTGTACATAACAGCGGCTGTGCACAAGCAGCCACGGTAGGAGGCCAGGCCTGGCAGAGATCTCTGAGACATACCCTACCTAATTGCTCTTGGTGCCCTGTGGTTGCTGTATACTGAGCCTCATGATGGTGAAAGATAAAGGGAATTGAGCAGCCCAGACCAATAAAATTCTTAATTATGCACAACCGGTTCCTCCGGAGGGCAAGGCCCAAGAGGTGACTCAAGATGGGGGTGGAGAGACATTGATACAGACGGCAGGGCCGACTCCATCCCTGGCAGATTTGCTGGCAGCCATTCAAAATTCATGGGAGGAGATGGTTCATAAAATTGATTCTGTCACCATCGAAGTCAATCCGTTGTAAACTGATTGATGCAGGGTTATGTTATATGGCGGTTCAGCTGTAGCATGCAGTACATTGGCTGGATGAGGCTGACAATTGGGAGAAACTGCTTCTATTGGGCACTCACAGGGGAAAACCTTTGCTGGCCCTCCTGATGTCTGGTTTCTGTGTCCCCTCATTGTTTTCTTATATTACACAGCAGGTGGCGGACGTGTGGGAAGGTGTTGTCCGGTGGGTCATCCAGCGAGCTCCATAGGCGCTGGATATGCCTTTGTGGGCACGACGGCCCTTCTTGTGCATTGCCGAGTCCATGTCGGTGCAGCGATGCAAGGATGGTGATGTAACCTAATGGGAGACCTGTAAGTAGAGCAGCACTTTATCACAAAGGAGGAGGTGATGGCTTCCTTTTTTCTGGTAACAGAGCAATATCTTCAAGATATGAAAATCTCAAGTACAGCTCGGGAGGTGTGGCCGTCCTTTCCTGAGGAGCCACCCAAGCCTAGTACTCTAATGGTCATGCTAGAAATGGCACAGGGCCGTCGAATAATATCCCATCTCTATCAGGCTCTTTGAAAGGACCTACCGCAGACAGCGCTTCTTATACAAACCAAATGGGACACCCTGTTAGGGGAACCCTTGTCAGCTATGGATTGGGTAAAGGTCCATGAGGGAATGTGGAGAGTCAGTTCTAATGCACTTTTTAAGCTCCTACAATACAATTTGGAGCATCAGACTTACCTCACTCCGCGGATTGTGCACGCAATTTACAAGGCTTGCCCAGACGGTTGTGCACATTGCAGAGCCCCAACAATAGACTTTCTCCACATGGTGTGGACCTGTCCCTCCCTGACCTCTTACTGTCAGAATATTCTTGCTTGGCTTAATGAAGTCTCTGGATGGGATGTCCCGATGGAGATCTGACAAGTATTGCTGGGATTGCTCCCATCGCCTGTGTCAAAGAAATTAAACAGAAAATGTGTCCTTCTGAGGCTGGTTTTAGCAAAGAGGCGTGTTGCTACAGCATGTCTCAGTCCCAAATCCCCCACCTGTATGGTGTGGTTGAGGGATGTCTGTGATTGGGTGACTGTACAGGAGGTGTGGATGCGTCATGTCCGTAAGGATGAAAAACTTAAGGATGATCTGATGGCCTGGTTGTCTATGTTGTCTGCATTACGAGAGCGGATGGTGTTGTCTGAATCCGGTGATGTGACTACATGTTCAACACCTCTTACTCCAGAGGTGTGAGTTTGGGGAGGAAACAGATGTAGATGATGATTATGACATTCAGGAGCCACAAGAGTCCAGTTGTAGTGCTTTGTTATTCACTTATTACACAGGCCAACACGAAAGCAGGTTGAGGGGTGAGGGGGAGTTAAATTGTTATATTGACTTGAGAGATACATAGACTTTGAAATGTGCCTTTTCCCTTGTATCAGTATATTTTTTATGAGGTCGAGTCTTATGATCTTGTAGGATATTACTGCTTGCTTTAAACTTTCTATACGAGAACATTGCATTTTGTTCTTCATTTACTACTGTAGGATACATCTGTAGTACCTGCATGAGCCATAATACTTTTGTTGCCTACATGGCTGTTGGAGGGTACAGCGGGATGCTGGAACGTTGTATAAGGACTCCATATGGTATGTACTGTCTATGTCATAGCACTATATATCAATAAGGTGTATCTTTACTAATACTAAAGTTAGATTTTAGGTCTAAACTTAGACGTTTGGTCTAGTAAAGTCTAGTAAAGTTAGACAAATGGTGTAGATGAAATTGAAATATCAGCCCCTATAAGTGGGTCATCAAATTCATGCATTACTGTGGTGGTACATGACGACAGTCAGAAACCAATATTTCCTGGGAGACTTATCTCTAAGTGCCTGATTCACAAACGCATCTTCAGCCGTGAATGCAAGTTTATGGCTGAAAATGCATTTATTTACGCCTGTTAGAATTCAGATAAAGAATCCAGAGCGTTGTAAATGGGGTTTAGTACCGCAAATGTTTCCACCATATGTACATTGAAATGTGAAATAATAACTCTCTTGTAAAGCATTGGAAGTGGACATAACAAGGCATGGTTAGCCTTGAAATTCTGTGAATGTCTACAAACGTATAGGTTTGTGGCCAGGCACAAACTGAAGTCCGACCCTTTCTCACACTGGAAATCTCCTAGGCTGGGAAGGGGAACAGATCACCTCCAAATTTTTGCAGGGGTCTAGGGGGAAGAGGGTTCCAGTGGAGGTGCAACACACTGAGGGCCATATTAATCATTATTTTATGCACTGCAACGCAGCAAGACACCTTGCTGCACTGTGTGAAAGAGAGAGGGCAGGAATGCGCCATATCTATCTGGATATGCTGCATTCCTGTTCTCTGCCTGAGCTGGCATGCAAACTGTTGCCTAGAGTCAACGCAGTCCCCCTTGCACCATGGTGCAAGAGTGCCTGCAATACAGGCAGGATTGTTTTTGTGCAAGCAGGGACACCTTCCAGCGCAGTAACAATCCTCCGAGGCATTTTCCTCATTATAAGTGTGCTGCATTCTACAGCACATGCAGAAAGAGGAAAAATCAAGGAAAAATAAAAACATTTCTCCTTGTTATGTCTCTCCTGGGGAGGTCTAGCATTCTGACGCATTCTCAGGTCTACCAGCATTGGCAAATCTGTGAATGCTTCAGAATTCATGGGTGGATGTGAGGGAACACCCATGCTCCACTCAATGGAACGCCTTCTTGGGGCAGAGTAACGCAAGGCAGCGCAAGTGTGTTACTCCAAATATACCAAGCCATGGAGGGCAGGGCCGACTTTAGCACGGGTGGTGCCCAGTGAGAC
Source organism: Calotriton arnoldi (assembly GCA_963921515.1). Lineage (NCBI taxonomy): Eukaryota > Metazoa > Chordata > Amphibia > Caudata > Salamandridae > Calotriton > Calotriton arnoldi. The sequence goes on along the minus strand of CAWUFW010007653.1, from coordinate 744,134 downwards.
AGTCTTTTTTGGCACCTCTCCCTCATATGACCTCGTACTCGTATTCTCTCAATACCACCCGGCAGAAGCGTCCCTCATCTCTCCATAGCCCCTCTCTAATACGTTTAATCTTTTTTAATGCGCTGGTAAAGGCTGACTTTACTAATTCAGCTATCTACATAAAATACAGATCTGGTATTTGCAGCAGACATATCAACCCTTTGTGCTACTTTATGGCGAGTTGAAACTGCCACTAGACAAACCTCTGATCTCTCTGTCTAGCAGGAATATTAATCACAAGAGTTATCATGACATTTGTATTGCTCCCTGAAAGCTAGAAGCACAAGGAACTCTGCAGCAGGTGCTTTTAAATCCAACATTATTGCTAAACACAGTGCCCCCCCCTGAGGTCAGTGCCCCTGCTCCAGGTCATCGCCCAGTGCAGCCGAGCGGGTCGCACCTTCCTAGAGCCGGCCCTGATGCAGGGCCATGCAAGGCGGCCTTGTGTGGCTTGACAAACCTCATCTAGGTTTTGTGCCGCCCTTCCGTAATCCTTGCGCGGCACAAGAGCGGCGCAAATCATTGAGAAATATGCCCCTAAATTGCAATAAGTGGCAAATTATTAATGTGACGAGACAAATTGCAGCAGGTTAGGTAACATACGATCTGTCTTTAATCATCTGATCACTTGAGATAGAATTTTATTAATGCATTATAATACTGTCAAGAATAATATTCTTACTAAAAATATCATTGAATGTTCAAGTCCAAGATTAATTTGTAATCATTTGGCGAAACCTTCATTTAAAATGTTGCTTTTTCTGCATTTTTATAGCAAAACTCCTACCGGATAATTCACCATCAGATGGGGTATTTCTTCCCCTGCTCGCCCCGTGTCTTTGTTGAAGACACAACATGTTTGACTCAATAAAAGGGTCAATATTCAGATGACAGGCCGCCATCATCATCATACCATTTAGATGCCAGGCCCTCATTCACTCTGTCTAAACATATGAAAATGTACCGGCTGTGAGGGGGAAACCAGTGACAGAAGAGACTCCAGCGCGGCCTTTGTTTTCACCCCCTATCACCGCTCCACTCCCCGGCCAGGGAGGGCCATGGCAACAATTCTGCCGAGAAAGGCGAACATTTTCTTCCAAATACCGGTCACTTTGGTGGCGCACCGTAGAACTTGTTTAATTGAAGTCACGAATCTGACCAAGTCTCCACTCTGACGTGATCTGACAAAAATGATCATAGGATGAAATTGCTTCTTGCTGATCCCCACCTATCTCACATCTCAACGTGCAGCGAGATTGAGGCAAACTGCACCAATTTTCTGCTCCCAACTGCTGGATAATGGACACTTTGCTGTGCTCTTTCCCTTCATTACCACACAGGTCAGGGCTCTTAACAGGGGCTCTTGCCACTTCTGACAGACAGTCAGTCACTACCAAGATGAATGGCAGTAGCCGCATGACCACTTAGTGCTATGTCTTGTTTTTCTAGTACCTCCAAAGCGTTATCTTTTTTTTTCAAACTAGCTTCATCCATTAACTCTTTAGGGGCTGACAGTAAACTAATTTGTTCGAAATTATCCAAGACGCTTTTCCAATGGAGGTGTTGCCTGCATTTTCAAAACCACAGGTCAACTCAGACACACACACTCAAAAAAACAAACTCACAAACACACACACTCTCACTTGCACACACAAACACTCACATACACACACCCTTTCACAAAGACATACTCGCATACACGCATACATTAACTCGCTCACAAACACACAATAACTTGCACACACACACCACTCATTCGCACTCACAATTGAAGTGCACACACTTGCGCGCACACACTGTATAAACCACACTCAACTATAAGAATTAACATTTTCTTGTATTCTAATGGTACATATATTGATTTTCCGCTCTAAAAGGGATAGGACAGCTAAAAAGATACGGTAGGTACAATTACAAAAACACTTCAAAAATCACATAATTTATTCGGGTTATTACCTAAGTCTCATTATTATGGCATACACAGTTATGAGACCATCATCAAAGAAGGGAATTTAGGGCCTTTGTACAAAGGTATTTTGCAGTTGCAAAGCCTGTGATTTGCAAAGTCGAATGGTTTGCTTTTTACTATTTAAAAAATGTGTTTTGTGAGTTGGAAAAGTCTTTCTGGTTCATAAAAGTGCTTTCGCGATCCTGTACAAATAATAAATAGGCAGGGGCATGAAAGGGCCATCCCAGTCTATCTGCGACTCAGAGGCAAATGTATCAATTAGGGTCACAAACTATTGATTAGGTACTGAAACTTGAAATGGGGTGGCATCTGATTATCAAAGAGGAAGCTATCCCCATGGGGCAGCTTACCTTTCAGGAATCATGACAGCAGCCTCACCGGGAGCAGGCAGTGGTCTATAATACCATTGCCAGTCACCTCCATGGCTTCTCAAACAGGATTTGTGTTTTTAAAGCAGCACCGGTCCCTTTGTTGGGCATTAGCTGCTTTTGCAAAAATGTTTCCTTTTTCCCTGAAGTGCAGGAATCGAAGATTGCTATTGCTTGCACGCCTCCATCCCTGTATTTACAGCTTGTAACAGGGGGCAGAAAATTGCAACCTTCCTAATTAATATTCATTAATTGAACAGTTGGTTACATAGGTTCTACCACTCTCACCATTCGCAAATCAGTCGATGTACAAATTGCATGCCCAAGATTTGGGATGGGGGTATTGGAGGATTATAGACTGCTTCCTCTATCCCCAGTTCCCTAGAGTTTATGGCAGCAGACAGAGTGGGGGCTAAAGGAGAGACCGAGGAAGAGAGAGATAGCTAGAATAAATGAACAGGGAGACAGAATGAGGCAAAAGAAAGAGGAAGGAAGGAAGTGAGGCTGATTTGAACATTTTTGCCAAGGTTGCTTTTTGCTGCCTGTCCGACCCTGATCCTAGATAAGAGGAAAGAAGCAGGCACTGGATAAGAGTTTGATCTCTGAGGACTAAGCTTTGGAGTGTGTCTGGATAGCAAGAAGAAAAGATAGGAGAGGTGCCGTAAGAAATTGGGTTACTGGTTGAGTGGGGTAAAGCACTACTCACACAGCAACAACAATTTCTATTAGGGTGACATCACAAGCAAACCCCTAAGTAACCTGTGATTAACCCTTTGGTTGGCACAAGCAGTCAGGCTTAACTCAGAGACAATGTGTAAAGTATTTATGCAGCACTTCAAACAGTATTAAAGTGAAAATGCAACACAAGAAATATCCCACACCAATTTAGAAAAATAGAGTACAATTTAATAGATTATTTGAGACCAAAGGAAGTAAATTTGAATCAGTAAAACCAGAGATATGAACTTTTAAAGATTTAAGTGAGACCAGTGTTTAGAAGCACAAAGTGCTAACTGAGGTTATCTGGTCGCACCAGAGCGGGACAAAGTCACAAGTTCAGGCAGACTGCGATTTAGTGCATGCCGGATACGGAGACCAGATTAAGCTCACTGAACGAAGTACCTTAAATCCTGGTTTAGAGAGCGTTGTGAGATCCCACGTTGAGGATGCATCACACAGTGGTGGTTCCAAGTAAGCTGCATGGCTGAGGTACAGGGTCCTTCATCATCATTGAGGATGCTGTCGATGAGGGGCTTGTGATGTGAAGACCTGCATCAAAGATGCATCGCACACTGACGGTTCCAAAGAAGCTGCAGGACTGCAATGCGAAGTCCTGCATCATCGTCAAGGATGCCGTTGACAAGGGGCTTGTGATAGAGCTTGGATGTTATCATTCATTTATTCCCTATGAATTCACCCTGGGAAACAAATGATTTATGACAATAATTTACGGATATGACAAATGTGTGTGAGTTATCATGTTTAGAGAACATGCACAAAATGAAGTTGATTTAGATACTGCATTGTAAAAGCATGCAGAATGTTAGACATAGATTTGTGATGACACCTAACCATCGATGAAACTAATGAGAAGTAAATAAAGCTATTGGTATATGTTTACTTTATGCATAAATGAACAATTAACAGAAAAACGATAATGTCTTTCCTTATACATGTACGAATAAATTTGTTTTAGGTAGTGAGAAAATGGACAGTAACATTAGAATGTGTAATGTGAACATTGATATTGATGGGAAAAACAATTGCCATAATATTTTGTCCTTTGTAAAGTTTATTTTAAATATGCTTTCAACTATAACGGGTGATGTATTAAACTTGCAACCTGAGGAGAGAGTTGCAAAACTAACATGTGAAATAATAATGAGGTGTTATAAAAACTTTTATATGGGTACTTTGGGCCCGATTCACAGAAGTAATCTGAGACGAAAGTCTAACTTTACGACTTTCGGTATTCACAAAGGGCATTTACGAGTAGTAAAGTTAGACTTTTGGTCTTAGTTTAGACCAAAAGCCTCACTTAGACCAAAAGTCTAACTTTAGTAGTAGTAAAGTTAGACTTTTGGTCTAAGTTAGACTTTTGGTCTAAACTTAGACCAAAAGTCTAACTTTACTACTCGTAAATGCCCTTTGTGAATACTGAAAGTCGTAAAGTTAGACTTTCGTTTCAGATTACTTCTGTGAATCGGGCCCTTTATACCTACATGATGAAATCAGGAGTCATTGACATGCTTAATTGAAGAGCTAATGTACTGTATTCAGTGATGTGAAATTCATATTTTAGCATTAACTCAGCATGCACAGGCAGCTTTCGTATAGGCCTCAAACTTCTTTTCCTTCCTAGCATGAACTAATTAACTGACTAGTCTGAAGCCTATGAGAACTTTTCGTAAAGTTTCTACTTGTGTTCTAACACTCAATAATTCCTTTCACGCTTGTAGCTTATTTGACCGGATTCGCAACAAATATGTTACTTCCTAGAGTACATGCCTGGGAAAGGACTGTAAAAGGATGAGAGCATGGACTCGCCTACTTCCTAGATGTGGTTTTATGGAAAATGCAAAGTAGTGGATTACTTAATCTTCCAGATTTGTATACTTTGCCTACTACGTCATCTCATCCTATCGAAACTGACCAATGGGACTGAATGGTCTGATCAAATTGATGATGTCAAGGGGTGACTACCAGAAATCGATGAGGTATAATTGCATAAAGTGCGGACAGGGGCGGTTCCTATCTTGCTCACCTTCTCGACCCACCTTGTGGTACAGAGACTGATGATTTGGATTTCCAGTGACTAACGCAAACTGGGACAATAACTGCGTTTGCTGCCGGCTGGTATGCTTGTTTAAGTGGAACCTTTCCGGTTGTAAGGTTTCCGACAACAGCTGTGGCATTTGATGATGCAGTGCGGACAGGGGCGGACAAACCTGTTCATGAACTGGAACTGGTCATTATGGTGATTACTGAACTTGCATCTATATGGTTTGTATGAGGGTTATATGCTTTAAAAGACTCATGTCTCATGATATAATCTTCCTTGGCAGAGGAAGGATTTCCCTTAAATTAGATTCTCACAGCTTTATTAATGCATATTAAAACTCTATAAGTCGTAAATCACATTGGTAATGAAAATTACTTTAACATGCAATAAAGATACTAACTGAGATAATAATGCTGCTGATTCTGTTTCATTTATTTGTTGTTGTCATGTTATCAGTTTCCAAAATTCATTTGATCTGAACATTTTATGTCTGAACAAGACCTTTTGGTAATGAATAGATGCTAACTATTATCTTATTCCAGGTCTTCATATTATAATAGTTCATCCCCTAAATAGTCTAGTCCCTTTCAGCACAGACCAAGATCCATCGGAGGACCTAAGGTGAACAGGAAATGGTAGCTGAGGTTATTCTGGGAAAATCTTTTCTGTAGTAAAAAGTAGTTTAAGGCCCAACATATTTACGATGCAACAGTTTTTCTGGTAGCATGTCGGATGGTTTCCAGTCTGACAAAACTGGGATATAAGGGGGGATGTGTAAGGAGAGTCTTACAGATTGCTGAGTTTAGTGATTCTTTAGCTGAAATGCCAGTTCTGGAGACAACGAGACAACAAGACGAGTGGTGTGAGTATTAATAGGGTTCTGAAAATATTGTGTTTGTATGTGATACTGATGATAGTTAGTAAACGTTTGTTTTAGTGTTTGATGTAGACTAAAGGTTGTTGATTGAAGTTGTTATCAGGTCTGAAGTGGCCTAAGATCCCGGGATATACACCTAAGGGTGGTCTCAGTGTGGCATATGCTGAGTAAGTTTGTCTGCTGTTTCGAGGGTGCTGTACATGAGTCTTAATCGGCAGTACCACCAGAGAAGGGAACTTTGTGAGAGTGTGAGAAGTTAACATGGTTAGGATTTTTCTCAAGTGCATAGAGATCAATCTTAAGGATTTTTCAGGTGAAATTGCGCTGGTCAAGATTTTGCTTAGGATTGGATGAATACTTCTTGGTTGTGTGGAGATCTATAATTTCTTTTAGTGGATCAGACAAGAATTTATTTGTGTTTAGTAGTTTGTTTGAAATCGCATCTGAAGAAGCTGTATTGTAAAGGGAGGGTCAGTTGCTGCGAGGAGTTGGTCTGATGTCATAACGTACCTCGCTGGGATAGGACGGATGGTGTGGAGCCCCGCTGGGATTGGTTGATAGCATCAGAGGAAAGTCGTGCAGTGATTGGAAGCTAGAATAATAATAAGGAAGTGGATTTCTCTAGAAAAAAAGTAGAACAATTGTGAGGGATAATAAAATAATTTGACTAGAAAACATGAAAATCTTAAAAGGTTTAAAAACATTGATGCATGGAGATGTGCCTGTGCCTACGAGAGAAGGAGTACCGGTGGCACCTGAAGGCATACCTGCACTGTACATGTCTTTAGAGAAAGGATATCACACATGTACCTGGTTAGAAAATTGGATGGATACACTAAAAAGGATGGACCTTTAGCTTTCCCTCAATATGGTACCTTTAATGTACGAATTCTTGAAAATTTAAGGAGACAGATGAATGATATTAAGCCATCACCTAGACCTATGCAGTTTGTAGCTCTCGAAGAATGGGAACATGTGGCCTGTCACAAAGAGAAGGAGAAATATCAAGGCCGATACAAAAATACTTTAAATAGATATGTAAAGGCTAAGTGGGACTACAACGAAAAATGAGGAGATGGGACATTGCAGAAGGAGCACAAATGTATCCTGTAATGGTTGCATATAAGGGGGAGGGAGAAAAATGCAAAGAAAAGTAAAAACATCCCAAAAACGCTCAAGCTCTCACGTTAACTGAGGAGAGTGGGGATGAAATAGATGATGAGTTTTAGAGCGAATTATTAATTAATCGACCTCCGCCATATAATGAAGAACAGCCATAATCAGGGACAAATCCCTTTGTGTGAATTCAATCAGATGCATCCGTCATGCCAAATAGTTTAAATTCTGTAAATCCCTTTTTGACTGAAAAGCCAACACTGAGAGGAGCAGAGATTAATAACTCTATAACACCTAATGCTCCTGATGCCCTTTCATTACCCTTAACCTTAGGATCTGCGGTTCCTTTATATCATTCAGGCATGGGAGGACAGCAAATACACACGTTAACCATTCCTACTGGTGTGGGAAGAGCTCAAGAATCTATTAAGAGACAAATGAATTCAAATTTGGTAATTCCCAATGAAGGTACTTCTAAGCAAGGGAATGAATCAGGAGTTAGTGAAGGGACAGTTCAGATAACTATACCCCCAAATCACGAAAGATCAAAATCATTAAATGGGACTGCAGGAAGGATTATGGAAACTCCCAGTAGAGGACCATAGGTTCCGACAGCTAGAGCTTTACAAATGGGAGCTCAAGATTCTGAACCTTCTGTTGCTCCACCATTGGAAGGAGCTAGTGGGGGATCTCAAGAGGGTACGTTAAATCAAAGAGTAGGACCCAACCCACAGGAACTGGATGATTGGATTAAGGAGATAGCTCCTTCTACTTTTGATAAGAATGTGGCAGAAAAGGGTACCTAGAATGCAGGAAATTCTAAAGGAAAAATGCTGGACATAGCTAAATTGAAGGTGGAATTAGAAGAGATGATTTTGGGAACTATTAGTCCAGGGAGAATTGCTAATTACCAAAATAATGAATTATTGTTCATTTGCAAAAATATTACCAGGAGAGCTAGAACCACACATGAGAAGTTTGCTGAGGTGGCACAAAAGTATGGGGTGGATATACAGAAGTCCAAGCCTTACAAAAAAACGATTGGATTTTAGCGATTAGGATTTGGAAAGTTTAAATTCGTAAGGGAAAAGATTACAAATTAAAGAGTTATTGTCAACACTCAGGAAATGGTGTGAGTTAGAGAGATGGGAAGGCAGATGGGCTAAAATAAGCAAACAACAAAGACAACCATGCCAATGTACCCAATGTTCGATGGGGCTGCTGAAAATTTTCAAACAAAAATATTTCCAATGAGAGAAGTGCCAGGAGGAGGGTATGTTCATGTTCCTTGGACTAGACCAGATATATTGTCCTTCACAAATGATTTTCCAAAGTTGAGAGAAGAGCCAGTTGAATGGTACAGGCAGGTTGAGAGGTCTGTGAAAGTTTCAAAGGTTTTATTGAAGGATTTAGATACCTTGTGTGATATTGTGGTACCAAGTGATTTGTAGACTGAATGCAAGATTGCGGTAGACTGGCCAGAGGCAGAACCTGCGAGAGATTCGAGGACTGGTGCACCATCACCTGATGTAATGAGAAAATACAGCCAGGTTTGGAGCACTGTGAAAGCATTGTGATGGGTCATCCGCTGAAAGTACATGTACCACACTCTATTGAGATCTTGCTTACTCGTACTCGAACGCAACATCTCACAAGCAGCCGGTTAACCAAGTATGAGCAAGTAATATTGGGTGCTGAGAATGTATCCTTGGTGTGATGCATGAGTTTAAATCCAGCTACCTTGACGCCTTTGCCAGGAAATGAAGTTGTGATTGATGAAGCAGATCATGATTGCTTGGATGTGACTGAGCTATGTACAAAACCTCGTCCGGATATTAGGGATGCTCCACTACCTGAATCAGATCATGTGTTGTTTGTGGATGGATTGTGTTTGAGGGATGCTGGAGGAAACTTGAGAGCTGCGTATGCCATTTGTACTGTTGTGGAAGTGGTGGAAGCATCATGACTGCACGGAGTGTATTCAGCTCAGGTGGCTGAGTTGAACGCCTTGACCAGGGCTTGCAGCATTACTAAAGAATTGAGAGCTACCATCTTCACAGATAGCCAGTGTGGATTTGAGGTTGTCCATGATTTTGGGCAGTTGTGGTTCAGTGTGGATTCATGACCTCTTCTGGTTCACCTATCCGAAATGGAGAGAGCGTGAAAAACCTACTGCTGTCATTACAATTGCCAGCCCAAATTGCAGTGGTGAAGTGACAGGCCTACCGACAGGGGAGTGATTATGTGGCGGTGGGCAAATGCTATGCCGACGAGACCGCCTGTATTGCGCTCTAAATTCTTACATCTTCAATGTGGACCCATTGAAAGAGCAAACTGATGTCACAGAATGCAGGCGGATGTTTTTCAGTTGTGGAAACATAGGAAGAAATAAAAGCATTACAGGATGAAGTGCCAGAAACTGAGCGACATGGGTTGAAAAAAGCAGGATGCATACAGAGACAAGAGGATGAGGTGTGGGTGTACACAGATGGGAGACCTGTCATACCTGATAGTTTGTTGTCACCAATGGCAAGAAATTATTATGGACCTGCACATGTTGGGAGGGATGCCATGATGCTCCTTTTCCGACAAACCTGGTTCAATCCCCGATTCAGAGCTGTGGCAGAAGTGCTATGTCAGAGGTGTGTAATATGTCAACAACAAAATGTGGGTAATAAAACACTAGTCACAATGAGTCATGTATGGAAATCTGTAGGACCCTTTAATAGAATGCAACTTGACTTCATTGAAATGCTCTTTGCAATGGATTAAAATAAATTCTAGGGATTGCATGTCTGTTCTCTCATTGGGTGGAAGCCTTTACAACCAGGCGTAATGACAGTCTAACTGTAGGAAAATTACTCCTTAGAGAGCTTATACCGTGGTTTGGATTTCCGACCTCTTTGGAATCAGTTAGAGGGACACATTTTAATAATGAGGTGATACAAATGTTTTGTGCAGCATTGCAAATTGAAGAAAAGTTACACTGTGCATATCGACTAGAGGCTTCCGGAGTAGTTGAACAAGTAAATGGAACACTAAGGTTCCGTTTGGCAAAAGTGTGTTCATCCATGTCTCTGAAATGGCCAGATGCTTTGCCTTTGGTGTTGATGAGTTTGACAAGTATCCCAGACAGAAGAACTGGGCTGTCCCCTTAGGAGATCATAATGGGGAGGGCTATGAGACAGCCTACAGTCCCAGCCAATCAGCTAGTGAATATAACTGATGATTTGGTACTCAATTTCTGTAAAGGATTGGCTGATGTGGTCTGCTCTGTGTCTCAGAAGGTTGGGCAAGCTGCCAATTCAACATAACAGGAGCAGTGCCATGATTTGTGCCATGGAGACAGGGTGTTAGTCAAGAAGCACATGCAAAAAACATGTTTAGAGCCTCGCTGGCGTGGGCAATACCAAGTGATTCGCGTTACCACATCTGCTGTCAAATGTGGTGGTCTGCCTAACTGGGTGTACGCTGCCCATACTTGCTGAATCCCATGTCCCTTTGAAAACTATGTGCCTGCAATGGATGTGCTGGTGGTTGCAGTGAGACTTCCAACTCAGGTCAGTCACAGAGCAGAGGGGGTGCCAGCTGGTGGGTCTCGAAGCACTGGTTCAAATGAGGGTCCGAGAGAGTCAGTCCTGTAGGAAATGAGAGCCAGGTGGAAAGGGACCTGACTAGGTGAAGTACTGACCCCACAGTTGTGAACAGTGCCAGCGAAAAGCGAGTAGTAAATGGAGACCAATGGCCCAAAGGAACTGACAGATTGAGGCAAGTTTTGGCAGAAGGTAAAATACCTCCAACTGTTATTGAAGTTCCAAGCCAAGCTGAACAAGGGGACACATATGATGCTGAGACTGCAGTAAGAAAATCAAAAAGAGCAAGGGTACCAAGTCGGAGATACACTGCACTGGAGTAGACTTAATTAGCAGCATCAAATGACTGGGAGAGAGCGTATCATGCTTTTTTTTCCAAGAACTTAAACTCACAAAAACCATCATGAGGAACTGATATGATAAAGGACATTTGTGCAAAGCAGGAGACAATACACAGAAAAATGGCTTTTGAATAATTGAAGAGGCAAAGTACACCGGATGATGCCAAACCATTGAAACTTGTGCATTGTGACAGTGGGAGAAGCAAAGGAAACTTGTTTCCTGAACTGGAGAAAATAATACAGTTACTGCAAAGTACAACACTATAAGACATTCCTAAATTTTGACAAAGATTATAAGTCCCTTTTCTGGAGAGATGGGTAATCCAAACCCGGTATCGTTAAAATGTATATGAATATGTGCTTGCTTTCTAGCTGCTTTTTCTATTATTCTAGTATTAGCACTAATTGTTCTAAATGTACCTCATCATGTCTATGTGAAGCATGACATTAATCCTACTTCTATTACTAAACCAATAGAAAGGAAGAATGATGAAGCTGTAGCTAACAATCTAACTGATAAGATCTTACATCATGATCAATCTATGAATGACTTTTCTTTAAATGTTTCACTAAACTCCTCTGTATGTGGACACTATGGATGCGAGAGATTGTTATATATGCATGCACCTACCTACCTCAGGGTCAGAGGGATTGACTTATCATCACTTACCTTTAACATATGGCATTTTTTGTAGTGTATTAACAAGTTTTTTTTATTGCAAGCAACCATTTCAATATTATTACTCAAATTATGATTTGATCTTCACGGAAAGAATTTGAATGTAGTACGGGATTCATGAATGGCTGAAATAAAGGGAGAATGTTTCCAACCTACACAGAGCATAGATACAGTATATGCGCATAGGCATAATTTGGCCTGTTTTTTACATAATGTAGAAAAGGATTTCATGAATTCAGTTGAGGATAGACGTGGCAATATTAAGAAAAAGGCTGAAACCCAATCAAAAACCCCACCTTGGACACATCGGGAGGATAAAATTAAAAAAGGGGGAAGCACACTTTGCAATGGCTCTGAATTGGCAACACAAGGGAAAGCTATGCATACTAAGAAGCAAAAACGAATTTAAGAATACATTTGTTGGTTCCAGTGAATGTGATCACACCTTCCAAACTGTGGGAGGTTGGATTTTAAATCTTGGAGGATCTGATCCTGTATTCCCTTGGGGGTACTATATTTGTGGGAGAAATGCCTATTGTAGGTTACCAAAACAATGGTATGGATGCTGTAAAAAAGATTTATCATGTGGGTCAAACTAGTGGAACCAATGATTTTAAACACACTCGTTTAAGAAGGGGAATAAGTGCTGCTGAAATAATTGGAGATATTTTTGGTGCAATAATTCCATCTGTCGGGGTGAACTAAATTCTCACAAAATTAAAAAACTCTCTACTTTAGTTAATCGTTTGTCAACCGATATAGCAGGAGGTTTCCTTGTTATAGATACTGAAATGGTTGCTATCAGATCTATGGTTTTACAAAACAGAATTGCATTAGACGTCCTACTCACAAAAGAGGGCGGTGTCTGTTGCATGCTCAAGGTCCAACAGTGTTGCACTTATATCCCTGACAAAAGTACAAATTTGTGGGTAAATACTAGCAATATCACTAAATTGGGAAAGGATTTGACTGAATTGAAGGCTGATGGTGCATGGGAATCTATTGGGAAAGTATTTACGTCAGTGGGGAAATGGTTTGTAACCTTGGGAAGAAGTTTAGTGGGGAGAATATTTACACCTATATTAACAATTACTATTGGCTTACTAATAAAAGTCATCCTTTACAGATATTTTATATGCACAAAATTTGAGAAAGTGAAAAGAGGACTAAAAAGAAAACAAGCAGATATTGAGCTAGAAGATAGACAATGTGGATGCTATGATGAATCAAAGACCTTAGAGCAAACTTAACTGAAACGAATGAAGACATCTGCCTTATGAATGTGACATTAGATAAAGATAAAGATAAGAGTGTGATGGCTCGATTCACCATCAAAGGGTAATTGATAGACCTCAGATGTTATCATTCATTTAATCTCTATAAATTCACCCAGGGAAACAAATGATTTATGACAATAATTTACGCATATGATAAATATGTGTTGAGTTATCATGTTTAGAGAACATGCACAAAATGAAGTTGATATAGATACTGAATCATAAATGCATGCAGAATGTTAGACGTAGATTTGTGATGACACCTAACCATAGATGACACTAATGTGAAGTAAATAAAGTTATTGGTATATGCTTACTTTATGCATAAATGATCAAATAACAGACAAACGATAATATGAATTTCCTTATACGTGTATGAATAAAGTTGTTTTAAGTATTGAGAAAATGGACAGTAACATTAGAATGTGTAACATGAGCATTGATATTGATGAGAAAAACTATTGCAATAATATTTTGTGCTTCGTAAAGGTTTATTTTAGATATGCTTTAAAATATAACAAGTGATGTAATTAACTTGCAACGTGAGAAGAGATTTGCAAAACTAACATGTGAAATAATACTTGTAGGAAAGTAGGATCTGCTTCTTATGGTTACCCCCACTTTTTGCTGATGTCTTACTGTTTTTGGACTAGTCTGACTGGGATCCTGCTATCCAGGACACCAGTCTATCTGCTTTCTCCCTTAAATCGATATGCATGTTCTTTAGGTACACTCCAGATTGGATACTGGGGTACCCTTACAAGCCCCTAGTATATGGTACACCATGTACCCAGGGCATAGGTACCCCAGAGGCCTCCCATGGGCTGAAGCATGTATTATGCCACCCATGAGAGGCCATTCAAAATGACACAACAGGCCTGCTACAGCAGCCTGTGTAAGCTGGTGCTTGCACCACTTACTTAGATATAGGTTCACTATATCTATCTAAATCACTACACTTAAAAACCTATCAGTCACCCCTATGGCAGGCCTTATCAATCCTGAAGGCAGGGTGCTGGGTTTTATGTGAGAGGGTGCCCCTACATGAGCAGAGCCCCTCTGCAGCCTTTGGAGACCATTCTCCGGGGTTGTCAGTGATGCAGCCAGACATATAGGTTAAGTTGCATTATAACTTCGCGGTAAATGCTAATTTTAAAACGGCTGCTTAGAAACATGTCGTGTTTGGTGTCAAACACCTTGGAATCATACCTCCACACCAGTAACTGGTGTGGGAGGTATGATTCCACCCTTCTAGAACCCCTACTGTGGGTCACCGGTCTACCCGGTACCAGCTTTCTCGACCTGGGCAGCACAAAATGGATGCTGCCAGCCACAGACACGATTCTGCCCTCCTGCTGCTGAGCCAAGCTCGAGCAGAGGAAGGCATGACAATAGGCATCCTGTAAACACAAGGATATGATGGACGGAGGGCTGAAACTTTTCAGACACTCACCCCCAGTCACAGATCTGGGTTGAATCCATCATCGTTCTTTAGCTCACTTTGCCACCCCAGTTTAGACACAGCTATATGCAAATCACTCTTGACCCTGTGCCTCATGGGAACATCCTCCCAGACAGGGTTTAGTGTATTGGTGCTGGGTGGATGCACTCTGAGAGTGCCAGAAAGTCTGCACTGGGGGCACATTTGGTGTCCCTGTGCATAGTCCAGCTCAAACCAGTTCTAGGAGCCAGTGGCTCCTGCTCTGGCACAAAACTGGACAAAAGACATGGGTGTAGCCACCCCTCTGTCCTGCCCCTCCCCTAGGAGGGTCCACAGAATCTTTCCAACCCTCTCCGTTGGGTATAAAGTGGGATACCTGGCTACAGGACTTTAGATTTTACCTGGACAAGATTCTGCAAAGAAGAAACCAAGTACTTCGACTGTCTGCATGATGCTGGACGACTGAAGCATCTCCCTTGGAGTAAAGGAATTACTCCCCTGCAGCAGCAGGCACCTAAGCGCATCTGACCAACTTACATCTCCAGAGCTCCTGCGGACTCCGAAGATTTCAGCAACACAGGAGGTGGGTTTCCAAAGGTCCTTGAGGTTGATTTGACCTCTCAGCAATTCTGAGACCAGTATCCCTTGTGGGGACCGTGCAACCCGAACCTCTGTGCACCGTGTACATTTGCAGAAGCATATGCTTGTTGGCAATCCCTGAGCTTGTGCTTTGGACTCCGGGTAGTCCTGACCCCGTGCAGCATTTGCACTGAAGATATCCAGCCTCCACTCACCGAGTGCTCTGTGGGCTGGTGCTTTGTGAATTCGCTCGAGGTCTCCTCGCGATCCCTGGTCCGTTGGCTTGTGGGTCCTGGCGAGGGTCACCTTGTTTGTTCTTGGGCTTCCCTGGTTGCTCCAGATGTGCCCTGACTCCCCATTGCTTGGAGAGTCTCCTAGATCTTGCTGGTCCACACCGTAACCTGTTTCCTCTGCCCACGTGGGTTGCATTTGCTAAGGCTTGTTGGTGCTCCAGCCGGACACTGACCCATCAGCACCCGACATCCTTCATGGGACAGCTCACATCCGGACTTTGGTTGTCATTGACGTCTCCTGGTCCCCGTGGCTGCAGAGTCAAGCATCCTTACTTCTCACCTGAAGCACCCGACATCAGTGGGCATTTGACTACTGAGTTCCTGGTCACCTGAAGTGACCCAGACTCTGTTCCCTCTGCTTTCAGGTTCCTTTCACCTCGAATCCAGGCTTGGATTCCAACGGACACTCTTCGCCTTCCTGGCAGCAGTACTTCTTCGCAGCTCTCCATTGAAAACGACAGAGGTTTCCGACACCACTTGACCCCTATGCACCCGGCTCCTCTGGGATAGGTAACACGGGTACCACGGTACTCACTGGTGTGTTGGCTCTAGAACCTCTTATGTTCCAAAGGGTTTGCTTGAAGTCCTCGCAGAAGTGTCCTTAACTTGTAACTTTCCAACCGCGACTTTCCCATAGAGTTGCACAGAGCATGCGGTCGTGTTTCCTCACTGCACTCGTCCTCCATGAGCGCCCTGTGTCACTGCCTTGGGTGGTTCCTTGGGGTCCCAGCGATTCTACATGCTTTAGGCACTGTGTCTAGTCAAGTCGTGATTGTTATACCATTTTTTTAGTATATGGTTCGGTCTCCCCCTGGAGCCCGCCGTGTATTGTGCTACTTACAATTGTTCTATTGATTCAATATTGTGTGCTCTATGTTCTAATCTCGTGTAGAGATTAGTAGAGAGTGTTATATTAATAAATACATATTTTTATATCACTACTGTGTGGTTCTCCTTTCATTTAGTCATTCAGGAGGTGATACTCTGGTAAAACAAGCTGCTTTACATTCCTTCAAAATTAAGCCTGAAGGCTGCTCTCCACAGCTACCACTAGGATAGCTTTCTAAAGGTTATCTTTGACCTCATACACCATAAGGGTCATGTGGACTGGTACAAGGTGCCCACTTTAATTAGTGGACAGCATATACCAAGCCACCTTCTCACATTGGTGTGCAGCGGTTGGGATTCAAGCTTGCTATTGTTTTACCAGATAAATCTCATTGAGTGATTAACTGAAAACCACTAAGTATTAGGTACATATAATCCATATTAGAATATGTAAGTTCTACTGAACTTGGAGTTGGGTAAGTCAAGGGTCTAGCACACCCTTTCTCCAACTCAAGAGAGTTTAGTCTCCACTAGGTTAGGTAGGTGCCTACACCACATAACACTAGTATGTCTTCTAGAGGAGAAGCCAGTGGCTCTCTGCCAACTAGGTATGATGACCTCACATTCCAGGAATTGAGGGCCATGTGCATTTCTAGGAAGCTGAGGACAGGGAGAAGTGCCAGCACCCAACGTCTCATTGAGATGTTGATCCTAGATGACCTTAGGAAGACCCCAGGGTCTAATGAGGCAGATAGAGTGGGTGGGGCAGGGAATGAGGAAAGGCCAGGAAGTGAAACCTTCTTTGACCTGGACTCAAACCCTGGCCAGGAGGATCAGAATGATTCTAACCTGGAAAACACAGAACTTCCTTCAGGTGGGGGAGAAGGCCCCAGTGGCCCTCTCCTTACTCCACCAGGAAGAGTACAGAGTTTACCTAGGAGATCTAAATCTCCCTCTGTAGAATCTCAGCACTCAGGAACTTCAATAGGGACTTCCATTTCAAATAAGAGGGAATCCTCTTATGAGAGACAGTGCCAACTTCTGGAGCTTGGGAAAATCAAGCTTAGGCTCAAGAAGGAGCAGTTGGCCCTAGACAGGTAATCCCTAGAGCTCCAGAGAGCTACAAAGAGATTAGGACTAGAGTCCCATGGTGGCAGCAACAGTGTCCCTAGGGTTAAGGAGTATACTCATGATCATAGGAACCTGAACAAGATAGTCCCTCCCTACCAGAGTGGAGATGACATCCACAAATGGATAACTGCACTAGAGAGGGCCTGTAAGGTACAGAGGGTCCCTCAGGAGCAGTGGGCAGCTATCTTGTGGTTCTCCTTTGCTGACAAAGGTAGAGATAAGCTCCTCACTGTTAGAGAAGAGGATGCTGACAATTATTCAGTCCTGAAGAGTGCTCTCATTGTTGGGTTTGGCTTAACCACTGAGCAATACAGAATTAAGTTCAGAGACACCCAGAAGACACAGACTCAGGACTGGGTATGTTTATAGTAACCAAAATGGGGTTTCCACTTTGTTAACTGTTGCATAATTGATTGAAATGACCTGTCTTTTTATCCTGTACAATAAGGGTACAACATTTTATATTGTATATTTATATGTGGTCTCATTGTAATGGTTTTAATTAATTGTGCAATAAAATTATCTTATCTTATCTAGTCAAGTCGTGATTGTTATACCATTTTTTTAGTATATGGTTCGGTCTCCCCCTGGAGCCCGCTGTGTATTGTGCTACTTACAATTGTTCTATTGATTCAATATTGTGTGCTTTATGTTCTAATCTCATGTAGAGATTAGTAGAGATTAGTAGAGAGTGTTATATTAATAAATATATATTTTTATATCACTACTGTGTGGTTCTCCTTTCATTTAGTCATTTAGGAGGTGATACTCTGGTAAAACAAGCTGCTTTACATTTCTTCAAGATTAAGCCTGAAGGCTGCTCTCCACAGCTACCACTAGGATAGCTTTCTAAAGGTTATCTTTGACCTCATACATCATAAGGGTCGTGTGGACTGGTACAAGGTGCCCACTTTAATCAGTTAACAGCATATACCAAGCCACCTTCTCATAATAATGAGGTGAATGTTTTATCTGGGTACTTTATACCTACAGGATGTAATCACGAGTCATTGACATGCTTAATTGAAGAGCTAATGCACTGTATTTTATGATGTGAAATTTATATTTTAGCATAAACTCAGCACGCACAGGCTGCTTTCATATAGGCCTCAAACTTCTTTTCCTTCCTAGCATGAACTAACGAACTGAATAGTCTGAAGCCTATGAGAACTTTTAGTAAAGTTTCTACTTGTGCTCTGACACTCAATAATTCCTTTCACGCTTGTAGCTTATTTGACCAGACTTGCAACAAATTTGTTACTTCCTAGAGTATATGCCTGGGAAAGGACTGACAAAGGATGAGAGCATGGACTCGCCTACTTCCTAGATGTTATAACCAATTGGATGATTAAAATCAGTGGTCTTATAGAAAATGCTAAGTAATGGATTACTTATCTTCCGGATTTGTATACTATACCTACACTATACCTACTACATCATCTCATCCTATCGAAACTGGCCTGTGGGACAGAATGGTCCGATCAAATTGGTGATGTCAAGGGGTGTCAACCAGAAATCGATGGAGTATAATTGCCTAAAGTGCGGACAGGGGCGGTTCCTATCTTGCCCATCTTCTCGACCCACTTTGTGGTACAGAGACTAATGATTTGGATTTCCAGAAAATAACGTGAACCTGGACAATTACTGTGTTTGCTGCCAGCTGGTATGCTTGCATAAGTGGAACCTTTCCGGTTGGAAGGTTTCCGACAACAGGTGTGGCATTTTATGCTGCAGTGCGGACAGGGGCGGACAAACCTGTTCATGAAATGGAATTAGTCATTTTGGC
The DNA here is from genome assembly GCA_963921515.1 of Calotriton arnoldi. NCBI lineage: Eukaryota > Metazoa > Chordata > Amphibia > Caudata > Salamandridae > Calotriton > Calotriton arnoldi. The sequence goes on along the minus strand of CAWUFW010007653.1, from coordinate 725,035 downwards.
GATTACTGAACTTACATCTATAGGGTTGTATGATTTAAAGGACTCATTTCTCATGATATAATCTTCCTCGGAGGAGGAAGGATTTCCTTTAAATTTGATTCTTACAGCTTTATTAATGCTGATTTAAACTCTATAAGTCGTATATCACATTGGCAATGAAAATTACTTTAAAATGAGATAAATATATCAACTGAGATAATAATTTTGCTGATTCTGTTTCATTCATTTGTTGTGGTCATGTTCTCTGTTTCCAAAATGCATTTGATCTGAACAGTTTATGCCTGAACAAGACCATTTGGTAATGAATAGATGCTAACTATTATCTTGTTCCAGGTCCTCATATGATAATAGTTCATCCCCTAAATATTCTAGTCCCTTTCAGCACAGAACAAGATTCATTGGAGGACCTAATGGGAACAGGAAATGGTAGCTGAGGTTATTCTGGGAAAATGTGTTCTGTAGTAAAAAGTAGCTTAAGGCTCAACATGTTTAATCTACAACACTTGCAATGCAAATTCCTTTGTTAAGCATTTGTCGTGTAGCAGTGGTTCCAAGGAGACTGCGGCCTAAGATGCAAGGTTCACCATCTGGGATGATTCGTGCTGTGACGGTACCAATACAGCTGGGAGGAGTTGCATCTCACTGAATCAATTCTGCTCATGGGGCCACAGCTGGGCTGGCAAAGCATCTTCAGTCCCACTTCCAAAGGTCAAGGATTGGGTGGCACCCCTTGAGGGGTAGGACTCACAGCAGACAGTGTCCAGGTGGTGGGTTCAAGGTGGTTGGAATGTTTTCTGTCCCTGAGGCTCTGTTCAGGAAATAGCCCTTGGAGTCACTCTGGTTGTCCTAGGATCAAGATGCAGGTCCAGTCCTTCTTACTCGGGCAGCAGGACAACATGCCAAAATAATAGCAGTCCTAGCACAGCAGTCCTTCTGAGTCTTCCACAGGTCCAGAGGTGTGCTGAAGAGTTGGGCCTGAGGGTGCATTATTTATACCTGATGTCCACTTGGAAGCAGGAGAAGGTTCTGCAGGTTTCCACCCCCAGAGGTGCTTGAATTACCTGCCTCCCTGCCCTGGTCCCAGCTTGTCTAGGGTCACAAAAAAGTATTGTTTGTGAGAGTGCTCAAGCAGAGCCTATTTGATCTGCAAGAGTGGTAGGTGACCCCCCTCATCAAGTCAGAGATGGCCCATTCTGCTGACATCTATTCTTCTTTGCTTCACTGTCTGGGAGCAACACACAAAGACCAACTGCCAGCCACACCTAGTCATGTGACCCAGGATACAGGCTGCAGTTACCAAGTGGCTAGGACAAGAAAATGCCAACTTTCTAAAAGTGGCATTTTCAGAATTTTGGCTTAAAATGCGACTTTACCATCAAAGAGTGTTTAAATTACAATTCTTTTGACACCAAACTCGACATTCCCACCTGCTCCCAATTGAAAGCTTCGAAAAAACAACAAGGGCTCCTGTGGAATGTTATATAACTTATATGTGATAGTCTATGCACAATGGCAATTCTTATCGGAAGTGATGTCAGAAAGAGAACTCAGCTCATACAACAAGGATGCAATTATCAAATATATGTTTATGTAGAAAATATATACATATTCAAAAATCTTATTATATTAGAACCAACAATACAATTCAAAATCTTACTATTTTAGAAAAACAATACAACATTTAGTGTAAGGTGTCCCAGTGAAAAACAGAACCTTCTTTATACAAAATATAAGATACAAAAAGTGCAACAAGGATATTCACAAGGTTTCACTATGAAGTTCATGCGACCATTTAAACATTTAAAATCAATATTACAACACTGATCATCGTTGTGTGTGTTGTGTCATGGTTCGCATTAATCTATTGTCGACGGCGTTTCGACCCTTGATTGGATAAAGGGTCTCCTCAGGACCAAGAATGTAAGGACACCTAAGGGTGATCTTGCACTGCCTAGTGTAAAAACTGTGGCACCGTGTAGAGAGTGAACCAAAGAACTTACAGGGAACCCAGCGGGGTGCCCGTGTAAGGGAGAGAGAGGCAGGCAGCTGTATACAATGGCCGGAAATACTCAGCGGTACTGGGCGCTTTGAAATGAAGACGCTGTGCGCAAGGATAAAGGCACTCTGGGCGGAGCGATGGAAAGAGATTAGCGGATGAAGAAGTTCTCATTGTAACAGATAGTCATGATATCGTAGATTCTCTCCGCATAAATCCGGGGGAGCAGCGGCAAAAAGCACGTCTGGCTCGGTGCAATGAAAGCTATCACTTATTAAATGTAATAAGTTAACCCAGTGCTAGAGGCAGGCCTTGCAGTAGTGAAAAACAAACGTAGGAGTTTTGCACTAATTTAAAAGCACATGTCCAATTTTTTAAATATACTGTACCATCCCTATGGGCTGTTTAGGGCCTACCCTAGGTAGGACTTATATATATTAAAAAGGAAAGTTTGGGCCTGGCAAAATGTATATTTTCCAGGTCAAATTGGAATTTTAAACATGTACACACAGGCTGCAATGGGAGGCATGAGACACGTTTAAAAGTCTACATAAGTGGCTGGAATGATTACTGCTGCAGGCCCACTAGTAGCATTTAATTTACAGGCCCTGGGATTATGTAATAACTCTTTACTGGAGACTTAGAAGTAAATTGAATGTACCAATGTTGCAATGTTTAAGGGAGAGAGAACAAGCACCTTATCACTGGTCAGTAGAGGCCTAAGGCCAGCAAAAACAGATGGATTGAAGGCAAATGTTTAGGGGAAACCACGCCAAGGATGTTGGGTCCAACAGGTGCCCAACACACTTTGGGGTAGTAGCATTGGTTATTTTGTGTTTTGTTTTAGTTATGCGGTGCTGTTGTGGTATTGGAGCTACATTGAGCGATATAATGATATTGTTGTTTTAGGGAGCTGTGTTGTGCATTGGTAAAAAAGGAAAAGTTAAAATGGGAGTCAAAAGCATAATTTTTTGCATGTCTCAATCAATAACTTAGAACAAAATGTGTGTACTGGTTAAAAACCATAGGAGCTGTTTCCCTTAGGCGGCTATGTATGGTCACTGCTGCTACCTCCCCCTTTATGTTGCTCAGCATAATTGCAGAGACTTGGGCAAAATTACCCATCAGTTTCATTCCCAAGTCCAGGGCAGGTCCTGCCCCGTACTCATTCTGTATCTGTTTCAATACATCAGGAACAACTGCTAAGGAAGGGATACTGAATACTCTGACATAAATGGCAGCAAAGATTGTCCCCCAAGTGGTACAATCTTCAATCGAGGGAACCATACCCATTGGCAAGCAAATGGTTAGCATTCTGTGTTTTTCCTGCTTCCAGCTGGGTAATTTTTTGTGCTATCCAGAACGGAATTTGCTCCAGTTTGAAAGGGATTGTCCCTATTACTGATTTCAGTGTCTGTGGGTTAATTGTAGGTATTGTGTGATGTGGACAGGCTGGAGCATGTCTCCCAGGTTGGACTGTTAATGTTCACATGACGAACGGGACAAATGTCCCTATAGCCTAACTATGTCTTTGTATATTTTACGGACTCATCCACTGGTAGTGTATCTATCTCGGGATGTGGAGTGTATGTTGCTAAGACCGGCCAGGTCGCTCCTTCTATGCTGAGCGTACCGAGTCTCACGACAGATGTTGTGTGTAGGAGGGCGCATTTAAACCAGTTTTATGCTGCTGGTACGTTAACGGGACTTCGCATGGAATGTATTCATTTGGTGGTTCAACTACAATGTATGTGTGGAACAAATTAGTCACCGGATCTACAGGTGGGAACTGTACCCAGGAATCGAGTACCTCCGATCCGAACACCTCGTGTGCCTCAATCACGAAGGTAACACAGCCACCTGTTGCTGGTACGCCGTGTTCTAACAGCTCTATTGTTACTGCATGTCTGCAATTCTCTGTGATGTTAGGAGCATTTGCAATTTCATCTTCCCCCGAGCTACTCGCGGGGTCAGTCATTTTAGAAGAAAAGCAAGTTGAGAGGTAGGGTTTTGCACAATGTAGGGAACCTTTTATCCTTACAAGCTTGCTAAACCTTCAGCCAATACACAGAGTATATCTGTCAGCTGAGGCGGATCTCCCTTCTCACTTCAGACGTCTCTGAAAAGTGTGAGTATGGCTTTCTGAGAAAGCACAACTGAACTACTCAGATTTTCACTATTAATATAAGAACCAAACCAACGTTGGCGGCGCCATGTCGTGTAGTTCCTGGGAATCCACCAGGACCTACACGTTTTGGATGACCTAAACTGAGGGCATGGTGTCCCAACCACTTCTGGACACCCCCACAGGATATGTCAGCGGTTAGACCAGCTAGCTCTACAGTGCCACTACCACCCCCCCTGTATTCTACAGTGGTGTAGGTAGTCTCTGGCAACCACTGAACATGACAACCCTGATTCCTCAGGGATCGTGGAAAACAGTACAGTACGGTTCGCTCAGACACTTGTGCTTGCTTTATCTCATAAAATACACAGGATGGCGATTAGGACGTTTCAATAAGAATTTATTGGTCAAGCGACAGCCTCGTGTAAAACATATGTGCTGCGACAATTAGGAGACAGAAGCATACAAAAGAGATTGCTAGTACCAATATAGTAAATAGTAGATACATTTCTACAATAGTGCTAATAAGATGAACAGAAGCAATTCAGATAAAAACAGTAGCCCTTGCAAACTCCTAAAATGTGCCCTAAGTAATTTTGCTAAAAATGTACCCAGCCTAACCTGCATGAGTAGGTGTATGTGTGTATAGCTATGCGTATCTGTAGCCAAAAAACTCCCAGGGAAGAACCAGCCCCCTCACCTGATGATTGGGAATGAAGGACCCTAGGGTCTGCTTCGAGGATGACAGCCCACAAGGGATGTCAGACCGCTGCGTATTGGAGATTCAGCATGCAGGACCCCAGTCTCAGCTTGGAAGGAATTCTCCTCTAATTTGTCGGGGGGAGTGACGGTCTTTTGTACTAAAGTGGTCACTCCAGGGTTTTTTCTAGCATCGATATATATACATAAATGTTTTGAAAACAATCACTGATGCTTTTCCAAACAAATGTGATCATGCACAGCTGGCTGTAGGCCAAGGATGAAAAAAAGAGGTGACCGTTATACAGAATAATTCTGCCGTGCGTGGGGACCTGTTTATGTACGTCAGGTGCAGGGATTGTGATAGAGTACCGAGAGCCTGGTGTTGAAGAGACAGGAGCAAGCTACTAGGTAAAAGGTAACCTGTTTACAATCGTTATTGTCATGTGGATGGGACAAACGTATGTAATAGGAGTATACATGACAGGACTAGCCGAAAAGACATGACAGTCTACCACCTCCTAATCCCCTTAACAGTGTGCTTCTCCTACACTAAAACCTCTGGTCAACCAAAATAAGGAAAAAATATGGATTAGGGACACAGGTAGCATTGATATTGAAGCCCTTGTGAATAAGGCTCAACCAAATCTCTCAGCTCATCTGTACTTCCCCAAAGTGACATCAACAATGCCAAAGTCAAATTTGATAATTGCAGGGAGTCCTTGATAGAGGAATTTTCACCCCTCAAGAGGCAGTGCAGCAGAACCAATCCTTCTCTTCCTTGGTTCTCAAAAGTTATGTTTGAGGAAAAGAAGTACCTCAGAGTACTTGAGAAAGAATGTAGACAACATACCTCTCTTCTGAGTCTGGCTAGGCTGCAAATTGTGTGAAAAAGTAACAAAGACCTAATTTTAAGAACCAAGTCAACTCTGAGACACTCCTATGAATGGACCTAAATTTCTATTTGACATCGGAGCCCTCAGAAGGGCTAGATCTTCGGTCAGAGTCTGAGTCTCGGGGGCCATCCTCCCCCACTGTTGACGGATGACTTGCTCCACTGCCACTCATTGCTGCCACCACCTCCACCGCTTGTTGTTGTTCTTGTTGGACTTCCTCTCTGGAGCAGGCTGCTCTGTTATAGTTTTTAGCTCTGCTGTTCGATCGGGTCTGCGTGGATTTCCACCGTGGGGATTCCTGGCTTGAAGCAGTTGGCGGGTGCTGATCAATCCACTCTCATACCTCTTGAGGGGTCCGGAAAAATAGTATGCCATCCGGCATCATCACCTGCAGTCTGGCGGGAAACATCATGGCATAAGAGAGGCCTAGTTGTTGGAGGTGGCAATTTGCCTCTAAGAAGGTGGACCGTTGCTTTTCTACCTCCCTGGTGAGGTCCGGACACACCATGACTTTGCTGTTCCTGACCTTGCGGTCTTCCTTCACTCTGGCTTGGCTCAGGATGTGGTCCAAGTCTTTAAATGCAACAGTCTGGCCTCTAAGGGCCTTGGGGGTGCCCCTGGGGGTGGAGGGCACACCAAAACCCTATGTGCTCTCTCCAGTGCATAGAAGGCGGAAAGACCCTCTGACGCCACTTGTTTCAGCAGCCAGCATTCCAGATAGTCCAGCATGTGGCCCCCTCTACATGTTCAGACAGGCCAATCACCCTGATGTTATTGGAAACAACACCTCATTTTGGTTTGCCTATATGTTGGCCACAAGAGTTGGGTAATCTTTCCACTCCAGTCTCAAAAACTAATAACCTAGGATTCAATAACCTGTCATTTGAAAATCAGATTAATGTCATTATATGCTCCTCCTTTTACACCCTAAAACTGCAAGGAAGGTTTTGCCATTCATCCCTCAGGAGCTGCAGAAAACTGTCGTATCCACTCTTCTAGTGTCTAAAGTGGACTACTGTAATGCTCTATTTCTCAAAGTGCAGAAAAAGTCAGCTTACTATTAGGCATTCATAAAAATTGATCGACCTCACAAACCTTGATTAAACTACACTGGCTTCCTGTGAAGAAACGGATGGCCTTTAAGGCACTTTGTATAGTTTTTAAGGCACTACGAAAATCTAGTGCTCAATACTAGGCCTGGGCGGAGTTCGTGCTATGGAGAATTCCTCGGAGTGGCTAAAAGATTCCGCCACGCTACGCGGAGTTCCGGGGGAGTGCAGAGTACATCCTTGCGTTCAAATCGAGTGCAAATGGCACCACAAGGTTCTCATGGGCACATCAATCTTGTTTTCTACTCTGTTTATGGTGCTGGGCCTAATTTTCAATCCCTCTGTAATCTTTGTAATCCTTCGCACTCCATATTAATCTACCTCTCATTTTCATTTACTGTATTAGTGTGTTTTTGTGTCTGTGAATTTTACATTTTTTAATTTTTTTGTGACTTATTGTATTTTATTTATTTTTTCCCTTACTTCCTTAGTTTTTCATTCCTGTCCTTTCTTTCCTGTTTCTTTTCTAATCTTTACCCCACCCAGCACCATGGCAGAGCAGGGTAACCTACCTTGCGGGCGGTACCGCAGCCCAGGTGTGCAACCCAAGGCGATCTTCAGCATGTAGTAAGTGGCATCACTAGTTTTTTTTGTGCAGAACCACTTCCCCTCTATGCTGGCAGCAGGTGTTAGGCTCGACAGTGGATATCCCCTGTGGAAGCGTCTGGTGCACTGGGGGAGGGTGCGCCAGTGTGTGCGGTGCACCAGCCAGGTTCGGCGCACAGTCCATCAACCGACGTACCACTGGGCAGATTTTCTTGACCGTGAGCATGACCTGCTTGACCTGCTCAGTGTCGAGATTCCGGGGCTCTGTGAGCATTAATTATGTGTTGTGGTTGTGTTCTACAATGCTTACATTTTTATTCTGAATAGCAGCTCACACTCAGAGGTAAGTTACATTTAGTTCATGTTAAGAATATTATTATTATGTGATCCAGTTTCTGCCAGGCAGATGCTCAGTGCTACCTAATTGTACTCATCATTGGCGCTCGCTTTGGCTGAATAATTAAGAAGCCATTGCAGACTCTTCTATCCCCCTGTCACAATAGTGAATCAGTGATATCAGTGAACTAGAGTTCTCTTTGATTTTGTTTATGTAGCTCGAACAGTTCCAGACTTTGTCACAGTGATGTGTAGTATGCCTCTATGTATTGCAATAAAGGGAGACTGAGTTGGTTCATCAAGGGGCTTGAGAAATGAGAATAGAATCAAAGATTATTCACTGCTATGCATTAGTTCAAAATGTAGTTTTTGTAAAGGAAATTTGGAATAGGAATTTTAGGATTAGTATGGGCAACTCTACGATAGTCGGTAGACTCGAAACTAGTACTTTTGGTGATTTGTTTTAGAGAAGTCCAATGTGACTGCGTTTGCCTGTCATAATAATTTTGTGGAGATTAACTGAATCACTAATCTATTTTTTTATCTTTTTAATTTCTTACATCAGCACCCAAGGGCAAGAAGAGGGATGTTGTGGAGACAGGTTCGGGAGTAGCTGGTCAGCAGGAGGCACCAACCACCAGCGCCCCTGTTGAGGTCTCTGCTAACCCAGTCCTATTATTTATTGTTATCATTTACCTAATGTTGGGTTTTATGATTTATATGGATTTAGGGTAGAATCTTGGGGTATTGGAATGTTGGTGCTGGGTTCCAGGACAGGAGTTGCTGCCTGGAGGCAGGTGTTGCGGGCGAGAAAAAAAAGTTGCTCTGACACCCTTACCTGCTGTCTTCCTTTCACGTGGCGATGAGGATGGTATACGTACCCACTTGTGCAGAGCACAATGGATTAGCTCTTTTTCCTCCGCCCACTATGCCACTGTGCCACTTTTACATTTTGCCTTGCTTATTTTTCTATACTGTCTCATTTTTTTTCAACTCCCCTATTCAATTTTTGTTTTATTTCTTTATCCCTGCATTATCTTTTTTTCCATATTAAATATTTTTTTTTTGTAGCTGACGTTTTCTGGTTTGTGCTAGTCTGCAGTTCACTTATCTTCTGTTTTGTTCATAATAATCTCTCGCTCTCTCCTATGTATTTTGTGTTACTGTAAGACTAAGAACCCATTTTGGTACTCTACTGTCTACCTTGAAGATTGCAGGCCCAAGTAAGCTAGTACTATGAATAATATTCACCATGTATGTTTGCTGAGAAGGCTTTCTTTTCCTTGCTCATGCTCTAACAGTTGATTTAACAAGAGAGAGGCCATAGTCATGGACCCCCTCCCCCAATGTTGTGTACTGTGTAATTCATTTATACAGTATACCAGCAGGTTCCAGGACATTGCAGCATGGCTGGAAAGTATGAGGTTCCAAGGCATTTGCCAACCAATACCATATGCCTTTCATTGACCATTATTCCACCTCTTCATTGTGCTTCAATAGGTTATAGCTCTGTCCCTCTATTATGAAACCTTTTTGGTTGGCTTCACTACCTGGCTAACATTGTGAACCAGCCAAATGCCCAGAGTGATATTTTTGTTAGAAGATACTGCAGTGCTAACCGTAGTGATGTATTGCGGTTGTATTTTTTTGATTGAAAAAAATTAAGGAGAGGCATATCTGGCATCTAAATTAAGTGTAACGTTTTATTCTAGAGAAACAGACCACCAGTGATGCCGGCTCAAGTGTTGCTGCAGGAGGAGAGTCAGATGGAGGGGGAGGAGCGGCGGCAGGGATGGGCACTGGTAAGTCACATAATTGCTTGCTTATTGACAATTGGTATTATACTCACTAGAAAGTACCAGGGAGTCGCCAACTCGTGACCATGAACCCCTAGCTTTACCAGCTGCAGCGGTGGTTGAGTTATTATGGCCTCTTCTAAATGCAACTCAGCAAAATCTCACATAATGAGCGTTGATGGCTTGAGGGAAATGTGAAAGAACAGAAGGTTCAAAGAAAGGATGGTTGAAAATGGTATATGAGTGAAAGGGTGAGTGGGTAAAAGGGTGCGTGGGTGAGTAAAGGGATAGATGAGTGAAAAGATGGTTGGAAGAAAGGGTGGATATTACATGAATGGATAATGGATTGAAAATGTTGGTGAAAAACTGGATGAGAGAAAGTAAAGCTTAAATCATGGTGGCTATGGGTGAATTAGAATGAAAGGATGAATGAATATTTGGATTGCTTGTATGAATAACAAGGCAATTCTTCTCATGGAGATGGGACTGCTGCTCACCTACTTCGTTTACTTTTTTTCTGTAGGGTTATCAAAACTATGGTTCAAAGTGGGGGTATTTTTACATTTTTGTTCTACCCCCTTGACTCACTGTATTTGTTAAGCGAGGCAGATGTATTCCATCCATCATCATTCATCACCCAAGGTGTGTTTCGCTTCACCCACTCACTCAGTCACCTCTTAGTACTTCACTGCTGTATTTTTTCCTAAGTTCTTCCATCCCAGCCTACCAAAAAATTGAAAAATCCATTCTTGGCATGTGCCACATTTGATTTTATAGACATATGAAGTGATTGAAAAATATATTTCATGGTTTCCCATAACAGATTTATTTTACGCCTGTTCAGATTTTCCCCTTTCAACTTCCGTTGACTAGTACAGTGACTGAATAAGCTAATATGATGAATCAATGATCATTATAGTGACAGTAACCCCTCTATACCCTACCCGCCCAATCCCTCTACCCTACCCTGCAGTAGAGCAAGTCAAGTTTCCTTTCCCCACTGCCCAGTGAATTAATTTGTTGGAAATAATATGTGGTGGTGGATGAGGCTAGTGAGTAAAGTGGAAGTAAGTGCATGATTTGTTGTCAAGTTTGGTGTATGTGATACGCTGTGACGAACGTGCCAAATACAATCTATGTAGCCCAGCCGGTTCCTTTCAATATAGTGCATTGCATAGTTCTCCCCAATGTCTACTTACGGGAGACAGGATAATATCTAAATTTCATACATGAGGTGTGTGACATAGTATCCTATTTATTATTCAGCTGACTCTTTGGAGTCAGGGTAGAAAAAGAAAGGCATTCGGAGAAGAGCAGGACCATTGGAAATAAAAATAGATAATTGCCAATTACAGCTGACCCAGGGGCAGACAGTAGCAAAATACCTGACACGCTGGCTAGCAATGAGCATTGTTCCATGCCATAGTGCATAATGCCTTACTCATTAACCCCTTCAATGCTAGGCCTTCCGCCTAGGTCTTCCGGCCCCATGCTATGCCTTTTTTTTGGCTATTTGGGAAGTTCGCACTTAGGTCCCTGTAACTTTTTGTCCACATAAGGTATCCACGCCAAATTTGCATCCTTTTCTTCCAACATCAAGGGGATTTTAAAGGTAACCAGGGTTTGTGAATTCTCCTGGGGGGGACCCAGAAATTAGCCAAAATACAGCACAGTTTGTATTTAGTTTTTAAAAATGGAGAAAAACTCCTGCAGATGAAAGCGTCTGTTTTTTCCTGCAAATGGTATCAACAAAGGGTTTATGGTGCTGAAATCACCATCTTCCCAGCTTTCAGGGACAGGCAGACGTTTGTCACAAAACCAAAATTTTTAACACAGTTTTGGCATTTTACTTGGACATAGCCTCTTTTTGCTACTTTTTGTGCTTTCAACCTCCTTCCAGTTAGTGGTATAAATGGGTGTGAAAGCAATGAAGGATCATGGAAAGCTATACATTTCTGAAAATTAGGCAAAATTTTGAATTCAGCAAGGGGTCATTTGTGTAGATTCTTCAAGGTTTTGTATAGAAACTAACAGTTGAAATTAGGAAAAATTGAAAATGAGTTGAAAAAAACAGCCATTTGTGCCAATGTTTTCACATGTAACTTTTTCTAAGTATGACAGATGTTTGAAAGCAATATACCGTTACATCTGCTGCACCGTTCTGGTTGTGGGGATATATAGGACTTGTAGGGTCACCAAGAACCCAAGGAACCCAGAGCCAATAACTGAGCAGCATCTTGCAATGGTTTTTCATTGTGTATGGGTATATCGCAATTCATTTGGTAAAATATAAAGAGTGAAAACGAGGTATCAAAGACACCTATGTATTTCCGAAATGGGAACAAAATATAGAGTTTAGAAACAGTAGCTGTTTGCAAATCTCCGAAATTGTGGCTACCCATACTAGCATTAGAGGACATTTTTCAAAGTGACTTCTTTTTTACATATTGTCTTACATTTGGAAGGCAGAAATGCATCAAAAGTCAATAGGCAATAACAGTTGCTCTACAATTCTGTGTTCCACTAAGTCTCCCAATAAAAATGGTACCTCACTTGTGTGGGTATGCCTAGTGCCTGCCACAGGAAACGGCCCAAAACGCAGCGTGGACACACCACAATTTTACATTGAAAACAGACAATTTTATTGCAAAGTGCCTAGCTGTGGATTTTGTACCCTAGCTCTGCCGGCACCTAGGGAAACTGAGCGAACCTATACATTTTTTAAAACTAGACACCTAGTGGAATCCAGAATTAGGTGACTTGAGTGGCTCTCAACAGGTTCTGTTACCCAGAATCCCTTGCAAACCTCAAACTTTGTAAAACAAAACGCATTTTCCTCACATTTCTGTGATGGAAAGTCCTGGAATCTGCTTGGATCCACAGAATTCTACCCACTCCGCATTCCCCAAAGTCTTCCAATAAAAATGATACCACACTTGTGTGGGTAGGCCTAGTGCCTGCGACAAGAAATGCCCCAAAACGCAATGTGGACACACCACATTTTTACAGTGAAAATGGACCCTTTTTTTACAAAGTGCCTAGCTGTGGATTTTGAACCCTAGCTCTGCCGGCACCTAGGGAAACCTAGCAAACCTATACATTGTTAAAACTAGACATGCAGAGGAATCCAGGAGGGGGTGATTTGTGTGGCTCTCACCAGGTTCTGTTGCCCAGAATCCCTTGCAAACCTCAAATTTTGTCAAAAAAAACACATTTTCCTCACTTTTCTGTGATGGAAAGTTAGGGAATCTGTGTAGATCCACAAAATTCCACCCACCCCGCATTCCCCAAAGTCTTCCTATAAAAATGGTACCTCACTTGTGTGGGTAGGCCTAGTGCCCGTGACAGGAAATGGCCCAAAACGCAACGTGGTCACACCACATTTTTACAGTGAAAACTGACCCTTTTTGTGCAAGGTGCCTAGCTGTAGATTTTGAACCCTTGCTCTTCTGGCACCTAGGGAAATCTAGCAAAACTACACATTTTTGAAAACTAAACACCCAGGAGAATCCAGGATGGGGTGACTTGTGTGGCTCTCACCAGGTTCTGCTACCCAGAATCCTTTGCAAACCTCAAACTTTGTCAAAAAACCACATTTTCCTGATATTTCTGTGATGGAAAGTTCTGGAATCTGCGTGGATCCACAGAATTCCACCCATCCCACATTCCCCAAAGTCTTGCGATAAAAATGGTACATCACTTGTGTGGGTTGGCCTAGTGGCCGTGATAGGAAACGGGCCAAAACGCAACGTGGACACACCACATTTTTACAGTGAAAACTGACCCTTTTTTTGCAAAGTACCTAGCTGTGCATTTTAAACCCTAGCTCTGCCGGCACCTAGGGAAACCTAGCAAACCTATACATTTTTGAAAACTAGATGCCATGGGGAATCCAGGATGGAGTGACTTGTGTGGCTCTCACCAGGTTCTGTTACCCAGAATCTCTTACAAACCTCAAATTTGTCCCCAAAAACACATTTTCCTCATATTTCTGTGATGGAAAGTTCTGGAATCTGCGTGGATCCACAAAATTCCACCAATCCCGCATTCCCCAAAGTCTTCCAATAAAATTGGTACCTCACTTGTGTGGGTGACCTAGTGCCCGAGACAGGAAACTGCCAAAAACACAACATGGACAAACCACGTTTTTACAGGGAAAATTGACCCTTTTTTTGCAAGGTGCCTAGCTGTAGATTTTGAACCCTAGCTCTTCTGGCACCTAGGGAAACCCAGCAAAACTACACATTTTTGAAAACTAAGCACCCAGGAGAATCCAGGATGGGGTTACTTGTGTGGCTCTCACCAGGTTCTGTTACCCAGAATCCTTTGCAAACCTCAAACTTTGTCAAAAAACCACATTTTTCTCACATTTCTGTGATGGAAATTTCTGGAATCTATGTGGATCCACAGAATTCCACCCACCCCACATTCCCCAAAGTCTAGCGATAAAACTGGTACATCACTTGTGTGGGTAGGCCTAGTGCCCGCGACAGGAAACGGGCCAAAATGCAACGTGGACACACCACATTTTTACACAATTAGCTGTGCATTTTAAACCCTTGCTCTGCCGGCACCTAGGGAAACCTAGCAAAGCTATACATTTTTTAAAACTAGATGCCCAGGGGAATCCAGGATGGAGTGACTTGTGTGGCTCTCACCAGGTTCTGTTACCCAGAATCTCTTACAAACCTCAAATTTGTCCAAAAAAACACATTTTCCTCATATTTCTGTGATGGAAAGTTCTGGAATGTGTGTGGATCCACAAAATTCCACCAACCCCGCATTCCCCAAAGTCTTCCGATAAAAATGGTACCTCACTTGTGTGGGTGACCTAGTGCCCGAGACAGGAAACCGCCGAAATTGCAACGTGGACAAACATGTTTTCACAGGGAAAATTGACCCTTTTTTTGCAAAGTGCCTAGTGTGGATTTTTAACCCTAGCTCTGCCGGCACCTAGGGAAACCTAGCAAACCTATACATTTTTTTAAACTAGACATGCAGACTAATCCAAGAGGGGGTGACTTGTGTGGCTCTCACCAGATTCTGTTACCCAGAATCCCTTGCAAACCTCAAACTTTGTAAAAAAAACAAATTTTCTCCACATTTCTGTGATGGAAAGTTCTGGAATCTGCGTGGGTCCGCAAACCTCCACCCAGCCTGAATTCTCCAAAGTCTCTCGATAAAAATGGTACCTCACGCATGTGGGTGGGCCAAGTACCCGTGACAGGCAAGGGCCCAAAACGTGTTGTGGAGACATCAAAATAACCTATCACAAAACAACCTGTTTTTTCGAGGGGGGGCACATGGGTTTTTGGCCCTGGCTCGGCGGCCATCTATAGAAATCTACCAAACCCACACATTTCTGCAAACTAGAGACCCGGGGGAGTCCAGGGTGATATGGCTTGCATGGATCCCCAATGTTTTCCTACCCAGAATCCCTTGCAAACCTCAAATTTAGCAGAAAAAAATCAAATTTTTCTCAAATTTCTGTGTGGGAAAGTTGTGGGATCACCGGGCTGACACAAATTTCCTACCACCCAGCATTCCCACAGTTCTCCCTATAAAAATGGTACCTTACTCTTGTGGGTGGGCCAAGTACCCGCGACAGGCAAGGGCCCAAAACCTATTGTGGAGACATCCAAATAACCTATCACAAAATGACTTGTTTTTGCAAGGGGGGACACCTGGGTTTTTGGCCCCAGGTTCGGCGACCATCTAGGGAAACTTACCAAACCCACACATTTCTGAAAACTAGAAACCCGGGGCAGTCCAGGGAGGTATGGCTTGCATGGATCTCCCAACGTTTTCCTACCCAGAATCCCCTGCAAACCTCAAATTTAGCAGAAACAAATCACATTTTTCTCAAATTTCTGTGTGAGAAAGTTGTGGGATCACCAGGCTGACACAAATTTCCTACCCCCCAGCATTCCCCCAGGTCTCCCGATAAAAATGGTACCTTACTCGTGCGGGTGGGCCAAGTACCCGCGATAGGCAAGGGCCCAAAACATATTGTGGAGACATCAAAATAACCTATCACAAAACAACCTGGTTTAGCAAGGGGGGTCACATGGGTTTTTGGCCCCGGGCTCGGCGGCCAGCTAGGGAAACCTACCAAACCCACACATTTCTAAAAAGTAGAGACCCGGGGGAGTCCAGGGAGGTATGGCTTGCGTGGATCCCCCAATTTTTTCCTACCCAGAATCCCCTGCAAACCTCATATTCAGCTCATGATTGTGTGGATGGGCCAAGTGCCTACGACATGGAAGGGACAAAAATGTGTAGATATTGAGGGAGGACCAAAGCGGATCTAAAAGGGCAGTTTCTTTATACATTTTTAGGCTGACGCTACTTTGGGCATCCACACAAGTGAGGTATCATTTTTCTCGGGAGACAAAGGAGAATGCTGGGTAGTAGGAAATTTGGGCCTGCACGGTGATCTTACAACTTACCCACACAGAAATGGGAGGAAAATGTGAATTTGTAAGTAAATTTGGGGTTTGCGGGGAATTCTGGGTAAGAAAACGCTGGGGGATCCATGCAAGCCACACCGCCAGCCGAGTCAGTACACGCACACCAACATCTACACACACCACCAGCCAAGCGCCATCAACACACACTGCCAAACAAATGCTACCAATGCACAAGTCAGCAAAGCAATGTCCACACACACCGACAGCCAAGCGCCACCCAAGCACTCCGCCAGCCAAGCGACATCCCCGCACACCGCCAGCCAAGCAGGCCAGACTGGGAACAGCAACCAGCCCCAGCAGATTGCTGCTCATCCAGGCCTGGGAGGGGCATGCTAGTAAAAAGCACCACTCCCGCTTTTGTTACTGGGGCCCGATATTGCAGCATTGCTGCAAAACCGGCCCCCAGTGACAAAAATTCCCCCCACGGCCAGAAAACCAGCCCTCTTCCCTCCGGCCCACCGGGGAAATGCCCGGTGCCCCCTAGGGCCAGTCCGGCCCTGTAGCTAAGCACCATCCATGCACACAGCCAGCCAAGCAACAGTCCACACATACACTGCCAGCCAAGCGCCACTCCACGCACACCACCAGGCAAGCGGCAATTTACATACACCGTCATCAAGTGCAAGTCCACCCACACCATTAGCCAAGTGCAGGTCCACACACACTGCCAGCAAAATGCCAGCCAAAGGTCAGTACACGCAGACCGTCTGCCAAACTCCAGTTTACAAACACACAAACTCGCCCTGGTTTCTAGTGGTTTTCTGCCCCGCTTGGGTGTAGATGAGAATAAAAATATCACGGAAACAGCCAAAATGTCTGCCTAAAAAAAAGTGAGCAACCCTTGCCTATGGGGCTTCTCACTGGCATGCCCATAAAAATACCCTGGTGCCTAGTGGACTTTCTGCCCCGCGGGGGGCAGATAAGAGGCTATTGCCCCGATCTGCCTTCCAGGGGGCAGAAACCCTTTTTTGGCGGTGGGGGCATCAGCATGCTGATTCTCGGCAGCCCCCAACCCTATGTATAAAAAAACAACAAAATCTCTGGTTCCTAGTGGGCTTTCTGCCCCCTGCCGGGGGGCCGATTAGGGACAATTGCCTCCATCTGCCTCCTGGGGGATGCAGAAAGGCTGTGGCACATTTGTTTGGGAGGTGGGGGCATTGGCATGCCCATTTTGGGCAGACCCCACCCCTACGCTTAAAAAAAAACAATCCCTGGTGCCTAGTGGGCTTTCTGCCCCCCCCTGGGGGGCAGATCAGGGGTAATTACCCCCATCAGCCTCTGGGGGGCAGAAAGACTGTGGAAGTTTGTGAGGGTGGGGGCATTGGCGTGCCCATCTCAGGCAGCCCCCACCCCTAAATCCAATAACAAAAAAAATCCCTGGCATCTAATGGGCTTTCTGCTCCCCAGGGGGGCAGAAAGACTGTAATTTTACGTGGGGTGTGGGGCATTGGCATGCCCATCTTGGGTAGCCCCCATCCCTAATTGCAATGGAAAAAAAATCCCTGGTATCTAGTGGGCTTTCTGCCCCCCCGGGGCAGAGAGACTGTTTATGCCTTTTTGCAATGGGGGGAGCAAAGGCCCTTTCCCAAGGGCAAGGGGCCGCTCCCCCCTCCCTGGTGCCTAGTGGGTGGATCCCTGCTTTGTGATCCACCCCTTTCCAACGATATCCTGCCTGACTTTCTACATGCTCAGGGGGCTGGGATAGCCCCCTCAGCACGTAGAAAGTGAAACTGAAATGAGCCTATTGGTTCATTTCAGTTTAGTTTTCACTGAAATGACGTCAGCGCAACGTGTGCACTGATCGTCATTTCAGGGAAACCAACTACACAGCCTCGAGAGCTGGGGAAGCTCTTCCCTAGCTCCTGAGGCTGTTGGGGGGAAAATAAATCCCTCTTGTGCCCTCACCAGTGGGATTACAGGTGCCATGTGCGAGGATGTCTGGGATCCGTCCTGTGCACATGAGCACCGTGGCGCAGGACGGCTCCCGGACATTCTGAGCATGGAAGGAGTTAATGAAAGGTCATTTATTTTTCCACTCAAAGTGGCTGTTTAGTTACTTAAAAAAACTTTATAAGAACACAAAATCAATGTTTAATAAATCAGGTGTTATTTTTATTCTGCCTTAATACTATTCTGCCACACAGTCAGTACTTTGTATGCAAGGCATGTGTGGGTAAAACATAAAATTCACCTTGTGACTCTCCTAATCATAATCAATTCAAATTCTGTTGGCCCTAGGGACCAGCAATGTTCTGCTACTGTGCCGCCCACTAATTTCAAACAATTGGTTGCACAGAGTATTATTCACAATTTGTCTTTTTCCTTTTTTGTTTTTCTCAATATAGGTACTCCTGCTGGACCACCCGTAGTACCCAACAGGCAGGACATAGAGGCCCGTCAGTGGCAAGAGAGGCTGGACTGTATCCAGCAGGAATACCGGGGGGCTCGTTGTCTTGGAAGAAGAAGAGGCGGAAATAGCTCCCTCTCAGCCACAGTGCAGCCGGTCCCCCTCAGCCTCCACCTCCCGGCCATCCCATCGCCGGTGCCGCCGCCAGCTGACAGCAACTGCTGCCGCACCTCCCACTCTGACAGCAGGCCATTGCTGCAGCGCATCCTGCATCGGCTGGACACTATGGAGAGCTGGCTCATCAGGATGGAGCAGGGTCTGGACCAGCTTTGAAGTCAAATGGACAATGCCCACTTCTAGTCCTTTTTACATTTTTTTTATTTTGGTGGGAGAGACTTGTTGTGGAAGAAGAGGGTGGGAAGAAAGTTGGGACAGGGTTTTTTATTCATTGGCCATTTTTGAACATTGTTGGATGGGTCAATTTGTTTGGGGAGAGGGGTGGGCCTCTTCTGGGTAGAGATGATTAGTTTGTTTGTAAAAAAAAATAAAAGGGAAAATTATTACATTTCATCAAAATTTATGCCTGAAGTAGTTATTTGTTTTACTTTTACTTTGCACTGCTGCCTTTAGTTTTTACCCAGCCTGTTTATCTGCTTGTAGGAGAGTATTATACCGCTCAGTTATAGGTAGTTATACCTCTCTAACTATCTTGACCACTAGGGGTGCTGCCATGACCTATATTGTCTACAACAACCTAGATAAGTGATTACTTGCAGTAGCAGTTAGTTACTTACTCACTAACTGAACTAGTTCACTTCACTCCATAGTTACCTTACCTGAATATAGATGAAGAAATTACAAGGAAGTCATCACAACTTCACAAGCGATGTCCCACTTCCACCCAGGTGAGCTCCAGCTGTAGCATTAATAGGAAGGATTATCCATCACAGGCAAAAACATGGAAATAAAAACACTGAGTTAGTGGGTTATAAATTATATCAAAGCTTTGCACAGAATTGAGACCAGACTACTACATGATGACACAACAAAGAATATCTGATAGTGATAAAATAACAAAAAATAGCAATAGTAGTAACTTGAGCAATGGGGAGATACTATTTAAATAAAACTAAAGTTACAAAATCCTCGAGTCATGAAAACTGGACTCAAAGTCTGGAGTGGACATGCTTAGGTTAGGCGTTTACGGTTTCGCAACACAAGGCCTGAATGATGATGCTGACGACTAATGTTCTTCGTTCTATATGTAAAATATTGATCACTTTTATGCGTGGGTGGGTAAATAGGGCCAGTGTGGACTATTGCTTAGGTAATAGAAGATCCTGCAGCAAGTCGGTGTTGCTTTCACCACATTTGCCCCACCAATTTGTGATCCATTGATGGTGTAAATTAAGCCACACCTCAATAAATCACACAGCCCGGGAGAAGAGGGTTAGGGGTTTCATGAATGGATAGGAAAGGGGATTTGGGGAAAAGTTTAACAAAGTTAACACTACACAAGGACAACATTCATCTGGGCAATGATCAACACATCATTGTCATCAACCTGTTGTGGAAGGAAACGAAGGAACGAGTATGACCCCAAACAGTCCTTCTGCCTCTGAGACCCAAGTTACCAAATATCTAAATTTTCTGTCTTCTAGGTTGGAAATATAAAATTATGGAGGAGTGAACCCACCCACTCAGTTCTCCAAATATGAATGTTAAAAGAAAAGCGATACTGTATTGCAAAATTAAGTAGTGCATCTGCATTCTCCTCGGACATGTCCATCACTCTTGGATGCCTCTCTGGACTGGTCCAGTAGGGAAGCAGGAGTGTTGAGATCAGGTTTCGCCTTTTGTTCGTGCAGGAGACTAGAAGGCCTGCATATTGTAAAACAGAAACTGTATTTTAGAGTCAAGGAGAAGGACAGAAGGAAGGTAAGCTCCATGAGGACTGTACCAAGCAGACTCAGAGACAGAGCAAAACAAGCATTTGCAATGCAATAGGTCTTGCATTTGCGAGAGTTTAAGCTACTGACATTGTAAAGGGCAATGCCTTTTATTTATCTGTTTTGACAACACAAATAAAAAGCATTGTCATTTACAATTCCAATAGCTTAAACTCTCGCAAATGCGAGACCTATTCAAAGAAGCGGCTGCCATTGTCCCTGGCTGTATCTGGCTTTAGATCATCTATTATTGCAATTAGAGCATGTGCGCACTAACCCTGGGCGTAGTTCGCGTAGTAGCGCTACGCGTAGCTACGCGAAGTGCACTTCGCACTACGCGAGCTACGCGTAGCACTACGCGAACTGCGTAGTGCGGTAGGAAATGCTGTTCGCATTGATTGCACAGTGCCGGATGCTTGTCCGCACTGTGGAATCATTGCAAACGGCATCTTGCATGGTGCAAACGGTCGTTTTCTGCCGCTCGAGTAGATTTGTACTCAAGCGGCAGTTTTCTCAACGCGGACTGGTAGTTTCTCATCGCGAGCGGTCGCGAGCATACGCGACCACTCGCAATGAGAAACCTGACCTCCCGCGTTGAGAAGCTCGCCGGAGGTTTATTTTCCACGCTCGCGATCGGCAACTTGATGTTGCTGATCGCGAACGAGGAAAAAGTCTCGCCGGGATGTCATTTTGCTCCTCGCGGTCGCCAACTTGACGTTGAGGACCGCGAGCAAGCAAAAATGCCCGCTACGCTACGCGTTTTGCACTGTGGTACGTGCAATTCGCGTAGCGCGTAGTTGCGCAAACTACGCGAGGGTAGCGTAGTTTTCCACCCAGGCCTAGTGCGCACCCGAAAGCACCAACTTTTCCCTAAGAACAGCGGTCTAGTAATAGCAAGGAGCTGAGGCAGTCAAGAAAGTCCCTGGTGGCCATAACACTAGAGAAACCAGTTCCGGATTAAACCATGTGGAGGCCTCTAGGCAGTCGAAATTTCTGGGGGCCCCTCTCAAATCATCTCCTAATTCCCAATGCACCGGATTCTTTTTTTTTTTTTACAAACTGACAGCTGCCAGAAGATTAGCCTTTAAGAGACAAACTTTTATGTGAATCTGATGTCTCTGGTTTATGTACTTTAAGTTGTTAGTGGGTACATTCCATTAAAAGTATTTTCTCTATAGACTCTTTTATGTAAAGTTTTCGTTTCTTTGAGTTGATTCATTTTTTTCTGTCTTTTGGAAGCAATATTTAAGAAAGTCTGATTGTAATTTTCTTTCAAGAACAAATCAATATTATTTTGATCTGTTGTTGCGGGCCTCTAAAAGAATTGGAGCCCATAGGCCGGCGCCTACTTTACCTATTTGGTAAGTCGGAACTGAGAGAAACCCACTACATAGGTCCGTGGTTCCCAAACTGTGCGCCGCGGCGCCCCGGTGCGCCATTAGGATTAGCAAGGGGCGCCGCGGACTTCTTTGCAATGAGAGCAATTAAAAAATAGTGAGTCTTTTGAAGAGTAATAGAACGATTTGGATAATCAGTTCTCTTTCTGTATTTTCACAATTACAAAAAACAGAACATTTATTAACCTTTTGTAAATACTGTTTGCCTTTTACCCCATTCATTTCTTACAGACTAGCCATGCTGTTTCCTCCTTAGAGGTTTCCAATTGCTCCAGAATGTATGTGGGACAGCAGGATATGGGGGAGGTGCTCCGAGGCTCAGTTTCTTGACTTTAACCTAGCCGGGGATTTAAAACAACAAAGAACGCAATCTGCATACATTAACACCTTCAAGTGCACGGCCTAGAAAGCTTTGAATTGTAAATACAGGGATTCCTCCCTGCCTGAAAAGAGTGGGGGGTTTGCATTTCCTTTATTTTGTAAACAACTGCATAGCAGTGCCTCTGCTTTCAGCGTGACCTTGCAGTACTAGTATTTTTATAGGGAGCTTCATGCCACATTTTTGCAGTTTGTAAATTCAGTAAATAACCGGCTCGTGGTAATTTAACAGTGAGACAGGAAAACGGGGGAAACAACATTTAAGGCATCTTTTTCCCCCCAGAGAATTGCCATCTAATGTTATTGTCCATTATCCATTTAATAAAGGACAGCACTTGTCTGTACTTTCAAAACTGTTGCACTTTTTAAAAGTCAGCACGCTTTGGTGCATGCTCATGTGTATCCGCATGTTACAGAATTTGATACTAGTCCTAATTCGTGAAAATAAGAGAATTAAAAAATACATTTTACCCAGTGATTGTTAACTGCATAGGCAGTTTGCCACATTTAGAATTTTTGGTTATTGACAGCATTAGTGACTGCAAGGTAAAAATTAGCATCTTTGTTTCTATTCTTTGTGTCTCATTTGCTGTGGGGAGGGCTGATTGCACTGGACTGAGTGCACTTACTTTGCAAATCTAAGTGGAAAAACAGCAGCCATTGAACTCTGTGAGGGGGCCATGCTGTTTGTTCAAACTACTGTGTCAATTACAACTGCTCCATCAGTGCTAACCACCAGGACCACACCTATGGCAAGCACCACTGTTGCCTCTGTACCTACCATCACTCATACCTTAGAGGCCATCAGTCCACCACCTCCATGACATCCACCATAGTCCACTCAGCTACACCTACGACTTTGTACCAACAGAAACCACACAGCCTAAGCCACTGTTCAGAGCACTGCCTTTGCTGATGCTGGTAGCAGCCTCTCTACAACAACCAATACAATGTCCATTGAAACATCTGGAGAGGTTGAAGTTCAGATTCATCATGGGCATAAAATTCAGTTTCTACCTGAAGGTATGGAGGAGGTGGAGGAGAGTGTTGAGGCAGTGGGGTTTTCAGATGCTCAGGAAAACTGGAGGTCACAACACATCACAGCAGAGGACCATAAAGCTGCCACTTCTCAGGACGAGGCACAATAACCTGCTAACTGAATGCAGGAGCTGACCAAATAACACTCTTAGCTGCCTTTGGTAGACAAGTTAAAAGCACATCTGCACTCCCTGCGATCAGGGACACCTTATAAGGGCAGCTACATCACACGCATAAGGTAGAGTAGTAAGCTCAATGACACAGCACACTAGAGGCACTTCACATTATCCAAAACATGTTCTCTGAACTGACTCAGTGCATTCGTAATGACCTCGAAAGCATCCACTGGCTCTGCTTTGAACAGTTTAACCAACCTTTTGGAGAGGAGGAGATGGGCTTACAATGTATGATGCGCTTTACAGTAAGCAACACAGCATCCACCAAATTGTCCACATTCTCCTCACAGGCCTCCCGATAGAGAGGAATGAAAAATTCGGTCTTTACGGCGCAACATTCAGGAAATCATGGGAGGCTACACACAGCAAGATGGAATAGGCCATGATTTATTTTTAGAACTTTTGGTTTGCTGCACTTACAGATCTTTAAACTTCAGAAGTGTTCATATGTTTTTTGAGTGCACTCTTTATGACTTGTGTTTTGGGGTACAGTTTGGCCATTAAACGTTTATGCACCAGTGCACCTCTCTGCTGTTTAAAGGGAGCATATGTGATTTTGGGCAAATGTTATGCAAGCCTAATCTATGTTAATTACCAAATATAGGATTCACACATTTTGCATATTGCAATTTTTTGGGTTGTTATCCATTTTGAGTAACTTTTGTCCCACCCAATATGCCAACTTGGCTTGGGCTAAGATAACACAAGTGGACTGATGACTTGACCCAGCCTAGCCCCTGCCAGTCCTCCACAGGCACCACTCTACAATCCCAGTCACCTGTGCCAAATCCTGAGGCATCATCCCAGAGTGTTAGAGCGGCACCTGTGAGAGAGGCCTGTCACAGGCAGCACAGGCAAAAACCCTGCACACCATCAACAAAAAAGAGTGGCGTTGTTCCTGTCTGCTGGATCCCTGTTCCGTTTTCATTAATTGCA
Source organism: Calotriton arnoldi (assembly GCA_963921515.1). Lineage (NCBI taxonomy): Eukaryota > Metazoa > Chordata > Amphibia > Caudata > Salamandridae > Calotriton > Calotriton arnoldi. The sequence goes on along the minus strand of CAWUFW010007653.1, from coordinate 700,841 downwards.
GGTGGTAAGAAAACCTGCTCCAAATTAATTTCTGCTCTGTATCCCATGTTTTATTTTATAGCAGGCTCTAAATCTCACTTTCTTTGTTCACAGCAGATGGGAAATCAGAGGCTGCTCCTCATAGTTGTTAGGTTATTCACACTACTGTTGCATGGCAAAGGCGAAGGCCCTTCCTTCAGCTTTGTAGGAGGTTATGGACCCCTCTTGCTATTTCTGAAGAGTTGGTAAAGAAGTCTTCTGGTTCTTAAACACCCATCCCTCCATCACCTGAGGTATCAGAAGATGGAAAGTGCCAACTCATGGTTTGTTGCAAGTGGTATATACCCCTCTGGGTGCTCCAATGTATCTCTTGGTTCATGGCTTGTTGTAAACCCCTGTTGCCCCTTTTGTTTAGTAGCACAACAGATTCCCACAGAATAACAAACATTACCTATATTCTGCAATGGCTAGCATGGCTTCCTACAATACGCATGAATTACCACCATTATTCTAGGTACTGGTGTATCGCTCAAGCACACAAACACACCACTCTGCCCTCATCCCATCACCCACCACACACCCCAGCACGGAGCAGCCAGTACATTTATGGGATAGTTGCCCAAGTTAGTGAAGAATGCTCTTAAGCACTGGATAATTTTTTTAATCAAAAACATATGATTCAGAGGGAAAAACCATGATATGGTTTAGTATCTGATGAGCCCATAACAAGAGTGAAACCGGTCTGGACTATTTTCATTTCAGTTTAGTGAAGGACTCCTATCTTTAACAGGGCCACATTTTCTGGTTTAATTTCCCACAAAAACGTCTGCTTGCCTTTCTCTGTTGCAGAACAAAGGATTCAATAGCCCCTTTGAGGAAGCCTAGTTGTATGCCCAACATACACCAACATATAACATTTGGACTCCTCAAATATGTTTATGTTAACATTGTGGAAGACTCCTATAATTAAGGGGACACATTTAGAGTTGTTTATTCACATGAAAAAGACAGCTGTATGTCAGCCAAAATGAAATTATCTACTCTTACACAATGACCATACCAGCTCAGTTTAGGAACTCAATTTGTTCGACTCATCCACGCTGTCGAAGTCTCTTGTAGTTAACATGGGCTATCTTGGGAATGTGCTTTTTTCCATGAAGAAGGCGGTGTTTAAGAACTCCTGTATTGCACCCAAACATAAAATGTGGCTCCCAAATTGATTTTTCCACTTTATTAAAGTCTTCCATGTTTTACATGGGCACATTTTGATTTTGTCTCTTTTCCCATTAAAAGGCAGTCGTACCATACCACTGCCAATGTGGTTGTTTTATACTCTTGCACAAAATGACAATCATCGGATTCATCCCAATTCATTTCAGGGAGAAAACTGGAAGTACTCCCGAGGTACAAATGACATGATGGGGAGCCGCGGCCAACTGCCAATTAGGTCAAGGGAGCCGCGGGTCGAAAAAGTTTGGGAACCACTGACATAGGTGATGGTGGGACCCTGGCAAGCCGGGTGTGAGTAGAGAAGTTGCTGTAGTCTCATCTATACTGGGAGGGGAGAGGAAAGAGAGGCTGGACACTCCAAAAAGGGAATGCAAAGTCCCATCTGTGTATTAAGGGGAAATGACCTAAGTGCCTTCTATGTTAAAAACAAGCATTCCGTGTGCCTCCACTGTCCCTTTTGGTGTAGTTGTCTTTACAAAAGTGCCATGTATTTTTAAGTCTGGAGAAAGGTTTAATGAAGTGGGACACTAAACCTGTCTCAAAGGGAGCTACGTCGTATTCAGCTCGGGAAAAGGGCAGTATTTGTTAAGAAGAGATTGAAATCCACATTGTATTCGGGTCTTGAGTAAGTGTGTTCACTCAGAGAACCTGCCGCACATGGGCCTATATTACTTCCAGATCAGGAGAAAGCCCCGTCCAAACATCCTGGGCGCCTACTGGACCATGTGAACCTACACTATTTAGACATGATAAAGCTTTGTTCAGTGAGAGGGCCATACGGGCCTACAATCATGTTCAGTTCACATCTAAAACAATCTCACACAATAAAGCAAATAAACATACCCACAATCTTTCTGATACGGATAGCGAAAAGACACAAAACATCTCTAAAATAGGCAGAGGGCTCACAATTTCCAGGAAATAAGACTAAATTGTGCCTCGCCTCTGCATGGGGATAAAATGTCACGTTCTAGAGACATAAGAGGACCATATAATGGTCATAGTTGACTCCTGAGCACATTTTTCAAGGTGAATGCAACAGTAGAGCCATTGCAGAGCTGCGCTCACCGGTAGCTAAAGAAGCTATTGCTAAAGAAATCTGTTACAGCAGATGTAGTGCTCAATGCGAACATCATTGTAGTGAACTCAAATGAGGCTTCACAAAAGGGGTGGCGAGAACACAATTTTTTATTATGCTGTGCACCAACCATGGCTATTCACTATCACGGCATCCCATTGAGGATCAGGGTCCTGTGGCTGCTGGAGGAGGGGGGGGGGGCTCTCCGGTGCTGCTCCGTGTAATCCAGGCAGCGCTGCAGCCCACACTGCAAACAGGGAGGTGCAGTGTGAAACTCGACACAGAAGCAGCCCCCACTGGAACAAAGCTAAATTACGGCTAAAATGCGTTTTTTGCAAGGAAGAACAACGTCAATGGTATATAGCCCATTCAAAACTGTTTTGGCAAAGCAATTTTTTTTTTTTTTACAAACAACTTTACTAAGCAATGTATCGCAATAGCGAAGAAACAGAAGGGGTCAAAGCGAAAAACACTGCTACGGATAAGAGAGATGGCCTGAAGGACAATGCATTTAAGCTGCCACAAGGAATCCCAAACATGAGCAACACACTTTCGGAGAGAGGTTCTGATGATAGGATCATCTAAAGTAAACAAACCTTCTGCCTCTGTCCGTGATGTGTGCAGGGGCTCCAGGGATGTTGGCGCTACCTACATCCAGGCAATCCAACAGCCGTGGTCACGTAGGAAAAGTGGGCAACGGCGAACTGCTGCCAATAGGCGCACGGGCGCCGATGTTAAATAAAGTTAAAGCATATATAAACAAAAAACTGCGGCCGGGATCACGTAGGAAAAGCGGCAACGGTGAACTGCTGCCAATAGGAGCACGGGCGCCGATGTTAAATAAAGTTAAAGCATACATAAACAAAAAAACATGCCCGTCTTCTCCATAGCAGCACTCCTGAGCTAATATACATGAAGCGTGGTGCAGAGTTTAAAACTGAAAGCACGACGTCCATGAAGTGGGCGCCGTGCTGAGCTACGAAAACACTGCACAGTGAAACCAAACAAGGAGCGATGGGTGGCACTGGGGGGAGGGGGGCACACAGAGGGCGGGTGGCAGTGCGGGGGATGACGACGGAGGGGAGGACGACACAGACGTGCATCGAGCACGGCCACAAGCATGAAGCAATGCAAAAAACACATAAAAGAGTTCCCCAAATAGCAGTTACGCTGTCTAAGCGTAACAAACCTGTACTTGGTCGGTGCTGCACGGGAGAAAGACGGAAGTGATGTTGGCTGCCTAAACCAATTACACGGCAGCAAAGAAGACTGACACTGCCCGGAACAAATGGTAAGCAGCAGGCGGGAGCTACCTCAGTTTACTGAATACTTCAGGTTTTGCGACAGCGCATGCGCTGTCTAGGCTCGACCTAAAAAACAAAAGGGGGACTCAGAGTTTCACGTTTTCCACCTGTGTAACACACACACACACACACACACACACACAGCATTTCACAAATCAATGCCCCTCTCTCCATTCCACATAGCTGATTACTAGGCCTCAGAGTCATGGTTTACCTTCGAAGTTGATAACTTCTTGCTTCTAGCTGTTAATGAGGTAGTCCCACCCTCAGTTCTTTCATCCTCCTCTTGATTCCGAGTAACTCTGTCCCAGTCATAACCCGGACAAAATAGACGTATAGTGCACTGCTGTTGAGAGAACAAGTAAAGAAACAATTGCAGTATTTTGTATAGGTTTTTGTTTGTTAACTAAAGGACTGTTCTGGTTTCTGAAGAACAAGAATAATGGAGAGGACCATGCAAGTAAATCTGTCTAAGTCTGAAAGAGTCAATCATCTACAGGAAAAAATGATTGCCCATCATTCAGGCCCCAAACATTGCAAATCATCCCAAGCAAGTTCCCAAATGACAGTTCAACACCCTCTCTCACTGTCTGCCACCACATGAATCATCAATCATTACTCAAATCACTTAATAATCACTCATTGGTGCACTGGTTACCTGTTCCAATCCAAGCACGGTGGTAGGCACACTATCTCCACTTTGATGCAAACAACAGATTGGTATTTGGCAGTCTTGAAAATCAAATGATTATCTGGGGCAGCCCTCCCAGGTAATGAAAAAACAGAAGGATCATATGAGGAATTAGAAATACCAATGGCTGCATTTTACTGAGGAAACTCACCTACGGGATGGTGCCAATTGTTTGTCCTAAAGGTCACCAATCAGGGATATCTATCAAATGGACCATAGTAACTCCAAGACAGTGGATACTTAATTAAAATATGCCTCCCACATATTAATGGCTTCTCCTTTCTTGATTATACTGAAGAAAATGTAAAGTTGCAGACTTGTTTCCATCTTTACAACAGAATATAAATGGTTACCTGCTTGATGAAATAATTGCAGCCTATTAAATTCAAGATCACTGTAGTCTGCGCCTCATAAAAGATTGTTTTTATTTGGAGTGGTGAAAGAACTTCGGGTAAGGCAACCTGCCGTCTTGTAATTAACAATGCATGTTCTCTCTTAGCCAAGTGAGGTAGAGAATGTCTCTGCCCAGTGCAACAGGAAGTAATCTCAACTTCTTGGAAGACAATTACTCTTTCGTTCAGGTAAGCGAGCCTGGTCACAATAATACGTATTAGTGTGGGATGCAGAAAATATTTCTGACTCTCTGGAGTGGAACTGTATTGTTGTGATACCGTCTACTGTTTGTTTTGCCCTCCGGTGGGGGGAAGTGCTGAGGAGGCCGGGAAGCAACACTGGGACCTGTGGAGTGTCAAACTACACTCCCCAGCATCGCCCGTGGCACACACAGCAGCTGCCAACGTCACTGCCGCGCCAGGAGGCGCATACTTAATCTCCCGGGGGCTCCCGCAGCGGGCCCGTCCTTGCCCGTCAAAGCCCGGAAAAGGCTGGGCTGGGCCACCCCCCTTGATTTTTGCCAAGACTGGACCGTAGTGGTAAGATCTCCTACTCGCATTTAGTGTCTGGACATGGACTCCATTTAATGCTGACTATTTGATAATTGATTTCTTGATTTTACGTACTCCATAGATCATCCACATAGCGAGTTGTTGCTGGAAAGAATTCATTACGGCTTTTTGCATAAGCCCTGCTAATTTAGACAAAGGGTGAGGTCAATGCTTATGGAAGGATTGATCTGTTAATCTTGTGTTTTTTCATACTAATTGTACCTTGGAAGAACCTTTGAATATAAGAGTCTTGGTCTTTGGTGTATATTGTATCTTCTATAGTCTGGTCTACAAGTTGTACGCAGTTGTTGCTATTCATTACTTGCTTACTAAAGCTTTTATTACATTGATGCTCCCCACACCATCCACACCCTATAAGAATAGATTTAATAACAAAGCATTCAGGCCTAATATAAATTGTTTGGGCAATAATGGGGAAAAGGAAAGCAGCGGAGACAATGATGGGAAGGAAAAAGATAGCAAGGACCCAAAAACATGCTAAATCTGCAGCAGAGAACTGTACTCTAGCAACCATTGATGATTTAATAGAAGAAGTAGAAAATATGTTGTCTAATGGTAAAGAGCCTAGTACTAAGGGAAAAAGCAAAATCTCATCCTACTACAGTAGAAGGGACAAAGCGACTACTGTAAGATCAAGTAGTCCAACTATTATCGTCCATCAACCTCATAATATGACAGCTTTACAACCATTAACTACACCTCCATCAAAGACAAGGCCCAGTCTCTCTAAGGTAACCTCCCCTAGACTAGATAACACAGATAGGAATGAGGAAGCCCGGTATATAGGGAGATCCCAAATATAGAGTGCACTAATAGATATTTACCCCTAGTAGATAACCCGGAGGAAATACAGGTAGAGCAAATAAATGAAAAAGAGGGTAGTAGACAACCCATAGCTAACTGGAGTGTAGCAGAGACTCAAACACAGTCATTTGATACCCATACACTTGTGTTGGACCTTTGCACAAAATTAAACGCAGTCCAAGAAGAGGTCCTGGTACTTAAAAGGATGACTGAGGTGCTAACAACACATTTACACATAAACCCAGTAGCTGATACCAATGTATTGGAGGATAGAGAACATACAAAGAGGAAACCTCATCACACCAAGACTGAGAATACCCTAGCTAGAATGTCATCTAGAGTAATACCAAAACACCCTTCAAATCAAGCTATAAATCAGAGCAAACATACGATTTTTACACCCTATCCCCCATCCAGTTCAAGGCACCATGAGACTAACATGCATGATCATTCTAGATTGCCCCTTTTGCATCAATATGTGCTACGTAAAAATATATACCCAGAAGGTCAATCCACAAACAGGCCGGTACAAGATACCCAGGGAATAGGGTGGGAGTATAGGAGTCTCCAACGGAAACAGGAACCTTATCAGGTAACTCACCATTCGACCCTGGGGAAGCCGAACCCTTATAATGTGTTCCTTACCAATGGTCCAAGATTAAAGCTGGGTACTAGGGAAGACAAGGACTCTCTCATAAATAAAGTAACACATTGGATTAGAACTAAACGGCAGTGCCTTTCTGTAATAAGATCCGATATAAAAAATGCTGAACGCATACAGCAAGAAGAGGGGGACATGGACGATATAAAACTAACATTGTACTCAAAAACTATCGCTGATAACTTAATAGCTATGAATCTACGAACACATTCCTCCTTTAACTCAAAAATATGCTTTAGGCAGAACAAAACCTGTATAGATAGATGTAATACTGCCCCACAAGCTATGGAGGGGCCAAATAATCTTGAAGCCAAAGACTGACTGAACCAGCATGCAAAATTGTATCCTACAGTGGGGGGCATATCGAGTCCAATAGCTAGGAACCAATATGCAATAGAATTGGACGATCAACTTAGTTTGGATGTATATTATGAAGGGAAAGACCTCGATGGAAGTCAGGTAATTAATATTCTTGAGTCAGAAGGGCTTGATTGCATAACTATTCTTGACCATTCTGTCATTAAGCCAATATATCCAACATCAGAATGTGTGAAGATGGTCTCTTGGAATATAGCGGGGCTCCCAAAAAAACTTCATGAACCTGATTGGCAGGATTATATTGGTAATTTTGATTTTTGTCTTTTTCAAGAGACTTGGGCGCGGAGCCATTATATAAAGTAGGCTATAGAACATTCAGTATAGAGGCCCAACAATCAAACAGAGGAAGACCGTCAAGTGGTCTTCTAATCTGGATAAAAAACCATATAAACGCAACTATAGAAACTGTACCCTCTGATTCAAATGATATCCTGGGCTTAAAATGTAAGTTTCCAAACAAGTCCCGGATGTATCTTTTAATATATATATAAGACCAAGGGAGCGTTCGAAAGAATCACCACTAATACAGCAATTAGAAGAAGTCCTTGATTCCATCAAACCAAATGGGCCCATTATAGTTGGGGGTGACTTTAACTGCTGCTACGAACCCTTGTCGGGATTAGATACCATTTTTGAGGAAGAAGATCTAGCAAGGGGGATCCCGCTTCTCATGGCAGAAAAGACAGTGGGGTGTTCTGTTTCTGCAATGCAACTATTTCACTTCACCATAGAAAAAGGCTTAAGGTCTTGTAATGGTAGATCCCCCTCAGATCTTGAATGCTTAAATACTTTCTCGAGGGGTTATTCCTCATCCCATATAGATTATATCATGATAAGTGTAGCCCATTGGGCCTATGTACAGGACTTTAAAGTTGACGATAGAAGAGAAAGCGACCATTTCCCATTGTGCTTAGATCTCACAGGAAAATGGTTTCTGTCACACTCATCTATACAATCTGAACCGAGTGTAGAGATTACACTGCCCTTAGTGAGTAACAACAGGAGGGCAGTAAAATGGCCATCTATACTGGACCAAGTAGAACCCCTCACTTATATATATAATATCTTTAGTGACCTTTTAACCTCTTTTTTAGAGTCATGTCCTGAGAATATACCTATAACACAGATCCATCAGAAGTTGGTAGAAAATATAAAACCTTACCTAACTAAATCCCAGACTGGGAAGACTAATCATAGGAGTAAAATGCGGTTGTCCAGTCCTTGGTTTAACAAAGAATGTGTAGTGGCCAAACAACGCCTTATTAGGGCCTTACAAACCAAAGAGATAGTCACGATTAGACATGAAAGAAATGCATACAATAAAACCCTGAAAATAGCCCATAGAAATTGGGAAGATGCTAGTTGGGAGGACCTGATAATAGCTTCAAAGGCCGGTGACCAGTCCTTGTTCTGGCGGATTATAGCCCATGGTAGTAAAGTAAGTAATCCGGTCCAAGACTACAATTTAGATCCTTGCACATGGCAAAGACATTTTGCTAATTTATATGCACCCCCAATTGCGATGGACAGAGATTCCTCAGGTAGTATTGAGGGGCTCTTGACCTTAAATGAGATTGTGCCATTACACTTCAGCATAGAAGATACCACACTTGCTATAGCTGCCATTAAGTCATCTAAAGCTCCAGGTCCCAATAAGATACCAGGGGAGCTTTTTAAACATGCACCAGAGGTGTGGGCTCCATATATAAATCTCTTATGCAATGCAATTGCTAGGGGGCAACCCATTCCAGAATCCTGGAAGGGCGCGGAGATCGTCCCGATTCACAAGAAGGGTAGCAGGTACGATCCCGCTAATTACAGACCTATAAGTCTGATAGATATAATGCAAAAGGTTTATGCCAAGCAAATCTTGGACAAGCTAAACGACTGGATGAATGAAAAGGATGTACTTTCTCCATGCCAGGCGCGTTTTAGAAGGAAAACCAGTACGATAGACCAGGTGTTTAGGCTTGTAACTATAGCCTGGAAATATACAAAGTTGAGATCTGGCCATTTATGTGTTCCCTTTATCGACTTAAAGGCTGCATTTGATTCAATCCCTAGAGATTTATTATGGACAAATTTGTTGCAGCAGGGGGTACCTAAGGAGATTTTAGTCCAATTGATAAGGCTTCATGAGGGCAATTTAGCAAAAGTCAGTTGGGGTAAAGGGGGGAACTCACGGACGAGATACCAGTTAAGAGAGGTGTGCGCCAGGGCTGGGTCCTTGCACCAACCCTGTTTCTTTTATATGTTAATGATATGGTCCAGTTCCTCCAAAAATCCCAACATGATTCCCCAAAACTTGGAGGGACTCACATCTGTGCGTTAACATTCGCAGATGATACAATCTTGTTGTCCCAAACTCCAAAGGGCCTGCAAAATCTTTTAAACACGCTTAATGAATACTGTAAGTCAAAAGGTTTGGAAATAAACCCAGTCAAAACAAAATATATGTCCATAAGACCCCATAAATGTTTCAAAAACAATATAGTGCTGCATGAGTGACCTTAGAGTGTGTCTCTAACTTCGTTTATCTCGGGGTAACCATTGACTCAAAACTCTCATGGAACCCACAGATAAAGAAATCAAAATCTATCTTATTGCAAAATTCAGCACCAGTTATAAAGAAACTATATGCGACTATGGCAAAGGCTGTCACTCCAGCCTTGGAAGTTTATAAGTCTAGAGCCCAAACTGCTGCTTTGTATGGTTCAGAGTTGTGGGGGGGAAACCCTTTCTCCTTTAATTGTGGGGGGATATAAGGTCTTAAGAAGGTTCATGGCCCTTCCCCAAAATACCCCTGTGATCCCTTTAATGTATGACCTGGGTATAAAACGACTCGAACATAAGGCGATCTGGATGACTCTGTCATACTGGGTCAGAATCTGGACCACCGAGGAATTACAAACTTACAGACAAACATTGAGCGAACTATTGACAGTTGACATTCATGTCACTTTCCCCTGGCTGGCTCATATTCGTAAGTGGCTTTTTGACTTAGGCCTGAGCAGATTCTGGGAAAACCCGAGCCTGCTGACGCCGGACTCAAAGCGGGAAATTAAGACCGTTTATTGGAATTTTATTTGGCACAGAGTCACTTTAAATTGTACATCAGGAACCCTTACAACCCAATTCCTGATGTTTAAAATGACTCCTTGTTTTGAGCCATTTTTAGATGAAATCGAACCCCAACTGGCAAAGATATTATATCTGAAATTCAGATACGGTTCACTCCAGATAAAGGCTTTACATCTAAATGGGGAACGCCACAGGATGGGGAAAAAGATTGTAAGTGTATCTTATGCCATTTAGGAGTCAAGGAGGATATCGCACATGTCTTATTCTTCTGCACTGCATACGTAAATGCCAGAAGAAAATGGATAAAACCTTTGGGCAGGAGTTTGAATGTTAGAAAATATATTGATATGTTGTGTATATTAAAAACTGATAGCTCCAAAGTCCAAACTCATTGTGTTTGGTGTCAGCAGATTCTTACTGGCTACCAATTTTATAAGGAGAAAGAAAGGGCTTAAATTTTAAATATATCATTTTGACAGGGGTTGACCCTTGCTTTAGTGACTAGGTATTAGGATGTTTAAAATGTCTACTCTTGGAAATAAATTTTATTAGAGTTTTAGCTAGAATGTATTCTTCGATATCATTGAAGCATTTTTAGTATTTTTGGATTATGTATTTTTAAAGAAGCCCTATAAATTTGCACTTTGCACTTTATGGAACATATCGTCAAAAAATTGTAAATAGGGATTTAAGTCTTCGCGACAGAATCAATGGAAGACTTGAATTGTGCAAACATAGTGTACCATTACAAAATTATGTTGGTGCTAACTGTAAATAATAAGAGGATTCATGTACGGTATCTGTTTTTAGTAATGCTTTATAGTATTTTAACCATGCTTTGATGATTCTGTGAATCGAATAAAGATTTTTGATGATGATGATGGTACTTTGGGGGTCAGCCTAGGGAAGAAGTCATAGGCTGGATAACCTTCTTGTGCTGTGTGCTAAGGTCTTGTGTTAGGGTGAATGACTGCACGTTGCCCTTTATTCCAACCTCCACATGCACCTGCCTGGCTTACTCCTTATTTTGGTTATTTTATGCACTGGTGCCTCTGGCATGCATCCTCAGAGATCACCATTCGCAAAGTGTTCAAATCCCGGGTAGATGTTGGCTCCCACCATCTTTAAGTACAGTGTTATAGTGCAATATGTAAATAACCCACAATAAATTCTTGCTCCGATTATTCAAGAAACTTTTAACTTTGCAAGTATGCCATGTCTTCAATTTAAGTGGAACAAAATGTTTTTTTCTCAATTTGATGCCTGAAAGCACCTTATGTGTATCCAGTATGTACACAATATCCCTGCTCTGAGGTAAATTTGATCCACCTGGGATGGGCGTGTTCCATGCCATTAACATTTTCTTTAATTATTTTGATAACTTTAGACATGATTCAATATGAGGTGGCCCTAATGGAACATGCCAAAGACCCCCCAACCTCGACCCACCTATTTGCAGCAATGGTGTTATTGCTGGCAAAGGGTAGGGAGGCAATCTGTTGGAGGTGTGGTTCAATGTGGAGAATAAAGGACTGCATGAGAGACCCAATATACTGTAATGAAATTGTCATATGTACATCCTTCTAAAGCCCGCACTTTATTCTCCAGAGACATATAGAACCCATTGTGTAACCTATAAATGAGGAAGGAGAGGCGACGCAAGAATGGAGGTTGACCTCTGAAAATTCTAGGGGATGAAAGTTGTTGTTGATATACATTGATGCTGCAGTATACCTTAGTTCTCCTCCAAGGACGGTTTGTATAGAACATTGCCTTCTTGATGATTAAAACCTAATATGTACTGCATTTGCTTGATTCATAGATATCTGTGTGTATCCACTGTACTATTTCTTGCCAAGATGAATATCATTTGAAATCTAAAAAGGTAAATAAAGTTCTAAGAAAGAAAAACTATGGAATCCTTGTTATAGAATTCAGCAAGAGTTGCAATATTTAATCTGACCCACACTGCTTGGACTTTCCTACTTAGGTTCAGAGGTGGCGTTTTTTTGCTGGCACTCATCTTAGTTCATACAGTGGCTTGAACAAAATGTTACTAGCTTTTAGAAAATAAACTTAGGTCTGCATAACAGTCAAATTTTGAAATGGGGTTTGAATTTTGATACCAATATCCCAAAAACATTGAAGTTCATGTCTTATATCTGATATTATTGTAAAACTACCGCCATAACTCACTTGTTACAAGGTAGTCTGAGTTAAGTGTTGCATACATCCCCAAGCGTATCTCATTGGTCTTTCTGTAGAAGTAGAGGCATTGATTAACATTGGAATAGAAGCACATAGACCACACCAAAGTTTTATTAAGACCTCGTCCAAGCTGGAGGCCAACAAATAGGATCACTAAAAATAATTGTAGTGACTATGTAAACTGTGCTATTTACACTGTGTTGTATTGGGGTATTTGACTCAAGGTCGTAGACTGAAATCTTTGTTCTAAGCAAAAATCATTGATCCGAAGTTTCGAAAAAGTAGCCTCTGTTCTTTTCATGTTTTGTTCGTTTTGGCTTTGCTGATGAAGCCTCCACGTTGGTTAAGGGCATGAACATTTGGAGTCAGTGCTTATAAATAATGATAACGTGGTGTAAAGAAAATAACAAATAACAGGAATTAATTGCTCAACACTGGTGTATCTTTAGAAACATAAAAAGGGTTTAAAAAATTGCTTCTTTTACCATTAACACATTTAATTAGGTTATATCGTTTAATATAGACTTGCGATTGACAAAAGCAAAGTTTATTGCACAGGTATTATATTTAATTGCATTTGTTTGGAATTCAAATTCTGTTGGCCCTAGGGACCAGCAATGTACTGCTACTGTGCCGCCCACTAATTTCAAACAATTGGTTGCACAGAGTATTATTCACAATTTGTCTTTTTTCAATTTTGTTTTTCTCAATATAGGTACTCCTGCTGGTCCAGCCGTAGTACCCAACAGGCAGGAGATAGCGGCCCACCTGTGGCAGCAGAGGCTGGACTGTATCCAGCAGGAATACCGGTGGCTGGTTGTCTTGGAAGAAGAAGAGGTGGAAATAGCTCCCTCTCAGCCCCAGTGCAGCCGGTCCCCCTCAGCCTCCAGCCTCCCGGCCATCCCATTGCCGGTGCCGCCGCCAGCTGACAGCAACTGCTGCCGCCCTTCCCTCTCTGACAGCAGGCCATTGCTGCAGCGCATCCTGCATCGGCTGTACACTATGGAGACCTGGCTCATCATTATATAACAGCAATACATTTTTTTTCACAGAATATGTAACCATAATCCGAAGAAAGTATTTTATGAGAATTCGAAAATAAAGCAATACGTAAAGATTACAATTAATTTCTAATACGTGGGAAATTGCAATCCCTGTATAAAAGTCTGTCCAAATGTTCTTACTGCAGGCAACTTGTGACGTCTCTAGTTACCTGTAACAAAAGAATGATGTAGCTATTCAACTGTAATAAGGTATTAGAATTGACTAATGGCCAGCGGCAGCTGGCGCAGGTAAGCGCGGTGAGGCGGGGCGAGGTGGGGGGTAGTTGACAGATGACAGAATAGGTAATAAATTAAACCTATTCTCTCATCTGTTGACTTCCCCCCCGCCCACCCCGCTCCTCCGCTCCGCTGCGTTAACTGCACCGGCTGCGACTGCTAATGGCATCACAATGACTGCTGCCCACAGCCGGTAGCCAGAGTAAAAAGCAGGTCACAGAGCATCATTACGGCTTCAGTTTATCTAGTGTCTTTTTCTAAAATGAAAAAGTGATAAGCAGAAAGGAGATATTTATGGTAAAATGTTCATTTTTTTCAAGGCTCCAGGCCATTGCAGGAAAGATAGAATCTCTGCATGTATTTAAATAATCAGAACCACATCATTTTTCAACCTGATTTACATTAAATTGATTCTAATATCTTTTCACAAAAATGACTAACTGCTATTTCACATATTGTATTTGTATTCTTCTTGTCTGCAATGAACATGAAAGAGCAAGAAACTATGGGCCAGATTTCCGAAAGTGTCACCCAATGCAGTGCAGTAGGCAAAAATGCTGCTCTACTTTGCGTGACAGGGAACAAGTAGGAAAGTGCCATATCTACAGAGATATGGCTCTCTCCTCCCCTCTCCCTAGCGCCAGTGCGGAATTTTGCTGCTGAGCTATACGCACATACCTTTGTGCCATAGTGCAAAGGTGTGTGTGTCTAGCAAAGGTTTTGTACCGGAAGGGTTCCATTCCAGTACAAAATACTATGCCTAGATAACATTTAAAACGTTTCCTACTTTGCATGTGTGCTGTACCGTGCAGCACACATTTAAAGTCAGAAACGAAAGGAGAAATGAAAACATTTCTCCTTTTCACACCTGCTATGAAGTGGCATTGGTTTTTGACATGAAACCCTGTCTACTATTATTAGTATATAGGATTTGGCATCAAAAAGCCTGGGTGGTTGCATGGGAATGCCCATTTACCACCCATGTAACGCCCCCTTGATGGTAAGTAATACAAATCATTGATTTGTGCTGCTTTGCGTTACTTTAGGCAACATTCAGGTGCAAAATAAGGGGCATATTTACAACGAAGTGGCGGAGCGCTTCGTTAGCCTCCTTGGTAAAACACCGCGCTCCGCCACTTCAGAAACGCAGGGCTGCACCATATTTACAACAATATGGTGCAGCCCTGCGTTTTCCCCTGCGCTGGTGCTAAACTTAGCAGCATAGCCCCAATGCAGGCACCCTTGCACCATGGTGCAAGGGTGTCTGAGTTGAGGGCAAGATTGTTTATGTACAGGAAGGTCTCCCTTCCTGCACATAAACAATTTTTAAATGCCGTTTAGTAACTTTCATGTGTGCTGCTTAATGCAGCACACATAAAAGTTCTAAAACGTCATTTTTTAAAAATTGTTTATGTGCAGTAAGGGTCACGTTCCTGCACATAAACAATCATTGGCGTTTTGCTGTTTCTATGTGTGCTGCACAATGGAGCACACATGGAAACAGCAAAAACGAAAAGAAATAAAGCATTTCTCCTCATTTCGCCTGTTTAAGACCAGGTTTTCCCTGGTCTTAATTTTGGCGCTACCTCCTATTTACACCACCCTTGTAAATAGTGGGCAGCGTCAAAATCAAGGGTTGTTGCGGTGGAACGCCCACGGCAACACCCATTGCCCTCCTCTTTTACGCGATATAGTACAGCATGCAAGGGTGCTTGTTTACAAGGCAGCGTTAAGCCACGTTAAGTGGCTTAATGCTGCCTTGTAAATAAATATGCCCCTAAGTTTTGTGCTGGAAAGTAGATAGCAAAAAAAAAAACATTTTGTGCTGTTTTGCGACACTTTTGTGACACATTCTCATCACAAAATGTTTGTAAATCTGGGCCAGTGGGTTTAAACATTTTGTGGGAATGGTGATGGAATGAGCTTGTTTTATAAGGAATACAAAACTCTGTGCTGTACATTAAAAAGAGGAGTTACATTACAGTTAAAAGGAACTTAGCTTTTGGCCTCATTTCTCTATATGGTCATGTATTTCTCAGTGACTTGCAATATCCATATAATGTACAGTAGGGGGTATTGTATCCGGTATATAATGCTGTATAGCGATTAAGTGAGTTTGATGCCTATGTTATTTCTTTTCTTTCTATAATAGCATTTTCGCATTCGTTGAGAAAGTAGATGGAAGTGTATTCTTACCCAAGATAATATGCTTCTTAAATGCAATGTAAAAATCCTCAGTTTCTTCTGGACAATCTAGAATGTCTTTGAAGATGCATAAGGTGCACGTTCTTCAGGCATTTTTGACGGCTTTTAAAAGTAGTTCCAATATGTTGCCTGCAGAGGATTGAACACACTTACATGCAGAAAAAAAGTAGCAACAAATAAATGTGTTAACAATCTTGAGAACTGTAGCAAGGTGCACATTGTACATTCATCAAACTCATACAAAATCACAACAATGCACATCGAGACATAATTATGCAACAATGCCTTCCAAGTTGGACTGCGTGCCGGGTCACTTGCTTGGGAACAGTGTGATATTCTCTTTATAATGAGATCTTATATGGATGAAATGCCGTGGGCTTTTCAGTGTCTAATTATGGTGCAAGAACACGAGGAAGAATGCATTAACTAGAAAAAAATAAAGCTAAACCTGCTAAGATCGTTGCTGTCTTACAAAAGATAAATGTTAGCCTATGTTCATTATACAGTCTCTTCCTTCATTCTCTTGACACCAGCCTTTATAGAGGCTTTTTAGAGGTTACATTTAATTTAGGACAGTTCAGAGTACAGGTTCATATATTCTATGCACTTTTCGCCAGACAATAGATGCGATCTAAAATGTAATTTTCTTAAATGTGTGCTATGCATACTTCTTTGTGTTTTAAGTTACTACGCTTGTTTTAATAAAGCCACCTGCTACTTTTACAGAGCTTGCTACTGCTTGTCATTTTTTGCCACCTAGCTTCTTCAGTTGAAATGGATGCAAGATTTTCAACAGGACATGGCGTGCAATTGTAAACTATAGATATTTTTATAAAATGATCATGATCCACGTTCGTTTCTATACAACTTTCCAGCTCATAATATCTCAAGGAATCGATGATGTCAGTAAAGTAGGGCATATATTTGCTCTGATCTTCTACAGGTGCTTGAAAAGTTCTGCTCAGCAGGATCTAGTTGTTCTTTCCAATCATAGCATGCCAAAAATTTACTTCCATGGTCATAATTCTCTGTAGACAGTTCTCCAGTTTCCCGTGAATGTCTTCCAAGAACTTGAACAACCAACGTTGTCTTGGAGAGTTCACAGAGTGCTGCACAAACACTTCATGATTGTCTAGATACCTGTAAACTCCATTTTGGTTGATGACCAATCTAACATTGGGGCTGGTGCTGAAACCACAGCAGCATAATGCCAACAATAAAGCTGCTCCGAGTCAAAAAACGACGCTGCATAAAATATAAGAACAGGGAAACAGAATTGTACAGTGCAGCCTAGAACAGGGTTATGACACATAAAAACGACTTGGCACGGAAAACAGTGCACTACCTCAATTTCAGTAATTACTTTCATCAGTTCACAGTGCACCAGTGGAAAAAAGTTCTCCTTTCAGGATATAGAAGTGGTGAAAGTGACTGTTGGACTTGGCCCTTTTTGCAGGGTCATCCCTAAACTTTTTGCCTTCCTCCTATATTTTTTCTGACCTGTTGTTGGCTGTTTTATGACTCTGGGCACTTTACCACTGCTGATCAGTGCTAAAGTGCATATGCTCTCCCCATTGTAAATTGTGTTATGGATTAGTGACTCCATGATTGGATGATTGGTTTACTTGTCAGTCCCTAGTACAGTGCACTGAGTGTGCCCAGGGCTTGTAAATCCAATGCCGCTGGTGGGCTTGCAGCACTGGTTGTGCCACCCACCGAAGCGGCGTGTAAAATGTGTCTCAGGCCTGCCATCGCAGAGCCTGTGTGCAGCCTAGGGCTGCCATGTTGACTTGGTGAGTGCACCCACTTACCAGTCCCTAAACCTTCCCTTTACTGCATGTTGGTCACCCCTAAAGTAGGCCCTAGGGCAGGGTGCATTGTAAGTATAAGGTAGGACATGCCCTGGTGTGTGTGGCATGTCCTAATAGTGAATTACAGCCATTTTCGTTTTTCACTATTGCAAGGCTACCTGCTCCCCATAGGCCAGAATGGGCAGACTGACTATTACACCTTATAGTCAGAACTGACCCAGGGAACATGGTAGAAAAACGAATTTAGTATGCCTGAACTCAGAATGATAAAATACATCTTTTCGTGAAGTTGGTTTTAACATTCTGTGTTTGAAAATACCCCTTTAGAAAGTGGGTATTTTCTTGCCTAAACTTCCAAGCCTGCCTCTGCTAGGTTGTGTATTCCTTGTCTGGAGATTGAGTGACAGGGGCTGGGGGTGGCTACAGGAGACAGGGTGAGTCAGCACAGGGCTGAATAGATAGATCTGCATCCAGAGTGGAGGGAGGAGTTGCACCTGGGTCTGAATAGGGCTGTGCCTGCCTTCCACAATGTTGGCTCCACCTCCTGCCGGGCGGCTGAGCACCCTGCCCCACATTCTGAAAGGAAAGAATGAGTCAGAAAAACAAAGTGCTCCAGGACTGACCAGAACTGGTTTTGGACTAGGCAGAGGCCTCTCTGCCTTCAGAGAACAAAGGGAAACTGGGTATAAAAAGGGGACCCAGACCCCTAGGAAATTAGATCACTTTGGGAAAACAAGAAGAAACCTTTGCTGAGGAGCGGAACCAAGAAGAAACTGAGGAGAAGACTATCCCTAAGCTAGAGGGATCTGCCTGCAGTGGTTGCCTGACTGCCAAAGGAAGGAGAAAGGACTTTGTGTGCACTTTTATTCAACTTGTAAAGTATCTCCAAGGGCTTGAGAAAAGAGCTTGCCTCCTGCTGAAGTCTCAGGGACAACAGACTTCAACCACCAGCTCCCCAAGAATCCTTTGGAAGTGCCTGCTGCTGTTTTGGGCCTTCTGAAGGGACTGCGTGTCGCAAGGAGCTGGAAGCGCGACTCAAGAGGGAGAAGCGTGTCGCCGTCGCAGCCGCTGACGTCGCATCACGGAGATGACGCCGCTGTAGCTGACGCATTGCACCGCATCTCGAGAAACGTCCCGCAACCCCGAAGAAGCGTGTCGCAGCCGCTGCCATCGCATCGTAGATGTCGCCGCTGTAGCTGTCGCATTGCACCGCATCAAGAGAAGAGTCTCGCATCGAGGAAGAAGCGTGTCGCCGTCGCAGCCGCTGCCGTGCGCATCGTAGATGTCGCCGCTGTAGCTGACGCATTGCACCGCATCGAGAGAAGCGCCTCGCATCCACGGAGAAGCGTTCCGCCGTCGGAGCTGCTGCCGTCGCATCACGAAACAAGGGTGTCGCCGCTGCAGTTGTCGCATCGAGCGGAAGCGTCTCGCAACGTTGGAGAAGAGTGTCGCAGCCGAAGCTGTTGCCGTCGCATCGCTGAACAAGGGTGTCGCCGTTGCAGTTGACGCATCGAATCGAGACTTCTCACAACATCGGAGAAGCGTGCCGCATCAGGAAGAACTTGACGTCTTTATTTCTTTGCACCAGAACTTTGTCGCATTTCCATCGCTGCAACCTTGCTTGTTGTGGAAGCGTCCCGCATCGTAAGTAGGCCTGGGCGGAAAACTACGCTACGCTCGCGTAGTTTGCGAAGTTTGCGCTACTTCGCACAACGCGAATTGCACGTAGCACAGTGCAAACACGCGTAGCGTAGTGCAGCGGTCATTTTTGCTTGCTCGCGGTCCTCAACGTCAAGTTGGCGACCGCGAGCAAGCAAAATGACATCCCGGCGAGACTTTTTCTCGTTCGCGATCAGCAACACAAGTTGCCGATCGCGAGCGTGGAAAATAAACCTCCCGGCGAGATTCTCAACGCGGGGAGGTCAGGTTTCTCATTGCGAGTGGTCGCGTATGCTCGCGACCGCTCGCGATGAGAAACTACCAGTCCGCGTTGAAAGCTGCCGCTCGAGTAAAAATCTACTCGAGCGGCAGTAAAAGACAGCTTCGCACTGTGCAAGATGCCGTTTTCAATGATTGCACAGTGCGGACAAGCATCCGGCACTGTGTAATCATTGCGAACACGCACTACGCAGTTCGCGTAGTGCTACGCGAAGCTCGCGTAGTGCGAACTTCACTTTGCGTAGCTTCGCGAAGCGCTACTTCGCGAACTACGCCCAGGGTTAATCGTAAGGTACATTGACTTAAAGTGTCGCATCTTAAGAACTGAACTGAACTAAGCTAAAACTACCATTTTAAGTACAGTATTGTGGATTTTTGTCGTTTATGGTCTTGTGTTAAAACTATATAAAGAATACTTATTTTTGATATAAACCTTGTGTGGTGTCCATCTGTAGTGTGTCACTAGATTACTGTATGTGTTCACAAATGCTTTACACACTGCCTCTGAGATAAGCCTGTCTGCTCGTGCCAAGCTACCAAGGGGGTGAGCAGGGGTTATTTTAGGAGTGTACCCCTTTACCCTGACTAGAGGCGAGGGTCCCTATTTGTCACAAGTACCTACCTGTGCCAACTAGAGACCCCCAATTCTAACATTGACCCTTTCGTGAAAGTGACCAAGTTTATGGACCATAGTTTAGAAGCTCATAGTTAGATCAACCACACAGTGGCAGGATTGAAGAGTCTGGGGTCAGCAGTTGTAGTGAGCCAGCCGGCCACTACGATAATTTGTATCATCACACACCCGAGGGGCCGGACGCGGCTCTGAGGTTATAAATAAAGGTGCTGAGAATAGCTCGGGATTCCAGAACGGAACAACCCTGTGGTCTGGTTGTGTGTGTGGCCGGTGTGCACCGCTAATGGATGCCTGCACCAGGGTCGCTCACCATTACAGCAGCCATTGCTGGTGCCACTGGTTAGATCCTGTGCACATTCATGGTTCATCCTAATGGACTGTTGTTAAGTAAAAGACTCTCCAGCTCATCACAATTCCGCAATCACCGTAGAAAGCTAAAAGCGAAATGCCTAATTGCTTTAGGGTGAGCATAAAATAGGAAGTATGATCTGCAAAAACACAGCAGGGCAGGTAGCCTGGCTTCCAGATTTGTATTCGTATTGGGGAAAGGGGGCAAATCACTTCACTGAAGGCCTTGCAGCACTGTTCATTGGAATAGATGGTCATATGCAGCCTGACCAATCACTGCAGCCCCTTCGTAATAAAATACTTTATAAATAAATTCACTGCAGCACCTTCCTGACCTCCCGGATCTTTCACATACTGCATTGTTCCACTGAGCCAGCCCAGTGACAGAAAGGGCAGGGAGGAATGGGGATTAAAGATTTCCCAAGCCACAGTCTGCACACAACTCTGCAGCAGATTAAGCAACAACCAACTGAAATTTTCCGTGTGAGGTAAAATTGCATGAGTATTCACAGAGACAGGTGGTGTCAGATTTGGGGATTGGTTAGTGGGTTGCATAAAATAATGGAAGGTTTGAGTTTTATTGGGAGGGGTGCATGGAGGCACTCATTAGAGGGTTACTTTGCATGTGTGCGAGCAGGATGCCAGCATATGGATTCTTTCAAAGGGTTGGGGCAGAAGCAATGTGTGAGTTTTCTTAGGATGGGGGGGGCAGTTCGCCAGATATGGCCTATATTTAAAGCAGAAGTAAATATGGAGGTGGAACACTGAATATGGCATTTGGTTTGAGGTGATATACTGGCAAGACTAGAGTTATGATTTTTATGACATTGGTTGGGGCACAACATTAGATATGATCTTTCAATGGGAAGGCGGGTATGTGGTAGCACACCAATAATTTGATTGTTTTGGAGGGCAATGCGAAGATAGTAGCAGGACGTCAGGTTTAGGATTTCTTTGGTGGTGATAGTGGCAATGAAGACAGGATGTCAGGATTGTGGTTTAGTTGTAAGAGTGGAGATTAATGTTTTATTTGAGTTTGTTATATTACCACTGCATTAGTATTTCAAAGTGGTCAGATGGTTTTATGTACAGCAGTGGTTTGTAATGTCTATGTAATATACTTTGATTTATTAGTCAGTCAGGGGGAAGCCAGAATAATATTTCTTAGGAGATGCAGTGTTTGGGACAGAATGACAGATATTTTTGGCACACAGGAGTGTATTTTCAGAAAATCACAAGATGTTGTTTGGTGTAAAAGGATGTTTCTGTTGCAATTTATTTATTTATATGTGAGTTTTATATAGCGCGAACTAGACCCAAAGGTTTCAGAGCGCTTTACAGAGGAAGCACAACAACAATAACATGAGGTACATCGAGAATAGATAAAAATATATAGTAACTGTAAAAAGGACAAACGGTATACAATGGGATATGTAGGCAAAGTAGCAGCAAGTGCCCGAGTTACATTAAGCGTAAATAAAAATATATGTCAACATTATATAAAAGAAGAGATATGATAGATAGAGGAATGTGAGGATGTAAAGTTCTGGGATTAGATATAGTAGGGAGTTGCACGGGTAGGGGGAGTAGGTACACCATATTTCCCCGAGGTAGTGAACGGACATGGCAACATAGCAATTAAGATCATGAGACTAGTAATTTACAGACTAAGCACAACCACAGAAACTTGAGGTACATAGAGAGCAAATAAAAATAAGTCTCAACGGTAAAAAAAGGAGTAGACAAAATACAGTGGGGTATGTAAGCAAGAAGCAACCAGTTACATAAAGTGTGAGTGAAAGTACATAGCAACAATAAGTCAAAAAAGAATGCGAATGATAGAATACATAAAAGTTCTGAGGTACTTGAGGAAGGGAGATGTAAGGATGGGGAAAGCCAATGCACAGTTTACCCGAAGAAAGTTATGTAGAGATTTACTTGAGGAGTGCAGTGTAACATAAGTCCGGGACTCAGGCAAATTACAAAGTGGCAGGAGGCAGCGGACAGATGTGGGCAAGGTCTAAACAGAGAGCGGGGGCATGGTCAATTCCTCAGTGAGAGAGGAATTTTTTGGAGGGACATTTTTTGTCATCTTTCTTGAAGAGGGATAGGGATGGGTTGCATCTGATCTAGGGAGAGGGTTCCAAATGTTTGGCATCATTCCAGAGAAGGATCGGTTGTAGGTTTTCTTTTTCTTGAAGTTTTGTGGATTGAGAAATAAGGTGCTTGTACTTCTGGAGGATCTGTTTCTGCCCGAAAGTGTCAGTTTCTGGGACAAGTAGGAAGGGGTATTATGGTGCAGCGCTTTATGGGTCATGCAAGCAATTTTGAAATGCATCCTGGCCTCGAATGGCAGCCAATTCAGAGCTTGAAGGTCAGTGGTGATGTGATCACTTTTTTGGAAACTGTGATGAGCCTGGCTGCCGCATTAGGTTTAGACTTAAGGGTAGCAAGAGAAGCTTTCGGGAGGCCCACTAGGGTAGCATTACCATAGTCTAGTTTTGAAAGCACAAGTGCATGAGTTGCAGATGTGAGGTCAGCCACAGGGACGAAAGGTTTAAGTTTCCTAAGGATATGCAGCTGATGGTTAGCTCCTCTAGTGATTCCGCTGATGATTAAGATGATCTTGATGGTTTGCGGCACCCAGTGCTGATGTTATGGCACATTTCCTTGGTGCAAGAATGTGCTTATTTGCAACTGTGGGGTAGGCAGTATCAGAGTATCTCTTCAGAGCTGTTTTTAAAACCAAACAATTTAGGCAGTTATTTTTATAAATGGTGCTGCAGATGCGGCATCTGATTCCATTAGTTTTGAAACCTTCACTGTGGGAGAACCCATTCCAGCACAACTGTGAATGTTGGTCTCATGCTCCTTCTGATACTCATTGGAAGTCTGTATACTCTTCTGGTTGGAAAGCAGACCAGGTGATACCGACATGAATTCCTGTAAACAGTCCTTTTCCCATGACAAAAATGCTTGCCGCTGCTAATGCCAGAACAATGGATAACAAAGTGGTTACGCAAAGGCATCACCTTAGAAGGAACAAAGGATGAGCAGAAATATCAAATGAGAAAAAAGGGTCAAAGGCAAGAAGAGGGAAATAAAGTAAGGTTTGGGGGCTTGTAGATGCAAGCAGCCAAAAAGTACCAGCCAGCAGATTATCTCGAGACAGGGAGAGCATGACAATTTGTTCAAAAAAATGTTGGAAAATTGCTTGAACATAAATAATTATAAAGCCATATCCCAAAGTAAATGACTACAAGTGAAAAAACAACTGAAAAATGTTACGTATGTTGCACAGTTCAACATGATTGTACTTCTATTTTGTGCTTGTGTAGTTTTCACCTATTTTTTATAGATTGTTCTACTTTGTCATTTTAGTAAAATAAATGTATATTTTCTTCTGTATGAATTTGTGATTAAATGATTGACATCATTGCAATTAAGACAACATTGGCCAGGTACCAAAGAACAACAAAAACAAACAGTAGTGATCCTTGATATGACCCCAACCAGGAAAGTCAATTCAACGTCTTTGATCTATCCTCATGTGACAAAAACCACTACTTATACTATATTACTCATCTGCCTCTATTCGATATGTAAAGTTATGTTACGTTGATTGGTTTAGCAATGCTAATCACCCAGTAGGGTATTCAGGCACTGTAGCAGGTGGGTAGGTGGAAGACTGAGGGTGATGGGAGTCAGCCTCGAGGAATTAGTTGAAGAGCCAGGTCTACAGCTTCTTGCAGAATTCAGGGAGTGAGGAGGAGACCCTCATGTGTAGAGGAAGGCCGCTCCAGGCCTTGGGTACAATGTAGGATAATGCTCCTAGACCTCCCGTTCTGTGGATGAGGGGGTGTGTATGAGTGAGAGTGAGACGGAGCACAGATGTCTGGTGAGTTGATGGATATGAAGGAAGTTGTTAAGGTATGTTGGTCGGATGTTTTGCAGTGCCTTGCATGGATACGTGAGGAGTTTGAATTGGCAGCTTTTTTGTATAGGGAGCCAGTGGAGCTCTCTAAGATGTGGTGACAGGTGGGTGTGGTGTGGGAGGTCGAGGTTGAGTCTTGCTGCTGCGATCTTCATGGTCTGGAGTTGCTGGCACGTTGCAGTAGTCAAATCTGTTTGTGATGAGTATATTGCACATTCCTGCTCTCCTTCTGTGCTTGTGCACTTGTGGCTGACAAGTTCCAACACAGGCACCCTTGCACCATGGTGCAAGGGTGCCTGTGTTACAGCCAGTAAAGCTCCAGGTGAATGCATTCCGTATTTTGTTAACTGTTATTTGATGCTCATGGCAGTCAGTCAGAATGGGTGCATGGAAATGGTGTTTGGTACACCTTAAGGCACGCAGGCTTCCAGGAGATCAAAACATGTCCTTTCATTACAAAAGTTCAACTAGTTCAAGTATTTGTATATACCATGCACAATCTATCATCATGTGGCAAAAAACTCTACTAATAGTATATTACTCATCTGTCTCAATTTGAAATGTTATGTCATGTTATATTGATTTGTTTAGCTCGGCGAATCACCTGGTAGGGTATTCAGACACTGTAGCGGGAGGGTATGTGTAGGACTGAGGATGATGGGAGTCAGCCCAGAGGAATTAGTTGAAGAGCCAGGTCTTTAGCTTCTTGCAGAATTCAAGAAGTGAGGAAGAGACCCTCATGTGTAGAGGAAGGCCGCTCCAGGCCTTGGGTACAATGTAGGAGAATGCTCCCGTTCTGCTTCTGTGAATGCAGGGGGGTGTGCAGGTGTCTGGTGGGTTGGTGGAGATGAAGGCAGTTGAAGGGACACCTTCCAGCACAAAAACAATCCTCTGAGGCATTTTCCTCTTTCTATGTGTGCTGCAGAATTCAGCACATGCAAAAAGAGGAAACGTGGGTCAGTATATGCTACCACATACATACATTCAGATGGCCCAAAACGATGCAGCCCGACTGGTCTTTCGACAACCTAAATGGCAACCAGCAACCCCCTTGCTGAGGAAATTGCACTGGCTCCCCATTTCCCAGCGCTGTACCTTCAAAACAGGCTGCCTCATCTTTAAATCCCTGCATGGCAATAGTCCCGTATTTATTAACAGCCTGATATTTAGGCACACTCCCTCACGCAACCTGCGTTCTGCCCACCTCTCACTCCTCACCACTCCGGCATTCAAGCGGGTACGTCAAGGAGGCCGCAGATTTGCTACCCTTGCCCCCAAACTGTGGAACTCCTTCCCGCTGGAAATACGGTCCTGCACGAACCTCTTGCAATTTAGGAAGTCCCTTAAAACATGGCTATTTGCACAAGCCTATAATTAATGTCTTCATCGATAGTACAAAGAGCCTTCTACAGCGCCATGAAACCACCCGGTGTACGCGCGCTTTATAAATCATTTTTAACATTAACATTAACATACTCTGCATACGCAAGGGGTGCCTTAGTCTGGGTTCATCCAGGTGTTCCTTTTCAGGCCCCAGACACAATTATTGACAAGGACGGATGATATGTACTGTTTGAGAGGTGCCTTGACAGCCTTCCCGTCCTCTTTTGAAGCATCTGCTCCCCGAACTCTGACCAGGACATATTCTGGCGACTCTTTCTGAAGTGTTGGCCCACAAAATTCAGGTACCATGGATCTTAGGGGGCGACTATAACTGTGTCCTAAACATACAACTAGATTGCTCCCGCCTCCCGTGCTCCCTCTCCTATACCCAGATGGAGCGTTTTACAAACTGGGTATCACACTGCGCCTTGGCCGACATGTAGAGAGCTCTCCATCCTTCTTCCTGGGTGTGTCCTTCTACTCAGTTCCCCACAGCCTATTTGTCTGCCTTGACCGTGTGTTATGCTCCTGCACTCTATTGCCTTCGTTCCATGCTGCGGACTACCTAGGCCGCATGGTATCCGACCCCGATGCCCACATCATGTACAATGGCGTATTCCCCATCCCTGACCCCTACATGGCGTCTACCCAGAGACTGCCTAGAGGACCCCATTTTCCGAGACTCCCAAGAATCTCATATATGCATTTACTTCACTGAAAACGAAGATACAGCCTCTGACAAACTCCTCGAATGGGACGCTTTAAAAGTGGTCATCCACGATATCTGTATTCAGGGAATAGGGGGTACCCAAAGAAAAGCTGATAATGAAATTACTGAGGCAGAACAGCGGCTACTGTCACTGGAGCACCATGCTGAGCAAAACGCTTCCCACTGGCCCGCATAGGCAGAGGCTAAACGTCAACACGCAGTCCCCTGAAGCTCTAGCGCACACACGGCTAAAACTTACAGGGAAGGCAATAAATCTGGTCGCTTCCATGTCTGGATGATTGCCAGGAACAGGAGGAGGCTCCCAATCTTGAACTAGCCTCTCCCTCGGGCGCGATTCAATGTACACTACACGACATAGGTATTATTCCCACATTTATAATGCACCTGTTCCTGAACCTGAAAGGGTCAGAGTCTTATTTCTCACTCGCCTCTCACTGCTACATATCACTGCAACCCTGTGATACACTTTAGATGTTGTGATAACACCAGCAAATGTTAAACAGGCAATCTAAGACCTGGCCAGGAGCAAGACGCCCGGCCTTGATGGTCTCCCCATAGAATATTACAGCACATATGCTAGTAGTTTGGCATCCCAATTGACTGCTATGTACAATGAGGCCCTGCAACTGGGTGAGTTACCAGCCTCCCTTCGCCAGTCCCTACTGCTTTCTCTTCCTAAACTGAATCGAGATCCTACGTGCGTGTCTTCCTATGACCCAATCGCTATGGGGTTTGATTACAAGATGCCGGGCAAGATCTTGTCCTCTAGATATGCCCAAATCCTTCTGGAATGTATTCATCCGGATCAAAATGGGTTTGTACCAGGATGCAGGACCTCTCATAATCTTCAGAGTCTGTTTCATTTCCAGGATCAGTACCAGGGGCGGTTCCCTTTCGCTGTGTTCCTGGTTTTGGACCTGGAGAAGCTGTTCAATTCACTGGACTGGAGCTACCTGTTCCAGGTCCTAATGCGGATGGGCACCGGTGGGTACCTCCTTGCATACACATGACTCCTGTACACGAAACTCCTCTCACTGGTCCGGCCGGGAGGCTATGTGTCCACCACATTCTTGGTCAAATGATATGATATGATAAGCAATTTATAGTGCAGGCAGATACTCCCAGGAGTGTCCCGGCGCAGACGTAGAGAGGTCGGGCAGGTGGACATTAGATTTGCACAAAGAACCAGGTTTTCAGTTTCGTCCTGAACAGCAATGAGTTGCTAACAGAGCGTAGCTCCAACAGGAGCTGATTCCATGCAGATGCACCCAGGAATGTTAGTGATCTACCTCCATATCTTTGACGCTGGAACTTTGGGATCACAGCTAGAAGTTTGCAGGTAGATCGTAAATGTCTAGAAGGGTTGTAAAAGCTGAATCTAGCTCTGAGGTATTCAGGGTCCGTCTTATATAAGGCATAATGTACCAATGTCAGAGCCTTAAATTTGACCCTCTCAGTAATGGGTAACCAGTGAAGTCCCCGTAATTGTGGACTGATGTGGTGCCTTTTCGGCACATTTAGCAGAAGGCTCACCTGCAATTTATCCATTAGGTATTCTGGTATGCCCAGGTATAGAGCATTGACATAATCTATTCTAGATATAACTAATGCCTAGATTACTGTTTTCCTTGCTGAAAAGGAGAGCAGGGGCAGAAATGTCTTAAGGGACCTCAGAATTCCAAGACATTTACCTACCAGCTTTTTGACTTGAGGACAGAAAGATAGTCTATTGTCAAAGGGTATTCTCAGGTTTTATACCAAGTCCTTCTGAGGACCAGGAGGGAAGGCATCGTCTGGCAAAATAGTTAGCCCGAAGTTTGGTGGGAATGTCCCAAAGAAGAGCATTTCTGCTTTTTCCTCATTACATTTGAGTTGAGCTTTGGCTAGCCAGTAGAAGACTGCAGTAAAGCAGATTTTAATCTGCATGCGCTTTGGCTCAGATCCCTTATTCCAAGAAAAAAGCAATCAAGTGTCCTCTGCATAGGATAACACCTTCGCTCCCATTTCTTCTGCTACAAATGCCAAGGGCGTAACATATAAGTTGAGGAGCTTAGGACTTAGGGCCGAGCCTTGGGGAACACCTGTATCCACCTTCCTTGGGCTGGCTGAGCAGGGTGGAATCCAAACTTGCTGGCTCCTGCCTGCTAAAAATGGTGATAGCTAGCCCAATGTATGCCCTGTCACTTCAATGGCCTGGAGGCTGTCCAGCATGATCAGCACGGCCGCTCCCCCATCGAGGGTTCCTTTGATATATTCCAATACCTCAACCAATGGGGTTTCTGTACTATAGCGGGCTCCAAAGCCAGATTGGCGAGTGTGTAGGAACTTATTAGCTTCCAAGAAGTTTGATAGTTCACCTGCTTCTCCAAAACTTAGTATAAGGTTGGCAGCAAGGAAATCTGCCTGTAATTGCCCGGATAGCAGGGTCCACCATTGGCTTTTTATTAAGTGGAAAGATCTTCACCTGCTTCCATGCATTAGGGACTGAAGCTGTACTTATTGAGGTATTTTAAATTCAGTTTACAGCTGGATTGGTAGTCTCTGCCACCAAAGTCAGCAATTTAAGGGGGCATGGTTCATTGGGAGAGCCAGATTTGATGGCTTTAAGATCCCTCAGCATGCAGTCCAACTGAATAGAGTCAAAACAATTCAGGGTTATCCTAGCCATTAGGATCTTCTTAGTAAGCCGTAGGATCTTGGCATCGACCTCGGGTAGCCATCCTGTAACTAGGGTGGTTTGAATGCTAGCGATCTTCTTAGTAAAAAAGCTTGCCAGCATTTCCCACCAGTCGCTCGAGGCTGCCTGGGTGTAAGTGCAGGCCGTCAGGGACATAAAGCTCTTGACTGTAGAGAAAATCTCTTTTGAACTGATTCCTGCCTTTCCTATGCGCTCCTCGAAATAAGCTTGCTTCGCTTTGGTTATTGCCGCATAATATGCATTTGGTGAAAGCTTAAAGGTCTCTTTGTCAGCCGAGTTATAATACTTCCTCCATTTACGCTCTAGTGTCTTACAGTGTTTTTCCT
Source organism: Calotriton arnoldi (assembly GCA_963921515.1). Lineage (NCBI taxonomy): Eukaryota > Metazoa > Chordata > Amphibia > Caudata > Salamandridae > Calotriton > Calotriton arnoldi. The sequence goes on along the minus strand of CAWUFW010007653.1, from coordinate 671,175 downwards.
CTATTATGCGGGCAACTGAGAACCATGGACTAGAAGGCATACTTCTACGTGCTCTGCTCCGGAAAACTTGGGCCAGATCTTCTGTAGTGTTTCTGATCCAATTGTCATATTTCGTCAGATCGTCATTCAGAATGCCAGATAACTCTGGGAGATGTTGCTTTAGCACCTTCGAGATTTCCTGTGGGTCTATTCTATTGAAAGCTTTCCCATTACGGGACAGAGCTCTCTGAAAAGGATCCTGTGTTACTGGTCGTTGCCATGAAAATCTGATTAAGAGGTGATTCGACCAAGACAGTGGTTGCCGATCCTCCATCTGTATGAACACATTGGAACAGACTTGATCCAGTGTGTGTCCTCCTTGATGTGTCGGTTTCATCATGTACAGGCTAAGATTGAGCAAATTCATTATTTCTTTGAAGACTGAAGCTTCTGCATTGTCTGTTTTTTTAAGATGTATGTTAAAGTCTTTTAAGATCATGAAATGCGCATATCTAAGTGCTAGATGTGTGATGGCTTGATCGAGAGATTTCAGAAAAGAGCCAGCAGGACCCGCCGGCCTGCAGACTAGCACCCCGGCTACTGATTGTTGGTGTGATAGTGTTGCAGGGATTCTGCACATACACAGAACTATGTGCAGGAATACGGGACCTCGGTGTATAGGGGCTAAGCCTTCCTACTGCCTCAGTACCCACAATCCCAGGACCAACTAGCTATAGTGTCTCACTCGCTCTCCTAAACAATCACGAAGATGCAAGTGATTAGACACCCCAGAACACAACACTCCCGACTCTCTCAGGAATCGCGGTAACAAGACGTACCCTTTCGCTCACTCACTCATACTTGTCCACAATAAGAATTGACAGAGTCACTGGCATAGTTTAAAATGTTTAATTTAACTATCATGCTCTATAACGCAGTATACGCGCCACTACCAGCAGCAAAACGCATAATCCTAAAACAGTTAGCATTGTAGCAAGTCCATATATTATAAAGGGAGATGTCATCTTATACAGACAGTGGATAAAGGACTATAAGGCCTAACCACCCTCCCCTTGGTAAGAAGAAGTATTATTATATAATAAAAGATCTCTGGGCTTTGTCAGCAGACCCCATACCTTAGTGCCTAGATGGTACATCTACATCATAGGAACCGCATGGCTCTTCTCCCTGGAAAGGTCCCTCTCCAAGTGTGTGTTAAGCCAACATGCATCCCCATAATATCAAAGCACGAGTTTCCCAGCAGTCACAGCTGTGGTAGCATGTTTTGTCTAGTTGCTAGGGACTGACCAGAACAGAATAACAAGGGGCATTGTTTATCAAATTTGCTCACCGTGTTCAGACTAAACTCCAGGAACAGACCGAGAACGCACATAGCAGACAGTTCTCATGTGAAAGGCATAAACAGAGTCTTGCAAAATAAAGTCATGTAGTAACGTGCGCAAAAGCAGTATCATGGCAGCAGAGCTCATGCTAACTTAGCGATGTCGACAATGACCCTATCTGCCATATGACACCCTCCCCTTGGCCAGGTCGTAGCATATAGGTAAAAGAGTTAAATAGAGTCCAAAGATAAGCAGATTCTAATGACGCTTGAGGGAAAAAAAAACTCAATTTGGAAAATTTAGAAGAAAAAACATTTTTTAGTTGAAAACGTGATTAATGCGGATTTGGAAAATCCATCAAATCTCGTGTACTTAAGAATGCAATTTGTTCCAAAAGGTCATCCCTATAATTTGTAGCAAAAAGGGATGCCCTCCAGTCAAGTAGTTCGAAGGAACACACGTGTTCCTCATAATCCGATGCCTCCAAGAGCATATCCGGGCAACTTGCGTTATATTCGATTAAACTCCGTTGCAGGAGGCACTGTGCAGCCTCACAGGTATTCCACTCAGCCAACTATCCACGTGCAGCTGCACGCATCAAATGGCCATCCCAGAACAAGCCTGGTTGTGGGCCAGTAATGGACCCACCAACAGATCATAATCCGGGTCTGCGTATGACGTATTGGAGAGGCATATATCCAAGGCCCAATAGAAAGGGCACCGCCGGCAGTAGAAGACAGGTTGCACGCAAGTAAAGTAGGCAAAGCGAAAAGTTAGTCCATAACTTACGCCAAGCGTCACTAATGGCAAGCATCCAAAAAGCTGTTGCATTCGATCACGGTACAGTTGCAATTGGCCGGGTCTGTGCAGTACCACAAGATGGGCAGCCATTGCGTAACAGGAGCAGAAGTATCAGCACGCCAGCCACCAGCGCTAGTATTAAGGGAAACCCTCCGAAGGCGCTGGAAAAAATAGAATGGATAATGGCCTGTATTACTCCAAAAATCGTCTGAAAAGAGGTCACAAGGCCGGTTCCCACAAGTTTGAAAAAATGAGCAAGGCCTTCTGTGTCAGACGCATTAAATATTTGATGTATCAGTTCCCCAAAATGGAGTGGGAGATTCGTATTCAGAAGCGACTGAATCTCACTAGATGTTCTCGCCACCTGCAATTCGAAGGTCTCCCAAGCCGTAGTGAGAGCCACTTCCTGTTGAAAAAAAATAACGCTTTGAGCCTACTTAGTTTATTGAAATCTGTTTTCAAAGTCGGAACGGAAGGCCAAAGAGAACTATCTACAATCCCATGCGGGGGTGGAAAAAGCACTTTGCTACAACAAGTAACATGCTGTGAAACTGTTACTATACGGTATGCCTGCCCGTAAGCTACAGCAGTCTTGGTTATTCAAAATAAGATAACTGCCATTCGAAAGCAATGTGAGTGTGGGAATTATTGCTGGGACAGGCGTACCTTTCAAAAAACAAGCCAGACTAGCAGCGGACACGTTACAAGTGCTGTGCAATTTAACTTGTTTGCAAACCAGGGAATGTCCTACTGTGGAATCGCACTCCTCCCCTGTTAGGAAAACTTCCTTATCCTCCCGTTGACATCTGTAGGTGAAAGGCAAGGACCATAGTTCATGAAGAAACGCACTGCCCAGGGGTTCAAAGCGGCCTATCGGGAAGTGTTTCATTTAAGATTTAAACTGAAATAGTGAGAACGGCAGAGAAATAACGCCATGAATTAACCATACAGCTGAATCAGTCTCCGCTACAGAAAATGGTAAATGTTCTAATTGTTCAATGTGCAACAATGTATACGTAGCGTCTTTCATGGACATGAACCTTTGTTTATCAGTCAAGTTAAATGGCATAAACAATGCAGAAGCGTTCAAATAATCCCATGGTACGTTACCCATTTTGAGAGTTTGCAACGTCCATGCAAATTGCATCACAGATCGTAACTGATTTTGACCACGGTATAACACAGATACATCACTTTGAACAATGTTAATGACAGATGAAACAATATTATCTAACGTGTAAATACGGGAAGACAATGTATTTATGCTATTGTTCACAACCGCCAGAACTTTCTCCAAATTTGCTTTGTCAATTTGACGTAGACGGAACGCTGCTTCCATTTGCGAGAGTTTCCATAATTCATTATAAGCCTCATATATAAATCATTTTGATCTTGGTGATTTTGGACCCAAGATAAAATCAGCCAAATTAATGTCGCCCGACAAGAGAGACAGGTGTTGTTTTACTGACGATAGTGTAGAGTGTTTCAACCATTGCTGACACAATTTCCCCACAGAGTAAGTGGTGACCGAATGTGAATGCGGGAAATGTGGATCAGGTCTAGTTTGAGTGAAACCGGTCGCTGCATTATGAAAACGCAGTTGACAGGCATTGGCATTGGTTTGCCACAACAACCATCCTGAGGGGTCAACATCAAAGATATTTAAACTGCCATTTCGAAACATTGCTTGTAGTTCATCGATAGTATGATTTGTGTGTTTACACCAACTATCATACTCAGCCAATGAGGGAATGGATGGAATATTCAAATTTTTGGCTGTAGCCAAGCCGAAACAGGTAGGTTGGTGCACCGTGTCATTTAAAAATAATATTTGAGTCGGAATGAGACACGCACGATGCAAAACTTCCGTTCCCAGGACTTGCCAAGCCTTCGTACCCCAAATTTATTTCAAATCAATGGTATCTGTCCAGTGTTCGTAACCCTGTAAGGCTAATTCAGTCCTAATTGAATTTGAATAAATTAACTTTGTGTGCGTCAACTTAAAATTAGATTGAGACGGTAATTTCAATTAAAAAAAATAGGAGTCTGGGTTGGGCGTGTTGTAATCACTAAAATAGGTGAACTTATTCCGAAGTGTTTTGAAACTTCCCTTTAGGGGAGTTGGACAATGTTCCCACTGCGTAAAATTAAAAACAGGTCTTAACGTGTTTGTTTTATGCAAAAAATGATGACCATAATGTTGGTAACAGAATAAATCAGCATAATTGGCCGAATTTAAATACAAATCTTCAGCATCAAAAGCAGCATAATACTTTAAATCTGAAAACAATTAATGTACTGCCTGTACATCCCAATCATCAGGATGTATGTCCTGTGTTACCACATCTCCTAAGGAAACGCGAAACACGTATGGTATGTTGAGGACTTCCGTCAGGCCATGGATTTCGAATGCCACCTTATCCCAAACAATGCCATCAGCAACAGGGAAAGCCGAAATGTTCACAAGGGCTTGATCACGCTTCATGATATGGGACGATGTATGGGGAGCCAGAATCCCATCAACCAACTTCACAGCAGAGCGTTCTGGCAAGTAATGACCATTGATTAGCAAGAAGAACACTGTCACAAACCCAATCGACATGAAGAGGAAAATCAGTATAAGCACCAGCCAGATGTCGGTCCAGGGTGGGACCAGGTAAGTCTTTTTGAACCAGGAAATGAAAATACTGGTTTGCGTCGGTGGAGTTGTCACAGTTGATGACGAAGATGAAGAGTCATAAGAGAAGATCGTACGGTTCCCAAATTAACCGCTTGCTCCCACGTTCATTAACGGAGGCAGTGAAGCATCAGCTTGATGATGTAAGGGGCAGTCTAGTACCTCAATATGGCACTCACCCGCAGGATAAGCATACTCGACGTCAGCGTTGGAGGAGGAGGAAGGCACAACAGGCAGAAAGTCAATAGAAGTCTTCATCTCACCCGCAACGACACGGGCATTAGTCAAGGAGGCTAAAACCATCGGATTCAGGGAAATCGCGTTGCTTGAAATACTGGGAGTCACACTATTCAGAATCGGCCAGATGGTGTAGTTTGACATTGTCAATTGAAATATATTGGTTTTCTTTGTGACCAGGCAAAAATTGTAGTATCGCTGTACGAGTACCCTTCAATCCAAGAACTGGGACCGGTGCACGATAAGAGGGACCAAATTCTTTTTTGTTCTCCAACTTTTCTCGTACCTGATCTCCAATCTTAGGGAGGCAGCCGACGACCGGAATCAGCACTGTTGTTTCATTCATTGGAAGAGGATAAATGTTCTGTAGCGAAGCTGTCACGGGTCTTTTGTAGGTCCTGTAACATAGTAGAATGGTTATCTACATCAAATGTTGCGGCAGCCGCCACAATGTCTAGACCATCAAGTTCTGGCACAAGCATTTTAATGCCAAAGAGCATTTCCTATGGGGTCCGCCCACCCAGAGATCTTCTCGGGAGATTATTAAGTGCACATTGAACTCCATACAAATGGGCCAGCCAGTTCCTGCCTGTACCTAACACTCTAGCTGTCAAAGATTGCTTTAAGTCACGGTTCATTCGCTCCACTATAGAATTGCCCTCAGGCCTGTATGGAGATGAAAACTGCACCAGCACCCCCAAAAACTTCATCTTGTCCTTGTACACCTTAGAGGTGAATGCTGGACCTTGGTCAGAATGGAAGGTGCCATAGGCAAACGTCCCGACGAAAACACACAAATCTCTAATAACATTTCGAGTGTCAGCACTGCATTGTGGCCAAACCCATAGGAATCTAGTGCACGAATCAACTGCAACAAAAATATATTTATATGCAGTATCAGAAGTCAATGGACCGCACTGATCAAGATATACAAAGCCAAATGGCTGATTTGATATATATAGCTGTGTTCGTGGTGGACGTGAAACTTTAGATGGTTTGATTTGTTGACAAATGTCACAAGAAAGCACATAGTTACGGGTTTGTCTATATAAACCACACCACCAATAACGTTGCTGTAAAATAGAAACAGTCGCAGACACTCCGGCATGTGCAGAAGCCATGCCCTCGTGTGCAGCTATGATCAAAGGAAGCCTGCGGTCCATGTTGGGAATCAGCCGATCCCCAACTGACGGTATAGTAGCATAAGGAACTTGTTTGGGTGACAAATGATAAGAATACTTAGAAGGAAGCCCTGCGGGAAATCAGTTCCATCCTTCGAAGCAGCTATAGCTGCCAGTATTTCATTATCTATTTTAGTCATGGACCTTGTAACTGCTGCAATGGAACATGCGGCTACTGCAGATTTGGCTGCCTCGTCAGCCAAAGAATTTCCAACAGCATGTGTTCCCACACGCTGATGGCCAAGAGTATGTATAACCTGTGTGAGTGGCAGAAGTTTTTTAAGTTCCGCCAGTCGAACCCAAAGCCTTTTATGCTTTATTGCGCTGCCCTTGGAGTCTCGATAATCATTTTGAGACCAAAGGTATAAGTTGTCATTAAAAGACTGGACACAGTAGTAAGAATTGCACACAATAAGAGTGTTCACATTTGGATCAGCAAATTCTAGAGCTAAAATTAGACCACGCAGCTCCGCCAATTGCGCTGTACAGTACCCAAGTGCCTCTGATGCACAATGGAGGACTTAAATTCACCATTTATAATTGAACCAGCCACAATCACGCAAGCCGCTGAATAAGCATGTTTAGACCCGATGGCTGGTTGAGCCGAGCGGTCGGTATAAATGATACAATTGTACTGATCCAAAGGAAGTAACGACAACGGAGGAGGATGAACATGTTCTTACTGTAAAAACTCCTTTGTCTGCAGAGCGGGATCAAAGATAAACGTGACATCAGCCGATGTCAAAGAAGTAGCCCATTGTATCCAACGGGGATGTAAAGCTTTAAAATTCGGTACACTCGCCTTGGTCACTGCTTCGAAAGCAGGTATCGGCAAAACCATAAGAATGCGTTTTCCCTGCGCTAGAGATCTCTCTTTCAGAATCGCCATTTGAACCGCAGTCAATATCTTTTCAACATTTGAAAATCGCATTTCCGCTGAAGTGTACAAATGTGATTTGTATGCTATAGGTACCGTGTCACCTTTGTTGAACGTCAAATAAGTGAAACCCACCGTCGCCTGCACAATTCGTATGACCAGGTTCGTAGAATTATCACGTGTCAACAAAAAGTTAGTCGCTAGCAGATCAGACTGCAAAGAGTGTAGAATAAAGATATGTTCCGGAAGCCAGCTGGCAGAAGAATATGTAGGTTGTATCAATGCATAAAGCGGCTTGATACGCTGGGCATAATCCGGAATGTATGTCCTCACAAAATTCAAAAATCCCAGCAAAGATTAAAGTTTTTTCAGAGTAGATGGAGGCTGCAATTGTGCACATTTCTCCAGAAAGTGGGGGGCCAACCCCCTACCTTCATTATTGAGCTCATAGCCCAATAAAAGCACCGCTAAGCAAGCGATGTGTGATTTTGAAAAGATAAATTTATAACCAAAGTCAGCAAATGACAGATTGATCCGATCCACGCGGACTAGATGCGGAATCAGCTTATCATCCGTGAGATAAATATCATCGACGTAGGAAAATGCATCTGGGTCAATGCTGTGTAACAAAGACACAACACGCGCAGCAAAAGCCCCAGGGCTGTTCTTATAGCCCATAGGGAAACGCGTAAATCTTTTTTGATTGCCCATCGCACTAAATGCAGTCAAATCACGGCTCTCGTGAGCCTAATTGTGACTGTAAAAACCATTGGATATATCCAGTGTCGTTTTGTATTTTTTGCAAACAATGTTATTCACTAACGCAGAGCTGTGTGTGTTCTGTACCGCAAATGTACAAACATGACTATTTAAATTTCGATAATCTAACACAATGCCATATGAACTATCCGGTTTCGATATCGGAAAAAGTGGATTATTCATGGGTGATCCACAGGGTTCAATTACACCTTAATATTCCAATTGGGACAAAATGTCACAGACGGAAGCTTTAGCCTCTCGTCTGATTGGATATTGTGGTTGGGGCTGCGGCGTAGATCGCAAAGGAATCTAATGTGCCGGCGAATCTCTATCCCAGCTCACTTGATTATGGTACACCGCCGGAGACAGGGCCAATGCCCACTCCGATGCGTAAACCTGTTTAGCTTCCTCAGGGACGTAACTCGAAAAACTCAGAAGTATCACGTCCTCCCCGCGAGAAGAAGCCAGAACAAATGGCGGAGGCCAATCCGTCTCTGCCAACAAAATGTCATACGAGGTGAGATTTTCCCAGAAAACCGCAGTAATTGTACGCTGTATATCACCTTCAATCTGGAGGACTATTTCATATAGTCTATCAGGGCGTGCAACTCGTGTATCTGCTGTTTCTACTGTAATAAATGTACCAGTTGCTCTCGCCTCCAGACAGGGACTCAGTGCCTCCCGCACTATGGTAACTTCCGCTGCACTGTCGAGGAGTGTCACTGCCCATGTCCAATCTAGGAGCAGAGTTCTCACCATCTGAGGCATACTTCGCAGTTAAAGCGGCAACCTTCTTCTTTTGATAAGGGGGTCGAAAACGAGGCAGTCCCTCTTCTTTGGCTTTTATGTCAAACTGGCGAGGTTGATCCCGTCGCTGCTGAGCGGTCGTGCCTTTGTTGCAATCCTGGCGCTCTCCACCACCGACTTTAGAGTCCGATGTGTCCTGCAAAGAATGAGGAGAGCGTTGATCAAGGACTTGAAATCTGTCTAGTGTCTTCATTTTTGTGCAGTCGCGCAAATCATAAGTACGCTCAGAAGAATCAGGTGTTGGTGAACCAGCACACAAACCTTGCTTCTGGTTTTGCTGCCTCTGTTTTTTACTCCAGTTCTTTTAAGGGAAGAACTGGCGCCCATCCTTCTCAGTTTGGGCTTTTGATTGAGGTTGAGTTTGAGTAAAAGGCTTAATTCCCAGACTATTGCGTCCTAAGGTTTTATAAGCTTTAGCAATAATCTTTTGTAATTTGCGCTGTTTGTCTGTGTCAGCAACAGCCTCCAAGCATTGAGCCACTTGTAAGCTTACAGCTTCACCCTTCACATTAGCAAGGATCATATTGCAAACTATGTCGAACACTCCCACCAGTCTCATTCCCAACTCCAGGGCCGCTTCGGCCCCGTGTTCATCCTGAACACGCTTTATCACGGAAGGGTGAACGGTCATTGAGGGGGTGCCAAAACACATTGATACAAGTGTTACAATCAGCTAACTTGGGAAGAAGGCCTTTTGGTAAGCTCATAGTCAAGATCCTGTGTTTCTCAACAGGAGTGATATTTGGAAAAACAGCTTCGAGTTGCCCAAATTTTTCAGCAAGCCAATAAGGAAGTTCATACTTATTTTGCGGACGTTTGCCCATCACTGAATTAATCATGAGGGGACTTATAACCAACCCACCGTGTCCCGGCGGTTGTGCAGCAACTCCAGGTGGTGTCACATGTATGTTGCGTGACATGAACTGTATAACAGCCCTGTGTACACATATTAATGCTGTATGAAATAACGTGTAGCTCCGCGACAGGAACATTAAGGTAATTTGGATGAGGGGCATACCCAGCCAAAACGGGCCACGTGGCCCCGTCAGTTGATAAGGGGCCTAAACGGACCACTGTCAAAGGGTGTGAAAGGGCGCCATTAAACCATATTGTGTGTTGCCAAGCTGTCAACGGAACTTCAAGAGATCTATAAGGTCGGTAATTCTGCGAAAGCGCAGTGGCAGTATATTTGTGAAAGAAATGATCAGTTCCATCCACTGCCGGAAAGGTGACCCAAGAATAGAATACCTCAAAACGGTGAGCTGCATCCGCCTCAACAAGAAAAATAAGAGCAGCACCAGCTTTAGAGACTCCATGTTGAGTCAAATAAGCTGTGACTGGAGCACGGTTTGCAGCCGTTATGGCAACTGCCATAATGAAACGAGTATTAAAACAACCTTCGAGCGGCAGCGCAACACTGGGAAAAAGAAAGAGAAAGACCTTTTAGAATTCAAGCTTGAAAAACCTATAAAATTTCAAATATAGGGGGCTACTCCGTCACAACCGTCTCTGGAAACAGAAGTGAGGGGATTGTGGACAAGCACAAGCACTACTCAGGAGTCTCGCAGGTAAGGACCAGACCAAACGTTGGTGGCGCCATGTTGTAGGGATTCTGCACATAAACAGAACTATGCACAGGAATACAGGACCTCGGTGTATAGGGGCTAAGCCTTCCTACCACCTCAGTACCCACAATCCCAGGACCAGCTAGCTATAGTGTCTCACTCGCTCTCCTAAACAATCACGAAGATGCAAATGATTAGACACCCCAGAACACAACACTCCCGACTCTCTCAGGAATCACGGTAACAAGACGTACCCTTTCGCTCACTTACTCGTACTTGTCCACAACAAGAATTGACAGACTCACTGGCATAGTTTAAAATGTTTATTTTAACTATCGTGCTCTATAACGCAGTATACAAGCCACTACGAGCAGCAAAACGCATAAACCTAAAACAGTTAGCATTGTAGCAAGTCCATATATTATAAAAGGAGATGTCATCTTATGAAGACAGTGGATAAAGGACTATAAGGACTAACCATCCTCCCATTGGTAAGAAGAAGTATTATTTTATAATAGAAGATCTCTGGGCTTTGTCAGCAGACCCCATACCTTAGTGCTTAGATGGTATATCTACATCATAGGAACCGCATGGCTCTTCTCCCTGGAAAGGTCCCTCTCCAAGTGTGTGTTAAATAAGCCTGGGCGTAGTTCGCGTAGACGCGCTACGCGAAGACGTCGGAGCGCTACGTGAGCTACGCGTAGCTTCGCGAGCGTGCGTAGCTGCTTGTCGCGCCCGTTCGCGATGCGTTTTTCTTGCTCGGGAACGCGTTGTGCGTGTTCGGGACGCTGTTTGCGTGCTCGGGGGCGCGAACTTACCCATGCGGTCGCCTATGGGCACGGCCATTTTGTTTTTCACTTGTCCCGCCCGTTCGCGATCCCTTATTTCCTGTTCCGGGTCGCGTATAGCGTCCTCGCGATGCGCATTCCTTGTTCGGGAACGCGTTGTACGTGTTCGCGACGTTTTTTGCGTGCTCGGGGACAAATATCGCGCGATCTTACCCACGCGGTCGCGATGGGCGCGGCCATCTTGTTTTACCACTCTATGCTATGGTTCTGGGCCTGCTTTTCTATCCTCCCTCAATCTTTGCAATCCTTAGTTTTTTACACTGTTTTTCAATTTTTCTTTATTTCTTATCTATCTCTCTCTCTGCTTAAGTCTATATTTTGCATTTTTTTCTACTTTTTACTGTGTTTTTTTAACTTTTCGACTGTTTTATATAACTTTCTTCTTTAAGCTGCTACTTCTTCCCCTCACTTTATTTTTCCCTTCTAACTTTTCTTTTTCACCTCCTCCCACCCCAGAACCATGGCGAAGGGTAGCAGCAGCGGCTCAAAGGGCAAGGCGCGTGCGCCCAATCGCCGCCTGCCTTGCGGCAGACTGCGCCCTGCAGGGGTGCAAGCCCGCCAGCTGTTTACTGAGGCGGAGGTGGCCGCCCTTGTTTTTTTTATTCAGCGCCACCTCCCCTTGACCTTGGCAGCAGGCGGCAGGCCAGGCTCCGGGTACCCGACCCAGGAGCGTCACCGCCGGTGGGCGAAGGTGTGTCTGGCAGTGTTTCGCTTCTCCACGGTCCGGCGCACCCATAACCAGCTGGCCCACCGGTGGTCAGACATCCTTGACCGGGAGCAGGACCTGTTGGACCTGCTAGGTGTCGAGGTCGTGGGGCTTGGTGAGTAGCCAATATATATATTAGTATAAGTATTGTGATTTGTGTATACATTTTTTACAAATAACAAGAATACTGCTACTTACATTGCAGGTAAATTACGTTTCAAAATCTTCTGTGATTGTAGGACACAGGTGCTGGGCGGTACTCTTACTTTTTGCAAATTTGCGCTCGCTTGTCATTATTATGTAAGAGTTTACTTTAGAGAACTTCAGTTAGGTAATGCTATTGCTAGAGAGACTGTAGTCCTTCCTTTGTCCTCCTGTCAAATAGTGGTGGATGCATTTGATACTAGGTTCAGTTACTATTAGTTGATAATTTTTGAGCGGTCTGCGTGACGCATCCTCTGTCACTGAGTGCTGCTTACCCCAGTCCTTAGAACCTTTTGTAGTTTGTTTAGTGAGTGGTACTGGTAAGCTTAGCTTAGCAGTGTCAGTCAGCTGCAGAACATCAGACGCAACCAACCAACAATTTGGTGTATGCATTATGCACTTTATGCATGTGTCCTCCTTCTCATCTATGCATTTTTGATGGCAAAAAAAAATGGAAATGCAGGCTTAATGAACAATTGGCCCGCCTGGAATAGGTGGGCTAGGTCAGGTGGTACATAGGCCTAGTTAGTGTTCTGGATTTTATTTGAATCAATCAGAATGGAACACTGAATTAGTGTTCCCAAATAAGTAGACTGTCCGTGAATCCCGCAAGCCAGTAGTCGATCGGATTAGATAGGTCAATTTTATTGCAATTTTTGTTTCCTAAAACGTTTTTGAGCGTTTTTTTAGATAATTTATTTGTTTCACAGCAATCATTAATGTTTGTGTCTTTCTTTTTCTTTATTATATCTTACATGATCACTGATGTGCAGCACCCAGGGGCAAGAAGACGGGGTCCGAGTCGGCGGGACAACCACCAGAGGACCGCTCCTCTACCGAGGGCCCTGCTGCTGGTCCCAGTAAGTCCTCCAGTGGTTAATATTAACAATTATATTGCCCTAACTTTTACTGCACCTTATTTTTTCAGAACTATTAATTCTGGCTCCACTCCCTAATTCTATTTTTTACAAAAGATTCTTTGATCTTGACTTGACTATCTGTTTCTAAATTCTGGTTATCCCTGCCTCTAAGTTCTAACTGCCTCTGCTATGAATGTCTGTACTCTGTACTACTAATATTAGTCTGTCGCTAAGCTTGCCCAGTTTGCATTGCCACTCTTTATTGTACGGTTTTGAATAAAACTCAGATTGACCAATACTAATAGCTATAGCCACTGAGTCCAGTCCTTTCGGTTGTCCTCTTCTAGGCTTCTTAATCTTGAGGCTTTGACAATTACCACAAACAAAATGCCCAACCAGATATTTTACTATTTTTGATAGGATATAGTACATACTACTTGGATTCTGCACAGCCCCATGCAGAACTATGCACAATGAAATAGGATGTTGGTGATGCGAGTTTGGAACTTGGACGTTCCTCACACCTCAGTCAGAAGTGAACCCACAATCCCCTGAACGACTAGCTATAGTGTCTCATTAGGTCCCCGAACCCCCACCCGAAGATACCCAATGATTATGATTACACAACCCAGAACATAACACCCTTTCGCTCACTCACTCGTGTAAGTCCACCACCACCACCACACCAAATACCACAGAGTCTATGTGTAAGTTCAAAAGGTTTATTTTCAACTAACAAGCTCTGTATGTATGTTGTTCTATAAAATTCAGTGTACTCCAGCCAGCTCCAACAGCAAAATGCATAAGATTAAAACAATAAACAGTGTTGCAACAAGTGCATGATCATTGATGATATAAGACAAAAGATCTGTGCAAATTCTGGGCGACTCCTCACCGTAGAACGTAGAATTACTGGTTACATGCATCATTCATAAGCTCTGCAAATCTCTGGTTCGTAGAAGGGAATCCTCTGCCTGAGAAAAATGGTGCGTGTTATATAGTATAATGCAAGCATTTCTCAGTCCTGCCCAAAAGTGTAACATGTTACCTATGGCTAAGCAATACGGACTAACCGAACTCCATAACAAAGTGGCTTGTTTTTCGACCTCTTGTACGCAACGCTCAGACAGTAGCTGTATGTGCTCATGTGGGCTCAAAAAGGCGTCTTACTGTTACTGCACAACAAGCTGCGAGGTAACATGCGCAAAAGACATGAAGCGAAAAATGGTTGCATGGCTCAGGCTAACTTTGCAAAGAGTAGAGTATAGTATAATAATGACCCTAGGGACCATAACACTACTAGTGTCTACTGACTGTACTCTAGTACCCGATTTGGACTATTGAATGTGATTTATAATAATATGTATGTATTAACTTTTTTTTCAATCTTGCTAGTGAAAAAGAATAAATAGGGGGAGGTGTACAGGCATCTAAAAATGTGTCATGTTTTTATCTAGGCGTACTAGCGACCACCAGTGGCGGCGGGGCCACCGGCGATTCTAGCATTCCGGAGGGGGCAGGAGAAGATGCGGCACCTGCAGGAGCTACAGGGGGAGCCAGCAGCAGTGGCGGGCGGTGGTAAGTTATATTCATGACTTATTGACATTGCACTAGCTGGAAGGGTGTGTGGACTTCACTCACTGTACTGTTGTTGAGACTTATTAGGTATGAAGTTGTAGTGAACATTATACAACGGTTAAAGAAGACACCCTTTACTTAGCATGAGCAATGCAGTAGCAATAGCATTACCAGCGTGACTTGATTAACCAATGGCCTCTTATATCTGACTCCAACTCAGCTGTGAAAGTTTTATGGAGGAGACTAAAAGTCAGATCAGATGACCTTGATGGATGTGTTGAACCAAAAGGGAAAGAAGGGTGGAAGGAGGAAGGGCGGGCGAGATTTAATATGATGACTGGCAGAGAAGGATACGTTGGAAGCATGGATAGGTGGCTGATAGGAATCAGATGCATGTGTTGTTGAAGGATGGGTGGAAGGTGAAAGAAGAATGGATGCCTGCCTGGGTGGGTGGGCGACACAGTATGGGTGGATACTGTGGATAGCAAGAATCATCAGCGGTGTTTGGGTGAAACTCAAAGCCAAGGCAAGCAACGGAGTGAGTGGACGCATGCGTTGTTGTTGGTGAAACAAAGTAAGGTTTGTGGAGAGATTAAGAAGAATGATTGACATTTACTTAGAATGGATGGATGCCTGTATGTATTCATCATAGACAGCATAGGTGGAGACTGTCACGGGATGCACAGTTTTAGGGAATGTAAAAGAAACCGCGCCAGAGTAGCAAAGCTGATGTGGGGAGGGGCAGGGTGGGGGGTAGTAGTAAACAATGTATTACGCGGGCAAATACAGGTAACTTTACTGTAAACATACAAATAAATAAAGCGAATTTCATTGTGCGCACTGCACCGCCAAATGCGATGCAGTGTGCGCAACAAAATTAGTTTCATTTATTTATATGTTTACTTACCTGTAATTGGCCGTAATCCATAGTTTACTACCCCCATCCTGCCCCTACCCACGTCACCGTCCGGCCGAACTTCCCGAGTCCCACCACCGACCGCTACTGACCTTATGTCGTTGTCCCATATAAAAGCAACGATCATTGGATCAGATATATAATCTGCCTTTTTGTAGTAGCCAAGGCACTGTGAAATTGAGCAATTGCCCTCCATGTAACAGAGAGAGTATGGCCAGTGCCACCCGTAATAGAAAAATATGAGCTTCCCCACCTGCAAACAGTAGTAAATCAAACTAACGTGAGTCTGCGTCATGACTCGTATGTTTGTCTTGGGTGCAAGCATAGATGTCCGAGCTGGCAATGCCGGCTACAACCAGGTTATGTCATTTCGCTAAACTAGAGATAAGAAGAACACTGGTGTACTGTGTACTGGTTGGAGTCCATAGTGCTAGTATAATGCCTGAAACTCCCACAAATGTTAGAGGCCGAGGAAGTGGGAGGATAGATAGATTATTACCACAAATGTTATGTACTGTGCTTCTTGCTAGTGCTACTGTGCCATTATGTGTTGAATTAATTTTGTGTTACTGTTTAGCTAAGAGTACTGGTTACAACAATATTTTTTTCTTTCTTGATATAGATAGTACTCCTTCCCAAGACAAACCATCGCGGAAGGAGTTGGCAGCCAGGGCCCGGCGCCGGAAACTGGAGGCCATATGCCAGGAGTACCGGCGGCTGGTGGCTCAGGCGGAGGAGGAGGAGGCGGCAGCAGCAGCTGCAGCCTCGTCCGATGCCCCGGGCCGCAGCCAGGCCACAACTCCAGCGGTATGGCGCCGCGGTCTGGTAGCCGCCCGCCGCCGCAATTCGCTAGCAGCCTGCACTGCTGTCCCCCATCCTGGATGCCACTGCAGGGCATTTCGCAGGAAGATTCTACTCCGGATGTCACGGCTAGAGGAGCAAATGGAGGAGCGGGTAAAAATACTGGTGGACAAACACCTCAAAGCCCGCCGAATTTAACATCGAGGACCCTGTTGCTTTGCCCCTTTTTATTCCTTGTTTTGGTGGGTGGGAATTGGGCGTTGGGGTTTCGGGACATTCTTTGGACTTTTTCATTTTGGACATTGGTTGGGGTTAGGGAGAGGGGTGGGTCAGGTGTGGGATAGTTTATTTTTGTTAGGGTAATAAATTATATTTATACTTAAACATACAATGTTAATGTTTTGTGGGGGGTTACTGTTTTACGAATTAACGTCACATTGGTTTCCTTGCTGCTGCAGGGCCGCAGCCAGTGTTTGATTTAAATAATCTGCCGACGATGATGTAACACAAACAGATAGAGGCGGTACCCCTCACTGAGTTATTTGTCCTACTAGTACTGTCAGTCTCTCCTCCTAGTCCATTTATACCTCCCACCAAACTTATCTTACCTGTGATTGATGATGATTACGTTCGGCACAGCGATGGCTGCATGGTTTCCAGAGAGAATGTAGAAGATGCCATGGTTGTGGTGGTAGTAGTAGAGTAGACACTGGCAGTAGCATTTGCTAAAAAATTAAAAAGAGACAGTCACTTGCCTGAGAGCGACTGTGGGAGGAGTAGTAGAACGAAGTACAATACAGTACAGAAGAAGACTGCCAAACAAACAATATTGCAGTTGCAACTGCTAAAGTCAAATTAAACATAATGGTGGCGGGGACAGCCTAGTACAAGAAGTTACAAACTGTAGTTGTGTTGAGTGAGTCACTTAACTTAACACAATCGTAATTCGTAACCTTTACTGCTGTGTGGTAGGAGTTTGATGATTAATCCAATCAATGACGGCAATTAATTATGATGTACTACTATTAGCCGGTGACGGCTTGCACATAGACTGAGCATGGGTGGGCAAGCAGAAGAAGCTCCTCGCCCTGCCTTGCAATTGAATTAGTGTTGCTTTCACCACATCTGCCCCAGCAAGCGTGTGATCAATTGGTGTACATTTTATGTAGTCACATCACACCTCAATATAAATTACAGCCCGGGGGAAGAGGGTTAGGGTTTGATGAATGGATGGGAAGGGGGGTTTGGGGAAAGGTTTGAGAATGAAAAACAGTACGCATGGACAACAAAAGCAAAGCGCAATCTTGGCAGACGACCATGATCTTATACAAAAAATCTATAAAGGGAGAAAAGGGAAATGCATGCATGATGATGAAGATAACTTGATGGTTAATGAGTAGTACTTAATAACTCCTACTAGACAATTAGACAGTACAGGGCAGCAGTATATTCTATGCAATTTGCCTTGCCTGTAATATGCCCGCAGAGACCCAAATTCCATATTGTACTGGGCTTACTTGTAAAGATAGCAAAGACAATTAAAACACAGTTGTAGGGATCAATTAGCAAACAAACAACACACAACACACAGTCCTAATGATTGAAGAGAAAAAGGATTCAAATTAATTAAAAGATGAATGATGAATGATACTAAAGTTACTGTATTATCATGCTCAAATTGTGGAGTTGAATCTCGTCCTTCCTCTTGGTCCTATCTTCCATGGACGCTCCGCACATCAATCTTGGTGGCCTTCCTGATGCCGATTGGTAAGGTAAATGTGAGTTGTGTCTCCCAGTATAGCAAGCACATGGTAAAGGCCGGCCTGTAACGTCTAGATGGAAAAACAAAAGGGGTATTGAAAAATCAATAAATAAAAAAAAAACATCAATTACGGTGGAGTCCAAGAAGAGAAGAGAGAACACTTTCAGACTGAGGCGGCTTGGATATATTGTGTATATTCCGTTTACAGCATTAAGCTACAACAACAACAGGACAGAACAGGCCCACCACAGCACCAGCCTGTGACCCAACCTCCATTTACCTTAATTTTTGACAGAGCCAGACAAAAGGCATATATACAGCAACTTAGCATTTTCAAAATTAAGTGACAAAATCAATGCGCCGCTGTCAGTCATAACTACACTGACTCGACTCCACCACTACATGGACATGTAGGTCTGCTGTGTTTACTTTCTTGTTGAATTGTTGTGTTTATGTTTACCTTATGCCACTTCATGAAACGCAGTTATTCCTTGAATCATCTCCGATCCAACTGACTGACTGCGTGCAAAGATAGTATGGTCATCATCATGTTGTGGTACGTGTTGTCCAACTCCAACTCAGTCTGTAGTGACTCCGATTAAGTTCATATTCCATATTAAAAATTTGCAACAGATATTTGCCTGCACCTGCAGTAGTAGGAGTACAATCTGGTTATTAAACAACAAGAAGGGAAACATTGAGTGTCACTTGAGTCACTTTGTAGATTAACTAGTAGAGTAGAGTTCGACTTCATGCACACCACAACATCAACACAACAAACACAACAGCAATCGCTCAGAGTCAGCAAGCATCCAATGCATTCCATCATTACCTGTCTTGCTCTTCTCTTTGGCTGTCAGATCATCAGATGCCTAGTTCTGACAGTTGTTTTTTTTTTTTTACGGGGCAGTGGCCTCATCATTACTCCAGTCCACATTCATTTTTAGTGTTAGTCGCTGTTTCGGTTTTCGTCTTATTCATCTGTGGCACTTTGTCACAGTTTAAGTTGCTTCCCATGGTCAGCACTGTGATGATGGGCCGCGGCCTGGGTAGCGCTCATTGCTGGTCATTTGAGTTTGCACAAATGTCAGCAAGTTTCTTCGAAGAGTCTCTTGTCTTTCTCTGCCAAGTACCTTCTGTCCTGACAGTGAGGACCTTTGGATGCCTGCTGAGGCTGTAGCCTTCGGACACTGATGAGTTTTGGCTCGAAAACAAAACGGAGGATAGCTATAGTCACGTTTCACTTCTTATGGAGGCGGGACTGGTAAAGGCAACATTTCTTGTACTAATGTCTGGCTTGATGGAAATGTACTTGTGCGAGACAGGAAGATGAAGCAGGACTCTGAAGAGTGGACAGTTAAATGCACAGATCATGCAACTCCAATAGGGAAATAAAAAGAGAAGACGGTGGTGATGGATTTGTTGTGATTTGATTTGAACCAGAAAGACAGATACACAGACACATAAAGGAAGGAAGAAAGTAACAATTTGAAAGCCTAGTTGTCAGGGAAGAGGAGCTCGTCCTCAAACTCTGGTGGTTCGGACAGAAGTAGGTCCTGTAACGCACTATTTACGTCATCCAAGTCGCTCTCCTCTTCCTGCTGTGATTCACGTATTTTGTAATCCGGTGGTATAAAGTGCTGATTCATTTTGATCATGGTTAACCTCTCCACGCTTTGGGTGGAGAGACTGGTCCTTTTCGAAGTTACAATGGCACCAGCAGCACTGAAAACACGCTCAGAAGAGACACTTGCGACAGGGGAAGCCAGATACTTTATCGCCAGCCTGCTGAGCACTGTCCATTGGCTTCTTTTCCCATACCAATACACCAATGGGTTTCAATCCATGAAGACCTCGTTGGGTCATCCAGATAGGCCTGGACCATCCGCTCAATGTTCAGGGGTGCTCCAATGTGCTCGGCCGGTTTTGCCTTTGCATCAGCACTGGACTTACCATACCCCTGCCGTAGAAACCAATCAGTTGCACATTGTGCTGTTGATGATCCTGTTCTTGATGTTATTGTTGGTGTAGGTGACTGCTGGGAGGCAAATGCACTGCCCTCAGGCTCCAAGTAGAACTTGACTCTGGATGCCCTGTAGTACTGGTTATGGCCTGGGGTGGGGGGCCTGTAATTAACAGCCGTTCGCTTTCGAAAATAGTGTCTTCCTTAGCTATCAAAGTTTTGTAGTTGGCAACATCCACTTCCGAAAAGGAATTACTGCCTTGCTGTTCAGAAATACTTTGTACCGTGGATCCAAAATTGTGGCACTAATGTAATGTGGTTGTGACAAAATTTTATTTTTAATCCTTGTATTTTCCGATAAGCGAGCGGCTAAGGTCTCCGCCAAATGATATGCGTCTTGTTTGTCATCCACACCTGCGTACGTTTCTGACACATCCTTCAGCTGTTGCTCTAGCATGAGCAACAATGGGAGAGCTTGGCCCATAGTACAGTCCTCCCTGCTGACTTCACGTGTGAAGATCTCAAAAGGAAGTAGCATCTCAGTCAGGCATTTAATGAGGTCCCATTGACCCATCTCAACGGTCATGCCTCTCACAGTAGGTTCCCCTAATCTTTGCATGACATAAGCATTGAGTGGTATGTACAGTTCAAACAGACGATCAAGCATGTAATAAGTTGAGTTCCAACGTGTTGGCACCTCCTGGATGAGCGCTTTGACTGGCATTTTATGCTCACGTTGAATGACCCTCAGCTGCTTCCGGGCTTTAAAAGAATGGCTGAAATGTGTGCATATTCTTCTGCAGGTGACCAGTAAGTTGCTGACTTTGGAATCATTTTTCAAAAAGTCTTGAACAACAATGTTAATGCAGTGTGCCAAACACGGGACCCTGAAATAGCCACCATTGCGCATGGCCAAAACTACATTACTGCCGTTGTCCGTGGCAACAAAACCAATCGTAAGCCCTCTTGGGCGCAGCCACTCAAAGACCTTGGTGTTAAACTCTTCCAAAATGTTTGCAGCAGTATGAGATTTCTCCATGGCAAACATGGCTACAGTTGCATGTTTGCGAGTGGCATGAAAAATCTCTGCAGTATCAACACCAGCAGATATCTGTTCTCTAACCCCCGCAAAACAGATCCAGTGTGCAGTGATGCACATGTAATCTGTGGCTTGGCAACTGGTCCACATGTCTGTAGTCAGGTGGATACTGTGAACAGCACTCTGCTTCAAGGCCTTTCCTAGCAATTCCAGCACTTCGTGATGTAGTGCTGGAACTGCAACTCTGGCAAAATAGTAGCGGCTGGGAACATGCCATTTTGGGCAGATGGTTGACACAAATTCCAGAAAACCCACCCCTTCAACAAAAGAAAAAGGGAGAAGGTCCAGTGCTAACATTTTAGCCAGCTTCGCATTGTACAAACGTGCTATTGGGTGGTTGCGTTCGTACTGCCCCTCACCCCCAAACATGCTGATAATGGTAGGCTGCATGGTTTTCCTTTCTCTTAGGCTCAACGCACTTTTTGGTAGTGCGGACCTGGTACTTCTTGGTGTCTCCGGCTGACTCTTACTCTTGTGCCACTGAGATGTTGCTGAAGATGTGTGCAACATTAAGACTGCACTGCTGGGGTCAGGGACACCTTGTGTACCACTACCAGAGAGAATGTCTCCCTGTCCTTCCTCTTCCACCGTGATCGGATCTTCTTCTTCTACTCCTTTATCCCCACCAACACCAATGGTTGCAGATTTTTTTCTGCCGCGAAGGTGGTCCTCCCAGCTGATCAAGTGGCGTTTTTTCAGATGGGTCATTTGGCCTCCGGTACCATAGTTTGTACCAAGCTTACCACGACTAACAGAGGTATTACAAATGGAGCATATAGCAATGTTCTCCTCCTTTTCGCTAACCGTAAAGAAGTCCCAAACTGGGGAGCTTAACTTTGGCCTCCTGCTGGAGGTGCCACTTCCAATGCCGGATGATCTGTAGGGTGTGTGTTGAATTTGACTCTGTGCTGCTGTACCACTACCTACTCCTACTGAGGTGGTGGTTGTGCTGGATGTAGGTCGCTGCCGGGCCTTTGCTAATGCAAATATGTAAGCTGTAGGTCGTGTTGGTGTTACCTGTGGAGGTATGCGTGCTACATCCCTCGCAGCGATTTTGGATAGGGTAATAATGTTGGTCTCCATCTCCTCGGGGCCGGGAGTGATGTTCATGATGACTGGCTCGTCATCATCATCATCTTGCTGTTCTACATCGACCTCCATAAGTGTAAGGCTTTCCGGAACCTTCCTTTTCCCTAGCTTGGTCTTGGAACGTGGCTCCCTCTCAGACTCAGTTTGTGGCTTCCAAGTGGCATCTAGATCATCAGAAGGGGGCTTGGCGAAGAACTTGATGGACTACCCCTCCTTTTCCTTGCTGGGGATTTGGAAGACAATGGATCTTCTGAATGAGTGGCTTCTTCTTCTACCTCTGCATGAGGCTCAATTTCCTGAACTGCCCCTACTTCAGGAGGAACAACAACTACTATTGCGGGCGGTGGTTGCGGCTGTTGTTGTTGACCACTTATCTGCTGTGTTTCCTCCTACGTTGATTGGGTACTACTTTGAGATAGCGATAAGTTTATCTCAGGCTCAGCATCACTGCTTTCCACCATTAGGCTGGCTACCTCTTCCACACTCATGTGCTTGGGCCTGGGTTGGTGGGTTGGGTCCACTGATGCGGAGGTGCTGCCCCCAGCTTGCCCCCGGACACCGCTGCTGCAGGCGCAATTTTTTTTCCCAAAAAAGGTATTGGCCGGCACACCAGACTTAAGTGTCACTTCCTTCTTCTGTTCCTTCTTCTTCTCAATAGCAACTTTCTTGGTACTGGAGGACCTGGTACCTGCTTTCTTTGGGCCCATCTTCTTCAGATGTCAGCAGCACTCAGTTGCAGAGATGTCTGGTCAGGTCACACGTCACGTTGTGTTGTGTGTACAGCAGCAGGATGTCTGTCTGGCAGTGCAACGGGCAATGATGAGAGACACACCTCCTCCTCAGTCTTTGTGCACCTAAAAGCAAAAAAGCCAGAACATCAGTCAAACATAGCACAAATCAAACAAATAGAATATAGAACTTAGTGTGTGGTGGCCTCAATTATTAAATTTCAGAAACTCTGTGAACAACAACACACAGTCTAGCCATTTATGAGACGTTGACAACAAGGCCAGGGCTTTCCTGGCTACTGTGTAGTGCGCTAGTGTACACTCTGGAAGAATAAGAATAGTAAAGAACAAAAACTAAAATGTAGTGGAGCATGTTTGGCCTAAATGTGTGCATCACGTGGGATGTATTATATAGCAGCATCAGGGAGCTGCAGCTGGCAATGGGGATGGATTTGGAAGCAGTAAGACAAGAGGAACAATGGAAAGACACGCAGGCCTATGTGGCAAAAACAGCACACTAATAACTACCACAACAAAATGGCCCCCAGAAACATGGTGACTCACAGGCACAAGGCACGGCAAACAATGAACTCAAGCAGGCCTATATACGGGCAGACAAAGGATGCCTTATAGAACACACACAGCGCCTTTAATGCAAAAACTAAAATCCACATGTCTAAAAACACTTTTGAAAGTTAGACAACCACTACAACAACACAATTATAATTACACAGTACACACGCAAAAAAGGCATTTATTTAACACACCCAAAAAGTGAAATAGTCAGACCCTCCAAAAAAACCCACATTTCGCAATTCAATTCAATGCCATCCATAGCCTAAATGATGTCAAAAGTCCACAGACTACACAGAAACAGTTTTATGCACCAATGGTGACTACCTCTGGGCCTACTGGCATACTGGGCCGCAAGCTTGGAGGCCTATGGCAAAAGCACAGTGGCTGGCTTTACAAAATGGCCGCCACCCACATGGCCAGGCCACCCAAAATAACAAAAAAGTGAAGACAAAGGACAGGACCAGGCAGTTGGAGACTCTGGGCAACTTCCTTCCTCTTGAAAAAAATTGTAAAACCAAAAAAAGTGACTCCTTGCTCACCAAACTACATCTAAATGACAACCTGAGGAGTTTTTTGTGCAAAATGAACTAAATCAACATTTTCGAGAAGGTTTTATGATGCTCGAGAGATATTCTTCGCCAGATTGTAAATTCTGCGTGTTCGGCATCGCGATCGTCACAAAAAGTCGTTATCGCGCGCGCAAAACGTACATTGAGCGCGCAAAGAAGATAAAAAGTGTAAGTCCGCGTTGTCGCGCAGTGCGGAGTTGCCCAAAGTCCGCGAGCTGAACGCCCAGGGTTACCTACTGGCTGAAAAGGCCTATTTATTTAACAAACACCCAAAAAAATAAAATACCACCCCAAAACCCACATTTTGCAAATCAATCCAATGCCATCCATGGCCTAAATTATGTTACAATTCAACAGACAACACAGAAACAGTTTTTATGCACCCATGAGGATGACTACCTCCGGGCCTACTGGCGCACTAGGCCGCAAGCTTGGAGGCCTATGGCAAAAGCACAGTGGCTGTTCACACAAAATGGCCGCCAACACATGGCCAGGCCACCCAGAACAAGAAAAGGAACACAAGATAGACAATGCAGGCCTATGGCAAAAGCACAATGCCTGGCTTTACAAAATGGCCGCCACCCACATGGCCAGGCCACCCAAAATAACAAAAAAGTGAAGACAAAGGACAGGACCAGGCAGTTGGAGACTCTGGGCAACTTCCTTCCTCTTGAAAAAAATTGTAAAACCAAAAAAGTGAGTCCTTGCTCACCAAACTACAACTAAATGACAACCTGAGGAGTTTTTTGTGCAAAATGAACTAAATCAACATTTTCGAGAAGGTTTTATGATGCTCGAGAGATATTCTTCGCCAGATTGTAAATTCTGCGTGTCCGGCATCGCGATCGTCACAAAAAGTCGTTATCGCGCGCGCGAAAACGTACATTGAGCGCGCGAAGAAGATAAAAAGTGTAAGTCAGCGTTGTCGCGCAGTGCGGAGTTGCCCAAAGTCCGCGAGCTGAACGCCCAGGGTTACCTACTGGCTGAAAAGGCCTATTTATTTAACAAACACCCAAAAAAATAAAATACCACCCCAAAAACCACATTTTGCAAATCAATCCAATGCCATCCATGGCCTAAATTATGTTACAATTCAACAGACAACACAGAAACAGTTTTTATGCACCCATGAGGATGACTACCTCCGGGCCTACTGGCACACTAGGCCGCAAGGTTGGAGGCCTATGGCAAAAGCACAGTGGCTGTTCCCACAAAATGGCCGCCAACACATGGCCAGGCCACCCAGAACAACAAGAAAAGGAACACAAGACAGACAATGCAGGCCTATGGCAAAAGCACAATGCCTGGCTTTACAAAATGGCCGCCACCCACATGGCCAGGCCACCCAAAATAACAAAAAAGTGAAGACAAAGGACAGGACCAGGCAGTTGGAGACTCTGGGCAACTTCCTTCCTCTTGAAAAAAATTGTAAAACAAAAAAAAAGTGACTCCTTGCTCACCAAACTACATCTAAATGACAACCAGAGGAGTTTTTTGTGCAAAATGAACTAAATCAACATTTTCGAGAAGGTTTTATGATGCTCGAGAGATATTCTTCGCCAGATTGTAAATTCTGCGTGTTCGGCATCGCGATTGTTACAAAAAGTCGTTATCGCGCGCGCGAAAACGTACATTGAGCGCGCGAAGAAGATAAAAAGTGTAAGTCCGCGTTGTCGCGCAGTGCGGAGTTGCCCAAAGTCCGCGAGCTGAACGCCCAGGGTTACCTACTGGCTGAAAAGGCCTATTTATTTAACAAACACCCAAAAAATGAAATACACCCCAAAAACCACTTTTACCAATTCAATCCAATGCCATCCATGCATGCCCTACATGATGTTTAAATTCAACAGATACCACAGAAACATGCACCCATGGGTACCTCTGGCTCTAGTCCGGGCCTACTGGCTGAAATTCCAATCAAAGAAAAACAACTAGGCCCCTGCCGAAACTACAGGCCACAACAATACATTTTAAAAACTATGGAAATCCCCCAAAAAATGTAGGTACAAACAAGCCCCAATCAAACAAACAAGTACACCAATTCTCCAACTTACTTGTAAAATCTCAAATCCAAGAGTCCTCAAATCCAATCCAATGATATGAAGCAGCAGACAGACACAAAAAGTGATCCTTCCAGCTCCAAATCCAAATGAAAGTGAACAGCACATGGACAAAGCACTGGGAGGAGCCTGCTGGACAGGAACAGGAAGTTTGAGAATCAGGGGCACTTCCTTCCTCTTGGAAAAAAGAAAAAGGACTCCTTGCTCACCAAACTACATCTCTAAATGACAACCTGAGGAGTTTTTTGTGCAAAATGAACTAATTCATCATTTTCGAGAAGGTTTTATGATGCTCGAGATATATTCTTCGCCAGATTGTAGTTTCTTCGTGTTCGGGATCGCGATCTTACCAACACTGCCGCCGGAAGTCAGATCGCGCGTCCGAATGACGTGTTCGCGTTCGCACACTCTCGCTGGATCGTGCGGCCGGATTCCAAATCTCGTGGCGCGCGCGAACGGATAGGAAGTCGCGTCGGCGAACGCAGAATCACGGTAGGTCGTTACCGCGCGCGCGAGAACGTATATTGAGCGCGCGAAGAAGAAAAACAGCTACGCTACGCCGCAAATTGCGTAGTGCACGGTAACTTTGCGTACTACGCGAATCGCGAAGTTACCGAAACTTCCCAAATTCCGCGAGCGTAGCGTAGTTCACCGCCCAGGGTTAGTGTTAAACCAACATGCATCCCCATAATATCAAAGCACAAGTTTCCCAGCAGCCGCAGCTGTGGTAGCATGTTTTATCTAGTTGCTGGGGACTGACCAGAACAGAATAACAAGGGGCATTGTTTATCGACCTTGCTCACCGTGTTCAGACTAAACTCCAGGAACAGACCGAGAATGCACAAAGCAGACAGTTCTCATGTGAAAGACATAAACAGAGTCTTGCAAAATAAAGTCATGTAGTAACATGCACAAAAGCAGTATCATGGCAGCAGAGCTCATGCTAACTTAGCAATGTCGACAATGACCCTATCGGCCATATGACAATAGGGAGATACAAAAGCCCATGGTTTCTGCGCCCAGCAAGTCATTCTCCCCTATGTCTTGGAAACCCATTCTTCTGTGAGGGTAACTGCTAGTCTGTCTCCCCTGCCTTCTAGTCGGTCTTTTTTTTATACATTTTGATGCGCTTCGGGATGGGGTTGTCGATAATAGGGTTCGATTCTTCTGATAGCCAGGTTTCTGTGATGCATAGAAAATCAAGGCCGTCTTCCTCTAATAGGTCATAGATGATGTAAGTGTGTTTTTGCATTGAGCATGCATTTAGCAGTGCAGTGAGCTCTGGAATAGTAGCTTTTTTAGAGGAACGGGTCAGGGTGCGCTTATCTGTTTCAGTGCCCCACATATGATAGAAATGACATTCTGGGCAGTTTATCTTATTCCCCCCCCCGAAGGGGCCCTAGGCTCTATTTGGCACTTGGTCAGTGGCGCGAGATCCAGCAGAGCACCTCTACTGTAACTGATGTGCATCTTACAGTCTACAAGCTCACGGGCAGCGTGGCTGGTGCTGGCTGCTTCCGGGACGCTTCCGGGGACAGATGGGCTTGCCTTAGGTGGACTTTCGACATGCCAGTGGCGCATCCGCTCAGCATGACTGCTTTTTTAAGCATGAGCCCCGGTGACCACTAGAACACACACAACCCAAAAAATTGCGTCTCTAGTTGTCTAACTGGAAGGCTCCTTTCTCCTCCCATTCTGTGCAGCGCAATCTCCCCCTCACAGAGCTCCAATCTAGAAGCACCAGTACAGTCAGTTATCTTTTCCACATTAGAGGTATTATAAATTTCAAAACAGCAAACGCATTAAAATCAGTAAAAAACTATTCAGAGTAATAAAGTGCAATGTGCTCATGTGGTACTCGGGAGGGATGCGCCCTTTTGCCCTTGCTTTTCACGATGGCTATGGAACACCTGGCCGTCCGTCTTTGCTAAGATAGTAGGCAATGAGGTATCCCCTTTGCAGACTTGATACATGCAGTGTCCCTGTACGCTGGTGATCTCTTACTGTTTATCCATGATGCCTGCGCAGTCCTTACCCTCATTCAGAAGGCACTTCAGACATTCACTAAACTATCCAACCTCACGGTCAACTGGAGAAAAGCCTGTATTTACCTGCTCCATACAGACTTGATCCCACTGGGATTTACCCTGGGAGGGGCACACCTTGTCAGGCAGAGCTCTGCAATGAGATACATGGGAATCTGCCTCTACCATTCCACAACTGACCTCTTTCCTAGCAACTTACGAGTCGACTATCCTAGCAACATTGAAGTCCCTGGTATCCTTCAGGAAGAGACTGCCACTTGCGACGACTAGGAAAATCGCTCTGTCGAAGATGGTGATCCTACCACATCCTCTGTATTATTTTACCAGCTTCCCGGTGGTACCCCCGCAGTTTCCTTCAAGAACTCGCTAACTGAACTTTTACAGGAGAATGGGTGTCACCAGATAGCATTGAAAAAACTCTAATTACAGGTCCAAGTTGGTTACAACAAGTGCATCACCAGAACTCACTTTCTCACCTGACATGTCCTTCCATATGCTCTGGGGTTCCCATTACAGGGCCTCCTGCGCTAACCAGGTATTCATACCACCCCGGTCCTGAGTAGCTGGGAAGATCGCTCTCTACAGCCAGCAACCTATTCTTGGATGGCCATCTTCTCTCCTTTGAACAACTCCAGACAGACCTTGACCTCCTAGCTGGGCAGTTTCTTACCTGCGGCCAACTACACAGCTATTGCCACACACTATGGTTGACTAGAGATGAGAAACCTCCCACAAACGCTGTTCTTCAGGCACTCCTCACCATGGGGGAGGGTGGCCAATTAATTACCTGGCTCTACATGGTGATTCAAAGCCACATTGGAATCTCTTTGGGACCTCTCCACACTAAATAGGAAGATGATGCGGGGAGGGTGTGGAACAATACGGAATTGCTGCAGCCACTGGATTTCCTCCACACTGTCCCCAAGAATGCCAGGTTCAAGAACATCCAATTCAAAATCCTACACTGGACATACTTAACCCCTGCACAACTTAATCACTATTTTCCAATGCAGACTTATGTTGCCCCTGATTCAATTCAGGGGATACAGATCTCCATCACATGTTGTGGTCCTGCCCTGCCATGATCGCTTACTGGCAGGATATCCACACTGCACTCCGTAAGGTCACCAAACTTACTGACATAAATACCTGGGAGGCATGTGCCTTCGGTGTTTTCAAACTCAGAAAGAGACACATTATCTGCAAATGCCTCACCAGCCTGGCCTTACTACTAGCCAAGAGGACACTTACAAGGCAATGGAGGGCCCAGTCCGCTCCACCCTTGGCAGCTTGGCAGGGTGCAGTACGTGAATGTGGGGCAGCTGAAAGAACTGCCCTCCACATTCACAAATGCCCCATATCCCCAGAGTGGGATACGCTATTAACACAATTCCTCAAACTCATGCCCTAGGATGATCTTCCTTGGTAAACTCTCCACCCCATCACACCAGCCCTGGGAGCTCACCACAAATGACCCCTTCATGACTCTATATTGTCCATGCCCACCCTCCGGTCCACTCCCCTTTTACTCCTTCAACAATCCACATACCAGGGTTATTCGGTTATACAGTGAGTCCACCTTCCCGCCCTGCTTCTGCAACCCCTTCCACTGTGTTCAAACTGCTACCTGCCCTACCTGTTATTTGCTAATATATAACAGAATATGTCTTCATATAAACCCAACCCTCTCTCTAGTTCTTTTTGTGCAGGTTACACAAGGCCATTGCGTTTCTCTTTTTCATGTAACAGGCACCACATTATTGTTTGCAATATGCCATGTAAGCACTATGTTTTGGTGTTTCCCACTATCGCATATCTTTGTAACTTCCAATATATTGATTTTCATTGTACTAATGTGTTCATATACTTTGTAAAACTCTAAACAAACATTTTTCAAAAAAATGTAGATAGAGGAAAAGCAAGAAGTAAACATATTTCTCCTTCTTAAGCCTTCCCTGAGAAGTCTACCATTTTGACTCATTCCCAGGTATACTAGTGTTGGTAAATCTAGAAATGAACCACAAACCATGGGTGGATGCATGGGAACACCCAAGCTCCACCCATGGAATACCTCCGCAGCCACAAAGTAACGCAAGATCGCTTTGCGGGGCATAGTAAATCTTACTTAAGAGCTTGTGTTGCACTTGCGTCACCTTGTGTGACTGTAGGGCAACACAAGCCCTTGATAAATCTGACCCTTTACATCTGCATGATCGCCTTTGTGCTCAGAGCTGTAGGGATTCGCATTCAGGCTGTGTGCAGTTATGCTTTAGTTATCAAATAACATGCAAACTCATCTACTTGTCCTCCGATATTAGATGGTAATTCCCTTGAGAATGGGTCAAATTTGCTCAGTTACCTTGAAATTACGCAATTTTTTTCAAGGACCTTATTTTGACCCCTCCCTGAAATGGCAAGGAAGACATATTTTAAGTTTAAATCTAAAATCTACAGAATTAAATTAAGGGACTGTTATAAAAAAAAAATCTGAAATACCTACAGCAGACAATAACACTATTTCGCCAATACAGTTAAGACATCAAACACAAATCTATTGTGTATAAACACTTTAGCACTGCAGACAATTGCCATCACTCAACAGAATAACAACATATATACTTCTTTAGCTGTTAGAGCCCCTGTTTCTGTGAGAGTAACTGACACACCTTGTCTTTTTGACTTAGGGTCTTATCTAATATTTTATTTGAAACTTATATAGCGCGCAGCTACCCCCAACGGGGGTGTCCCGGCGCTAGGACGGTTGGCAGTTGTAGGAATCACTAAGTGGCTAAGAGTTGGTAAACAGCCAGGTCTTCAAGTTGCTATCAAGAGGCCTATAACTTCTTAAGAAATCTGTCTTGTATCAAAATCTGTTGTATTGTTTTAGCTTACATAAAGAAGGCCATTTGAAGATGTAAATCATTGTCACTTCTAGACTTCCTACAGTATGAAGCAGTTGCACTGAATATGGAGACAGCAAATGATTGCCCCGTAGCTTGTTTTCTTGACAGCACTCAATACTATTGCTGCATATATGGGTGAGGTTCTCCTTTTTTGCACTTTAGAAACCCTAAATTCTCTGTTGACGGCCCTTTTTAAGTGTGTTCTTAATAGGAGGTGATTTTTTAATAGGTACATAAGAATTTTGTGATAATGCTGCTGTTTTTTACTTTGTACTATGAGCTTGTACTATAATGCTGCTGCCTCTGTCTTTTTATCTGTTTTTAAAATGAAAAATTGTATGGTAATACCTTGTACAGAGCTACGGGTTTTATTTAAACTAAATGTATGTGGATCTATTATGTGATTTTAACTGCCTTATTGTGATTTTATGGATTTGAATACAAAACAGAATAAAGAATTTTGATTGATTGATGTCGCACCTTGTTTGTGTGCAGGAAAATATCTCCACTCCTGTCTCTTCTATTTCTGTCAAGATTCCTGCCACATCCCATCCCCAGAGCTAAACAGATGCTTCATGTTACATCCACTTGCCCTCTCTGCATGCCTCCTGGTAGGTCCACCATGTTATTTCTTTTCCAATAACCATATTCTGTGTCATAAAATAAACAGCATGAATGGAAGTCAGCCCTCCAAGATCACAGTAGACTGATAAACTGCACAGCGGTTCGATTCTATCTGCAGGCAGCTGTTAGAAATGGGGGTCTCCAGTTGGCAATGGTTTGCACCTTTGTCCAAGTAGGGACCCTTCCTTCTAGTCAGGATAAGGAAGTTACACTCCTAAAATAAGCCCTACTCACCCCCTTGGTATCTTGGAACCAGCAGTCAGGCTTATCTCAGAGGCAGTGTGTAAAGCATTTGCACATAACCCACAGTAATACAGTAAAAACACTACAAAAGGACACCACACCATTTTAGAAAAATATCCAATATTTTTATATATCCAAAACAAGACCAAAACGATAAGAATCCAACACACAGTACTTAAAAATATATACTTTGCAAGATATCCATAAAATTGCAGAAATGTCTTAAAAACACAGTTCTTCTGAGTCGGTAGCTCCGTCCGGTGCTACAGCGATGCTGAAAACATCTAACAGTTTGTAGAAGGCAACGAAGAAAAAACATCTAACAGTTTATAGAAGGCGACGAAGAATTTGGAATTCAGGCAGGACTTTGTCTGGTTTTACGTTGATCATCATCTACATAAGAGCTGTAGTGGTAAGCGCCTCTATGTGACTTTTTGCATGCACTTTGGAGCATGAGCCGGGACATGTAGTGTAACATGATGAGAACCTCTGGGTAGAATTCTATCCTCCCATTATGCGATGCCACTGTGGGCATAGGATTTGGAATCTTTCCTTGTGGTATTACTCTAGTCACCACCACTTGTTAGTCCTTCTCTATACCGCTTCTAGCTTTTCTACCCTGTTTCTATACTGTTGTGATCTCTAATGTAAGTGCACATGAACAATGGACTGGTGTACTAAATATAGTTGTATCTTAAAATATGTTGTTTATTGACTAATAAGAAAAGGCTAGGGTGTTTTTCTAATTGTGGGTACCAAGGTAAAACTGAACGTTGCACTGAAATCAAATACACACTTCCGGACTAGATAATTATGTCACTGTTGGGTTTATTGTTGGGTATTTAGGCACTGTTGGTGCCGCTTTAATCAATCCTCGTGGTCATTCTACTTGGACAGAGTGTTTTAATCAAATGTTGGATGTTGTTTTGTCTCTATTATGTAATGGTAGTCTTAGTCGATGTATATAAATTTGTATTTACATGTATTTGCAGCCCTGAAGAAGCCCTTGTCTGGGGCGAAACGTGTTGGTTGCATCTGTATATGTCAAAACCTTCAAGTTTGGAAAAGAAAGAAGAAAAATAACAAAATAATAAAAAAAGGGCATTCAAGCAAAACTGGAAGTTATGGACTAACTTGTCAATCTTACTGGAAATACTGTTTCTTACTGAACGGATTTGGCTGTGATTGTGTTGCCTCTCATTTATTTTGTGAGATTCTCTTTAATACATGACCATGTGGCAGCTGGTCATTTGAGGTGGGCAACATCAATGGGGAAGGATACAATTTGTTTGTGACAATATTGGATGGTGCAATAACTATCCACCTAGCTGCCCGAATTTCCTCAGTTTGCTCATAGGTTCACTGGCACACCCGGTACACATTTACTTTCTAGACTAAAAATGAGTTTTGATGATAACAGGGAGGAATTGACAAGAGTCCTATTCAATCCCAACATTGAGATACATAGTACTCTGCCCATTGTAGGGACCAAAAAGGAAGTATTGAAAGCTAAGTCTATGAGACTAGAACGTGAAAAAAAACGAGCTCTCCAAATAATAGGACAGGGTCACACTCAAACGGTATCTGGAGAATAAGAAGGTTCCAAGGGGATTACGGATCCTCACTTTCCCTAATTTTGACTATTTGGATCCGGATCTACTATTGGAGTGGGAGGGGAACTTGCATAACTTCTCATTTACCATGATGAGGATCCTTATACAACACGCGGAAAGAAAATGTTCCAAGCTCAGAGAGGAGATTAAAACCCAGGAAGAGGAAATAAAGTCATTAAATCTTAAAGAAGCCACTGAAAAGAATTATTCTATTCTTAAGGAACAGATTACTGCTCACCAAATAATGATAAAGGAGAGAAAAATGAGTAAAATAATAAGGGATGATAGGGATTATGACAAGGGGCACATTTTTACATTTGCCCGACCATTTGATGTTGTTAAAATTCTTAAAACCATCATGCCACCCTTATCTGAAGCAGGCAGTTTGTCCAGTATTAATAGCAGTTCAGAGGCATCCTCGGTAGAGGAATTGGGTCTGGGTGGGAGTAGTGAGAACGAAGCACAAGGGAACTGTTCCTCCACTTTTATAGAGGAGGTTCCAAGATACTGAACTGGGAGCAAAAAGCAAAGGTACGTCGCAAAACAAGGAGAGGGGGAGGAGAAAAATCTAAAACAAGGATGGGGTTTTTTGACCAGGAACCAAAGGAAGCAACTGAGCAAATAATGGCAGTGAGTCAAACCCTGGGAACAAATTCTGTATCTTCTGGTACTATAAATGAGGATTTAGTGGTTAAATTGTCTGATCACACTCTGACTGTACATCAAAACACGGTTCAAAATAAAGGACTTGGATTCTGCCCATTATCCCAAGGCGTCTTCTCAGATTTACACGTCGATCTATACAAATTTACCAGAAATGCCAAGTTGAAATGTCACTTTGCAGTTAATGAGTACAGAGGTCAAACAGTGGGACATAGTATGACACCAGCGGAATTCATGGTGGCACAGATTGAAGACATATCTACCATACTTTCTTTAGATGATGATAATGATTCCTCCATAGATCACATATTAGAGAGTCTTAATATAAAACAGAACTATACATGGGAGAGTGGTCTTCATACTCGTAGCATGTTTACCCCTAGGGGCTCTCACCTAAACAGCATTGAGGTCTTTCATAGACAAGTTACGGAGGATCTACACCCATTAGAAGACAAGACATTGAAGTCACTTAGGGCGTATCATAAGAACAATCTCTCATCGGAAGAAAGGACAGCTCTGTGCAACCTAAGAGATAATGATTCATTGGTAATAAGGGAAGCTGACAAGGGTGGCAATGTGGTTCTAAGGAACTGGTGTGATTATGAAGAAGAAATTTATAGGCCATTGAGCAACACAACACATTACAAAAAGCTGCAAACCAATCCTTTTACACAAGCCACAGTACACATGAATGAAAAACTAGTGCAATGGAAGGAAATCAGTTTATTGTCAGATGCTGAATTTGGATTCCTTTTGATCGGTAATCCTAGATTTCCTTGCTTATATTTGCTTTCAAAGATACAGAGAAAGGGATGGTTTTCCCAGGGATGCCCCATTATCTCTTGAATTGGTTCCATGACTGAACATCTATCACAGTTTGTTGTCTCCTTTTTGCAACCCCTAGTACGAAATCTCCCATCCTATATCAGGTACACTATGGATGTCCTTAATAAATTTGAAGACCTGTCCTGGGACAAATCGATGTGGTTTGTCACATTGGATGTGGAATCACTCTATGCATGTATAAGGAGGGACTTTGGGAAGATGGCGGTAGAGTTTTTTCTGTCAACTCGAAGGGCCAATCTGTTAAGCCACAATGAGATGTTACTGGAAATGGTCGAACTGATCCTTATCAAAAAGTATTTCCTTTATGACAAAGATTGGTACCAGCAGCTGCAAGGGACAGCTATGGGCTCAAAATTTGTGCCATCATACAGCAACCTCTTTATGGGGTGGGTGGAGCATACTCATGCTTGGTCCATAGTGGCTGCTGAATGGACTAAATACATGCAATTTTGGGGCCGATGAAGAGATGATGTAATCATCATCTGGATGGGGACCGAAGTCCAGATGCAAGAATATTTTGGCTTCCTGAACGACAATGTTTTGAATGTTACTTTTACAATTAACATGTCCCAAACTCGGATACACTATCTCGATGTGGAGCTCTACATCTCAAACCACACAGTTCAGAGCACCCTATATAGAAAAGAAACCGCTGTAAATGGCATACTACACTACGACAGTGCTCACCCACCATGTACTAAATGAGCTATCCCTTCTGGCGAACTGCTCCGAATTCGCAGGAACTGCAGTGAGCAACTTAATTTTGACTATCATGCCAAACTAACAACAACTAGACTAGAAAAGAGGTGGGTATAAACTACAAGACCTCCAACAAGCAGTGTTGAGAGCTAGGGGCATTAATCGTAAGGACACATTGACCAACAAACAGAAGAAGGAGAAAACAGAGCAGTTATCTTTTATAACTACATACTCGACCCTTAATCATGAGGTCTT
This sequence comes from Calotriton arnoldi, assembly GCA_963921515.1. Classification (NCBI taxonomy): domain Eukaryota; kingdom Metazoa; phylum Chordata; class Amphibia; order Caudata; family Salamandridae; genus Calotriton; species Calotriton arnoldi. Next base: position 635,299 of record CAWUFW010007653.1, on the reverse strand, counting down.
CAAGACCCTAAACAGACATTGAGCGCTGTTGAAAGGTGTTCTGGGAGTTCATAACCTCATATCAGGGAAACCTTCCATTACTTACAGGAGAAATAAGACAATTAAGGAGACATTGTGTCCAAGTTACACATTACCCAGAACACCAAACTCACAGATGTGGCTAAGGAGACTTCTGGGTTTCTATACATGTGGGGAGTGCAATGTCTGCCATCTGGGATGCAATAAGATCAAAGCATTCAATTACAATAAAATAAAAAGACACACTATTCAACATTTTATCAACTGTCAATCATACTGTGTGGTATATGTTTTAACATGTGTATGTGACAAGGTTTATGTGGGCAGTACAACGCGCCAACTGAAAATGAGGATACAAGAACACAGAAGGGCATGTCTCAATCAAGATACTTTGTACTCTTTGGTGTCACATAAGTGTAAGATGGGATCTGATAGGTCAAACTTCAGATTTCATGGAATTGATGTAGCCTCACCTGACAAAAGGTGTGGGGATAAGAAACAACATTTGAGACAGTTAGAGGCAAGGTGGATTTGCAATTTACCGTCGGCAAAGTTGGGATTAACTGTGGATCATGAATTACATCACTTTCTCTAAGGACACTATTCCCCTATTATGGGATATATGCTTCTATCTAACCATTTGTCTTCTAACTTTTTCACCACTGTTTTCCCACTGCATTCGATGATATGCTAATGTTCTTGCCCCTTCATCTCTTAACACTATTCACTACTATTCCTGTCTGAATAGTGATAGATGAAATACTATCTAGTTTTCTGTCTTTGTGACCAATTGCCTGTCTCTGTGCATCCCTGGCTATGGGACTTAGATTGTCTCAGATATTATTTGGGAATAGTGAATAGTTCCTCTGCATCTGACTATAAATTTCTTATTGTTGGTGCAACCATGGTATTTTTTCTAGGCACATAAGTTGGGCCAGTACCATGTACTTGAAGCTGGGATGCTAGCTCATTAGTACCAACTGTTTTTTATTGTAAGGCATCACCATTTGGGCACGCTGTAATAGTTTGTACTCATAGATTTATACCTGGAGTGGTACATTTCTTTCTGTTTGTTAACCCAGAATAGGTGTATTTGAACCGTGACTACAGAGTCTCTATAATTCCCGCCAGCAAGCTGCGCGGGGCGTTCGGGCTCTCATTCGACTGAACAGCACTCTAGTTTTGCACTATGGGTGGGACCGTTTTTGTTTCAATGAACTTTTGCCATCTGTGAGGATTGCGCGGGGCGCATGTAAGTGACTGGGCTGCGGTCTAGTGTTGCACTGCCGGTAAGATCGCCATCTTCTTAAGGAACTTCCGGGACTCTGGAGTATTAGACCGGCATGAACTGAAACGTGGTGGGCCGGACAGCGTCGCCGAACTAAGGTATTTATCTACTGCTTAGATTAAGATTGGGAATAGCTTAATACTTGGAGATGTTCCTGTTTGGTGCTCTATATTTACTGAGTGTGAAAAATGAACAATGGGGATTTAGTAATATCCTACCTGGTTATACTTCAACCGGGATGGATGATGCCTAGTCAGTCTTGCTGTAAATAATAATAATACCAAATTTCTGTACTGTATGGTACGATTTATCGGTAAGTGATGGGATGACAGTTACTATTTGGTCAAGGTTTTGTTGTCACATGTAAGACCATCTATTTTTTGACCCTCTTAAAGCATGTGGTCAATGTGTTACAATCTGGGTGTGTAGCACGCTGTAAAGTTAAGAAAAATTAAAATGAGTCGAACTATTGTAACAATTACGCATAGCCTGGATATATGTCGGTTGTGCATTTAGCGGTTCATGTCATGCAAGAAACGCTTCTAAATCTGTCTGTAATATTTTTATTTTTCCCTTTTTTGACTAGCAAAGTACTCTTCTTATTGGGACTACGCATTTCAATATACACTAGAATATTTTAACTCAAAGGACACATGACTTGGCCGAACAGATCGAAATTCATTAGTTTCAAGTGGAGTACTGCAGGTATTTTAATTTTGTGTTGTTTTCGGTTAAGACATAGACAAGAGTTATCACTTGGGAACTCACACCTACATGAAGCCATTCCATGTATGGACCACAATACTCGCAATATTATGGGTGTATGGTCATCACAGCATGTCACGAACATGGGTGTAATACTTTCGACCTATTGACTGTAACATTTGTAATTGCACTGTCACTAACTCATGTTACGAGTCATTCTATATGGTGATTAACCATGATGAAAAAATTAGTGTATCATGCTTCTTTGAGTAAGGGGCAGACAGGCTGCATGGTGATCTCCTTCATATACAGTAGTATACGCACGTATGGTAGAATTTGGATCTGGAACATGCTTTTTTGATTACTAGTTATTAGAAGACTCTTCGTAGAAGGCGATGAAGAATTTTGAATTCAGGCAGGACTTTGGCTGCCTTTACGTTGATCATCATCTGCATAAGAGCTATAGTGGTAAGCGCCTCTATGCGACTTTTTGCATGCACATTGGAGCATGAGCCGGGACATATAATGTAAGCGTGATGAGAACCTCTGGGCAGAATTCTATCCACCCATTATGCGATGTCACTGTAGGCATAGGATTTGGAATCTTTCCTTGTCGTATTACTCTAGTCACCACCAATTGTTAGTCCTTCTCTATCCCGCTTCTAGCTTTTCTACCCTGTTTCTATGCTGTTGTGATCTCTAATGGAAGTGCACATGAACAATGGACTGGTGTACTAAATATAGTTGTATCTTACAACATGTTGTTTATTGACTAATAAGAAAAAGCTAGGGTGTTTTTCTAATTGTGGGTACCAAGGTAAAACAGAATGTTGCACTGCAATCAAATACACACTGCCGGACTGGATAATTATGTCACTGTTGGGTTTATTGTTGGGTGTTTAGGCACTATTGGTGCCGCTTTAATCTGTCCTCGTGGTCATTCTACTTGAACAGAGTGTTTCAATCAAATGTATGAATGTTGTTTTGTCTCTATTATGTAACGTTGTCTTACTCGCTGTATATATATTTGTATTTATATTTATTTGCAGCCCTGAAAAACCCCTTGCCTGGGGCAAAATGCGTTGGTTACATCTGTATATATTAAAACATTCAAGTTTGGAAAAGAAAGAAGAAAAATAACAAAATATTAAAAAAGAGCATTCAAGCAAAACTGGAAGTTATGGACTAACTTGTAAATCTTATTAGAAATACTATTTCTTACTGAACGTATTTGGCTGTGATTGTGTTGCCTCTCATTTATTTTGTGAGATTGTCTTTAATTCATGACTATGTGGCAGCTGGGCATTTGAGGTGGGCAACATCAATGGGGAAGGATATAATTTGTTTGTTACAATATTGGGTGGTGCACTGATTATCCACTTAGCTGCCACTATTTCCTCTGATTGTGAGAGTCTCTTGAGAAAGCTTAGGAGAGCAATTTATTGAATCCTATATAAAATGTACTGATTTAGAGGACAAGCATCAACAATTCTTTGTTACAAGATCATGTATATCTGGGTTCAAAATCAATGTGCTCCAAACCAGTGATAAAGCCTGGTCACTATTCATTCTCAAAACTCACGCAAGTCTCAGATATTTCCAATATTATTCTAAAACTGTGTTACTTCACTTCTGTACATGATCCAAACTAGCAGGCAACACAAAACCTAAACCCCACCCATCATAAGCAAATTTGCCATAGAAAAGCTCTTGCCTTAACTATACTACTCTAGAAAAAGGTCAATCTCTTCTCAAATGTTCTCTACAAGCTTTGATCCATATTCAACCTATTGTTCCCCAATGAAGTAACAATTGAGTAGTACCACAACAACTCCGAAATGTACCCTGAAGACCACAGTGTCCTAGAATGCAAATAATAAAGTTTCTTCTCCTAGCTTCCCTGAGGAACTTTAGTGAACAATACCTGGAAGCTTTTGATGATAGCTTCCACTATTTTCAGCCTCTTGAATCTCTTGGTGGCTTCCGATACCATTGACCATCTTGTTCTGCTGGAAAGACTACAAATCTGTGTTTGGGTTATTGAAATCACTCTAGAAGTGTTCTCAATTTTTTCCTGAATGCACTTATCAACTAAACATCAGTATTTTTGGTTTAAAAGTGCAGACCTGCTGTGTTGTTAGGCTTTTCGATTTCCAGTTCCAATTGATTTTTGATGGTAAAAACCCACCAGTCAAAAATCTACTTCTCAACTAAAACAGAAAAACACTGACGTCTTCGGATTTTTCATTTATGCCAGGTTTAAGCAATTAGATTTGTGCCTCTGCTGTTTGTTAGTTGTATTGATACATAAAATGTGGGTGATTTGAATTCTCAGTCAGACAGTTAAATGGCTAGCATTGCTGCTGACTGACTACTTCCAGCTACAGAAACAGGAGTCTTTTTATTGAAATCATCACTCATCACATGTTGGGCCCTTCTGCCATTTCAAAATGCTATAAATAACAAACAGTTTTTAATGTTACCCAAAAGGAACGCAAATTACCTATCTCGGTAGGATGGAAGACTGAGTCAGTCTTTTTGAGATACTAATTTATAACTTCTATTTTCAGCAGCGAACTTTCAGCTCACTTGGCAGTTTCCTTTGCTACCTGGAAGGGATTACAAAAAAGAACGAGACCAAATAAAAATGCAAAACAAATATAGCTGTGGCAATGTTAAAGTTGAATTATTTTAATGCAGTCTATTTATAGTTGTCACAAATGCACAAGAAAACTCCAGTTAATGTGAAACTCAGCTTCAGGTACCATCTTAAATATTACTCTCATTACAATGACTCTAGAAGAACTATTTTCCCTCTCTGTTAACAGACTAACATATATTTCCCTCATTCACATAGCTTTGAATAAAAATGGTCAATTCTACTTTCAGAACAATCCAGAACTCAGGACTTGGCGATAGTGAGTGCTGTTAGAGCAGAAATACAGATTGTTGAGACAAAGCTACAGAAAACGACCACGAAATTAAAATGTGCACTTTGTACGTGTGTAGAAAAATAACATCATCCGGCACCAAAAGGTGGGCTTGGTTAGTTAGGGACTGGTAGAGTCAATAAACATAGTGATTTTGAGATGAATTTTATAACTGATTATTTATATTTCTAATAAAGATGTCGTGAAAATGAAACATGAAAACAGCATTTATTGCAGGAGTGATTTGATAACATATATCAGTGCAAAACTTTCATGTCACATGTTAGAGCTTTGAATGTTTTTTGTATAGATACCTAATATTTTACAGATTCTAGATTTATGGAAACGATTTTGGTCAAATGCCTTAAAACGAAATATTTCACACGTTACTACCTTGAGAATGCAGCAGTAGGCCATAACCACAATTGCATATCTTTGTGTACTAATCACTGACAAACACTACAGAATGCTTACATATGATATATTTGAATGATTTTTGAATGCTTTTTAACATTAACTAGGAGTTTAACACTAAATGAAATATGAGTTTCAAATATGTTTGAATTAACTTTCTCTTTAGGCTGTGTCTTTTCCATGGCCTTATGCAATGTACTTTGACACATTTTCAGATGTTACTAATTTGCTCTGACCATGTCACATTCCTGAAAGGGCAAACCAGACACCTTTTCTTAATTCTCTTTTGTATGGATTTCATGAGAAACTAACCTTTTGACCGTGTCCATGGACAAGCAACAATGTTTAAACTTCTGTTGGCAAATCCTTGAGGATGCAATGTACTATTCTTCTCATGATTCGTATGAGAAATATCTTGGAGTATCAATTTGTACCTGCTAAATGGAAGAATGATCACCTGGGATCACTGCACAGTGGACTGACAACTATGTTATGATGATAAATATGCACTATAAAGAATATTGGATTTAGGAAGAGTGGACACCCCTGCTTCTTCGTGCTCTCTCTCCATTATCGGTTTTGATTTTCTGACGACTCCTTGGCGATGCTCTTGAGAACTGTGGTTGTTGCCTTCATTCCATCACCTCCTTGACTCTATCCTGCCTGCCGAACTATTTCGTTTTTGCTATTGCCTTATCGTAATGAACTTATCTGCTGGACTATTTGGAGCTGCCTGGTGAGAATCCAGACTTGAACTTACTGATTAAATGCTCCATTCCCCTTCACCTATACTTATGGAGTTTCCCCTAGCGGATCTTAACTTGCATCCTGTGTCTGTTTGAGAGATTTCAAATTGAACCATCCTTTACCTTGGAAACCATCCTTTACATTCTTTGATTTGATTGACTAAATGTTTAGGTTTTTGCTGCATGCATTATTATGCATGACAGAATTGCTAAAAATTTTTACTTGCTTGTATTAATTTTGAATCTCTAATACAATAATTAATTTATTTCAAAGATCTGTTGTGAGTCATTTATTTGAGATTTAATGTTCTTTCTTTGGAGCTGTGCTTGGGAATTGCCTTCCAATTAATGGCCCTCATTGGGTAGACCAACATTGGGTTATCCTAGATTCCACCCCTTACTACGGCAAAGAAAGGTCCATCAGAGGGCCAGTGTCTTTGTGGTAAAGTGTAGCAAGAGGAATGTGAAAATTCAGCACTCCTATGGGCCTGGTGCTGGACGACCATTTTCTTTAAAAGTGCCGAAGTGCTATACTATGCAGAATTATAAAGCACCTATCTACCCTGGGGCTTCCCAGCACTGAGTGAGTCATAGCATGCACTAGAGGACTTCCAAGGCAGTAGATAACTAGAGCTAGTGGGTATAGAGATATGTTTTGAACATTTTCTGAACCATATTCATTTAGTTTCTTAGCTCAACCGGCATGGCATTCCATAGTTTTGGGGTCAAATGCAAGCAGGATCTACCTCTCCATCTGATCCTTTGGATTTGCAGCACCTTTAGTAGTCGTGCCTTGGAAGACCTGAAGGTCCAGCTAGGAGTGTAGGGTACCAAAAAGTCAATTATCAAAGAGGGCCCTCTGTGGTTGGTTCCCTTATGCATCAAATAGAGTGCCTTAAACTTAATCCTCTCCTTCACTGGAAGCCAGTGCACAAAGGCTAGTGCATTTTTTTGCACAGGAATGCTGGGGTAGCTTAAAACAATCACTGCTGGTGCATTTTGGACTAGCTGGTGTCTATTAATAATGTATTTGGTTGAATTCATATACAAAGAATTCCCATAGTCCACAGGGGAAATAATCAATGCTTGGACCACTATTTTCCTAGATTCAATGGGTAGAAGATCTAGGATTTTGCATAGGGTTCTGTCATGCCAAAGCAGGATGCTGTTAATTTTTTTACTCTGGCCTCCATGGATAAAGAGCTGCACATCCACATGCCTAGGCTCTATGTGAAGGAGTAAGGAGTGGTTGGATTTCCCAAGCATTCTGCCCATCCTATGGTTGTGGTTGGCTTGTTTCCTAAAATCATCAGCTCTGCTTATCTCCATTCAACTTGAGTGAGCAGTTCGCCATCCAAAAGGCAACTTTCTCTAGATAAGGGGCCGGTTGTTGCTGTAAGCCTGTCCCCAGGGAAAAGGAGACAACCAATTGGGTGTCGTCAGTGTAAGAAACAATCAACACCCCAAATTCCTTAACAATATCTGCCAAAGGGCGCAGATAAATGTTAAAAAGTGTGTGGCTCAATGCAGAGCTCTGAGGAATACCACATTTTAAATGGAAAGACATCTGAATAGCTGGAAGGTTCTTAGATTTGAAAGGACTATTCTTTTAGAAATGATGAGAGCCAGTTCAATGCATCATTTGTCTTCCTATTTCTTCCTATTTCACTCAAAGAAATTCCCCTTCACAATTCACATTCTAAATTTCAATTCCCACTTTTAAAATAACATTCAAAAATGTTTAAAACATTAAAAAGGTCCAAATAAATGCTATGGTGGTGCAGCGCTTGAATCACCGTGTCTTACATCTCCATCACAAAGGAATGAAATATTTTGCTTTTTGCATCCTTTGTTATTGCTTGGAGAAGAAGTACTACAAATGTGCAACCTCAAAAAGCTCTTCCATTCCAAGTAATCACTGCCAGTCACAAGGCCTTGCTTTGCCAAAAATGCAATATTTTTTATATTTTGTTTCTTTTGCAAAAATATGCAATAGGCAAGAAAAATGGGAAATTATAAAGAATATAAAAATTAATGTGTTAGCCTGCAGGTCATGCCCAAAAGCTCTGACACTGCAGTGCACTTCTTTTAGGCAGCTGTACGCATGTGATAAGGCAAAATACTGTCACTCACATTGAAGACAGCCACTGCCTGAAGCAGGTAGGTCAAAAGCTGTCTCTAAACCAGACTTAAAATGCAGTCACATATACCTTATACAACAGTAGCTTGTCCTTAATGTAACATTGCATTGCAGAGCATAACAGACCAGCATTTTGGATCATGAAGATTGCGGAAGCGGCTGGATGTGCTTGTGCTTGCATACTCCTCCTTGCCTCACCTCACCGGCGTGGTTCTGTTTTATGCTCCCTGTGTTTCGGGTCTGCAGGGACAGCTGGGCCCCTGTACAGACTGCCGCTGAGTTGAGCCTGGTTGCCATCAGCCAACTTTCTTCTTGGGAATGGAGCGCTGTGGCAATTCGTTAATGCAGTGAGTCTGGGCAGGAGGAGCGGCTTGTGATCATGAGTTCTCCCTCCATTGCTGTCTGTCTGGATTCAGAAAAGTGAAGTGAAGCGAAGGAGATGCAGGGGGCCATAAGGGGCATAGAGGAAGAGAGGCAGTTTCACCAAAGCAGCTGTAGTGAGCAGCAAGGTGCAGCTCTTGACTTGGCTGCCTCACCACTACTGTTGGTACTTCCAGCAGCATTTACCACACTTATCATATTAACTCTACCACCATATGATATAATATAATTGGAGCACTTGTTTGTCACTTGCAACTTGGGGGCCTGGCTGGGCCCTTGTAGGGCCAGGTAGTATCTGGGTGTGCTTGTGCCCCTGGGTGGTGAGACCTCAAAGCTCTGAAAGGACACCTCACTATTGAAGGCAGCCCGGTACAGCCCTGGTACAGCCAGTGGCCTAAAGCATCCGGGATAATGACACGGACAACCAGGATTAGGAGACAAAATGCTCAACCGCATAGATTTAAACAGAGCTCATCTGATATCAGCTTGCCTACTAAGGGTGCCTCTGAGGGTAGATCTGGTCCTAAGATGGCAGGAGACAACCACCAAAGGCAATCAACAGTTGATGTGGTGGGAGCCATTAGATATGCTTGTGAGGAAAAACTCCACTTATCGGCATCTGATATCAAAAAACTTACTTCCAAGAAAACCAAGTAAAGCGAATAGTTCAACTCATGTGTCGTTAACTTGCTCCTCGCTCACCTCGCAATTAAGCCCAAATTTCATGCGGAACTAGACCCAAGGGAAGTCACGCCAAAGAAAAAGAAGCAGCACAAGGCTGTTAGCAGTGGCAACCATTGTAACCACTTCAGTGTGCGTGAACAAGCACTAACCCATTCGGTACCACCACAACTCTTAAGAATAGAATCACCTATTACTTTGCAAACATTGCTGTTGTTGACCAGCAGCTGGATAGGGCATGTTGAGCACAACACATTGTAGGAAGGGCATGCATAGCCCAGAATTAATAGCAGGGACATGCAAAATGCCCCCAGTGGCCACCAGCAATGATATACACCAGCTCTTTGAATGGGGCTAAATATTCCTATATTGATCTTTGTAATGGGGGGTAATCAGCCATCAAATTAGATGAAAAGTGCACTAGATTCAAATAACAATTGTTGCAACAGTCTCTAAGGGTTATGAGAAAGGGTACAACAGCAGCCTTCTGCCACCAGTCCTAGCACTTTCTAGCCCCCTGGACACCACCGAAATGCAAAGCCAGAGCTTTCACAGTGGCACCAACCCAATCCATAGAGCGGCTACTGATACTTCTAGGGGGGAAGCCCAACATATCTTCTGAGTTGTATTAAGAGTTCCTTGGCCTTGTGGATACCTAACACGGCCCAATTGTGTCTAAATTGTCAGTGCCCTTGGGATTGGAACTCCTCAGAACCTGAATGATGCACAAAGGGGTCCACCTCCTGACCTCCCCAACTCTGTAGTAACAAACACTACACAGAGTAGAGAGTGATCAAGCGAGGGATAGGGAATGTAAGGAAGGGAACTGCAGGGATTTTGAATCTGTGGAATAAATAACGAAGAAAATGTGTATATTACAAGAAACAAGTCTACTCTCAGTACGTCTCGCTAAAATCCATAAATACCTTAGAGATACAGAAAGGTTCTCTGAATTTCTGTACCAACAACATTCTGTAAGAGTCTCCCTGCGTGAGCCTGACAATATAAGAAAGAAACAGAGTAAAGATCTTGTACACTTCTCAATCACTTTCCAGCATAGAACGTATTGTGATCAAAGAGGAACATTAGACACCATACGTACCACTAAAATGAGTAAGAAAATGAAAATAGTTAGGAGATCTATGCAATATTGTTGGTAATGCTTCTTAACTTAGAAGTCATGTGCAGTCGTCAACCTCCTGTAATCACTTATAGTCATAAATCCTAGCTTCCTTACTGTAGAAAACAACGTAGAAAGAAATGTAAAGTGATTCCTTAAATATACAACCAGAACTACACAGTCTTAAATGAGCTCCTCTTCACGTTCTCAATGAACGCTAATCCTTACATGGAAAAGAACATGGCCCAAAGTCATGAACTCCAAAAGCAGTGAACAAGTATGCCAAAAATGAAACATTAGTATGTATAGCTCCACATACTAGGAAAAGAATACATGCCCCCTTTTGAATACTTCCTACCTGGAAGCCAAAATGAATCGGGCCTTTCCGGTACGTTGTTGACCCTCTGCCAGCCAGCGGGATGCAAGCCTGTTTCTCCCCCGCTACAATCACGAAGAGGAATACCCGTCTCTGAATCCTTGAGACGCCGGTATTCCACGCGGTTAAGACTCCTCGTCTTACCGCGTTTGGCAATCCCCGCAACTAGAACACTCCGGTGCGATGGAGGCACTCCTGCTCCTCAACCAGCACGGACCGTCACAGCAAATAACGGAAGGACAGGATGCCTAGCAACTTCCTTGGAAACGAACCAACGAGAGACCTCGCAGAGCCAAAGCGAGCCTCCCGATCGAGAACAAAGTATCGATTTACGCACTTTGAGCGACGTGCGCGTTCCTCTTTTAACCCATGATTCTTAGGGCTGCAGACATCATGGAAACTGTAGTTTTCTTGATGTGCCTACGGGTTACGCCGAGGTAGGCGCCTCTGCACGCGAACCCTGACATAAATAGCACCCAGAAATCAGGGTCCACATTAAATCAACCATCTTGCCATAAGGACGATAAAGATATAGGGCACCTCCTGGCTGAATCTCCCCCGGCTCAACCAATCCTTGCATTAATGCGCATTATGTGAAGTACTTTGGATCTCACGGTGAACAAACTAGAAGTGCACAGTCTACAGCTGGATGACCAACCAAAATTATTTGGGAATTGTCATCAAATATCCCAGCTATAGACTCGCAAATGTCTGTGATAGAGGGCACGGAAAAATAATCCCTCAAGGGTAACATCTTTCAAATGAGATAAGGAATTGTTTATAGATTGTTACAAAGTTCACCAAGGTCCCAGAAGTGATCAGCTCTATACTAGATGGCTGCAAAAATTAATAAATGGAGGAATACGTGCAGCATAAAATTCTAAACTAAGCAGCCCTAGCACAACTAACCAATTGATTAATCGAGCATCATTCACACCTGATGCTCAGATTTCAATGTTAGCACCAGAAGGCATCAAAGATAAATCATCAAAAGATTCTTCTGCAAATTGTAATATATGTAAAACTTCAAGTTGTTCTCTGGAACCTTTGAAAAGCAGGAGACTCCACAAACAACGTTTGTATAAGATCATCAAAAAGCCTCAAAGAAAGAATTATATAAAGGTTCAATCAAAATTACTCAGAACACTAAGTGTAGGCTATCAGCTACCATTGGAGGAAATTATATCAAAGTCAGAATAGCCTGCTAGTGTAAAAGTGCAATATCAAAGAGGTCTGGAACCAACTGAGAAAAGTATAGATATGGAAACACTGCCACCAGGAATGCAAAGCTTTAAGTGTGATGCTTCCTGTCAGGAGCACACACATCTACTGAGATTTCCTACAGGTGCAAGGTTAGCACCCAAAGATGGTGGAACAGCCCTTTCCCAGTGTCCACACGAATGGAATAATAATGGAGCCATTTTAAAGTGGATGCAAGGTACGATTAACAACAAGTAGTGAGGCTAAGTTTAAACAGCCTTCTGGGATCCAGTTGGTCCTCCCGAATCTGAATACCCAAGGGTCTTCCATTGCTTTCACAGGATATATGGCCAAAATCCCAGAAAATGGCATAGTCTGTTGAAAACCTGTGAGTGTTGTCATCAAATGTTCTTAGCTTGATGCTAACCTTTGCCAAGTGCAGCATTCTCCAATTTCCTCAAATAATGAGCCACCAACCATTATTTCAGAGGAAGCCTCTCCATCTGAACCGGTGTATAAGAGGGTGGACACAACAGTTAAGCACACTTATGCAGCAGCAAATTTCTCCATCAGGGCAGCTGCTTATTGATCTTAAGTTATACAGTCACTTTTGAACGGCTTTCAAAGTTTGGCAGAGTTGATGGAGCAAAGGGCAGATATTACATCAACTCTCGCCGCTATGGGACAACAGACGAGAATGCTCTCTGATATTTCCTAGGACACATTGAACACTGCAGCCTCTACAGCCAGTTTAATTATCCATGCTATACAGCAGCTGTGGCCAAGACACTGGAAACTGGATGCAGCACAAAAATCTCTCCTGATGAAAATTCCCTTTTCAGGTCCTAAACTGTTTGGACCTCCTTTAGAGGAGATGATTGAGAAATCAGCTGAGGACCAGAAGCTTCTGGCATCAACAAAGGCACCATGGACGAAAGTTTATGGCTACAGAAGAGCTTTTTGCCATTCTTTTGGGGGGCATAGAATGAACCCTTTTGAGGTTGGGGATGTGACCGGGTGGAGGAACCCTTCCTCAGATAAAACAGTGTCTCAGAATTCCGGCAGGTGTGTTGCAGTTCCAGTCTAAGTCCTAACTATGTCACTGCGGAGATGGATTTGCCAATGGTGGGGGGGGTTGAATTAAATTTTTTCTACAAAAGTGGAAAACATCAATATCAGATCCATGCACTCTCAAAGTGATCAAGGATGGCTACCAGACTGTTTTCGATTCCATGTCCCTGGAGTATTTTCAAAGGACCCACTCCCTTCAAATCCTATAAAGTTAAGGGAACATTTTCAAGGTACTCACAACCTATTGTCCAAAGCAGGAATCATCCCTGTTCCTCCTACTCAGAGGGTCAAGTGTTATATTCAATCCTGTTCCTTGTCCAGCCAGAAGCCTTCAGGGTGCTACAGACCAGTGTTGGACCTCAAGTGGGTAAATATGCTCATCCTGCATGTCAGGTTCAAGATGGTGTCGTTAAATGAGATACTGCTTATTTGAACCATCCTGCTTGTTTGAACCAAATGAAATTTTGTACAAGGATACATACTGGCTTCCCTGGACTTGTTGGATGTGCACCTTCATGTGTCAATGCATCAATCTTCCCAGAGATTCCTCAGGTTCTGTGTGGGCCAACAGACTTACCAGTTCCAGGTATTAACTTTTAGGCTTTTTTCTTCACCAAGGGTGTTTACAAAGGTGCTATCACCTTTGGTGGAGTTCTTTTATTAATTAGGGGATTCTGATCTTTACATACTTGGATGACTGGCTTACCTCTGCCTCTTCTTTTTCTAGACTTATCACCATTGACCTCGCCTCGAAGATGGCTCTACTGCCATCCTCCAGGTCCGCACCACCCCTTGACCTCTTAGAAAAGCGCAATCCTATCAGCCTGAACACCAAGAACAATGCGTCATGAGGCACCTTTACCCCACTCAGTGAAAAAGACATCAACAAGATTCTTCAGACTATCAACCCATCTAACCACTTCAGTGACCCGTTGCCCCCGGCGATCTTCAAAGAAATCAAGAATGTACTCATCCCCACCTGGACAAGGATTTTTAACGCTTCTCTATCACAAGGCACAATCCCTGACTGCCTAAAAGAAGCTCAGGTATCACCTATACTAAAAAAACCTAACGCCGACAAAACTGACCTCAATAACTTCCGCCCTATGTCCAACATCCCCACCCTAGCCAAACTCCTAGAAAAATGCGTACAATCCCAACTTTGTGCTCACATAGAGAATTTCCAACTCGTAGACCAGCATCAATCCAGCTTTCGGAAGGGGCACAGCACTGAATCGGCTCTTACTCACGTTATGGATGACATTTTAAAAATGCTTGACCAAAATGAATCCTGGCTCCTGATCCTCCTTGACCTTTCCTCCGCATTCGACATGGTTAACCACGACAACCTCCTAGCCATTTTGAAGAATAGGATGGGTTTCTCTGGTCAGGTGTTACAATGGTTCTCGTCCTTCCTCCGCCACAGATCACAAAGAGTCAAGGCAAACCACTCTCTCTCCCAGCCCTCTCCAGTACTCATGGGTGTCCTCCAAGGGTCCGCCCTACCTCCTATCCTCTTCAACCTTTTCTTGGAACCATTAGCTAATTCACTAAATTCCACGAACATTCTCTTCCATATGTATGCGGACGATACGCAACTCTATTTGAAAATCTCATCCCCGGATAACATCATCTCACTCAACACTACCCTAACTTCTACTCAAAATTGGTTAACTGAGAACCATCTCCTGCTCAACACCTCCAAGACTGAATTCCTGCTCATCTCTCCTCCGAACCACATCCCCAAGCCAGACCTTTGGCTGAATCACCTCACTGCGTTCAACTGCACCCCTCTCATCATAGACTCAGCCAAATCTCTCCGAATCACCCTGGACAAGCACCTGAATATGAAAAATCATATCAGCAATGTGTGTAAGGGAGCTAACCATTTGATGAGGACACTTAGAAACATCAAACCATTCCTTCCACAAACTGATTTCAAGCAGGTGGTCCAAACGCTTGTCTTGCCGAGGCTAGACTACGGCAGCGCTACGCTCTGTGGCCTTCCCAAATACACCCTGGCTCCACTAAGGGCATCACTGAACGCAGCAGCTAGATTGGTTACAGGCACCAAAAGAAATGAGCACATATCCCCAGTCCTAAAATCTCTTAAATGGTTGCCCTACGAAGCTCGAATTCAGTTAAAGATTGCCGTTCTGGCGCACAAAGCCCCTCACTTCAAAACTCCCAGGTACCTAGCGCAAAAGCTTGAATTAACCTGTGGTGGTAGAGCCTCAAGAAGCGCTAACACTTTCCTCTTGAAACCACTCATCCTTAGCAAAAATAGATCTTGTCACCGAGCCTTCTCCGGCGCTGCTCCAAGAAATGGAACTCTCTTCCACCGGAAGTACGCAGAATCTCCTCAACGACTGCTTTCAAACTGGAAGCCAAAAGATTCCTAATGAATAAATTCTTACCTTAATTGGGCTAGGTTCACCTGCTCAAAGTAATTGATCCTACAGCCATTCTACCATCATTTGATACTGCTCATCTTTACAGCATAGTGTGCCCCCCTTCGCAGCCCGCTATATACATGTTTATTGTATTACTCTCCGTGACTCAATTGTCCGGTAATTATGCGATCATTCTCGTTTCTTATTCTTACTTGTTGTCGATATTGCATTTATGTCCTTCCTTCCACCCTATTGTAAAGTGCTCTGATATCCTTCGGGATCTTGTTTGCGCTATATAAAACTTTATAAATAAATAAGGCGAATTTGCATGTCCAGGAAGTTTGCAAAACTCTGCAGGAACCTGGATGTCTTCTAAACGAGTTGGTGTTTATTGGGGCCGTTTCAACACTCATTTGGGTCTGGTGTTCCTTTCGGCAGAGAGGAAAGACTCTATTGAGACAGAAATTGTCAGGTTATTGGGACAGAGTGCTCCGGCAGCCTCTGTGATTGTGGGTGCAGGGGCTAATGGCAGCAGCAATCAATGTACTTTCGTGGGTACAGCTGCACATGTATCCTTCAGTCAATCACTTGCTCAGTCAATGGATTTCATATTCACAGGAATGCTGCCAAAAGGTGCCCATTTTAGATCCCCTCAAGGAATGCAATGGTTTGGGGGGGGGTGGAACCAAATCTGTCCAGGGGTATTCCATTTCATATATCTCCAACGACAGTTATCACAATGGATGCCAGCAAATTAGGGTGGGGTACCACCTTGGATTCTTTGTCCATTCAGGGAAAATAGAGTCTCCTTCAGGCTTCAAGTTTCTCAAATTTCAGAGAGTTGAAGGTGGTGCCATTAACTACACAGGGGTTTGCTACCCAGGTCAAAGGTCATCATGTTCAGATCTGAACAGACAACATGGTTGTGATGGACTAGCAGAACCATCAAGGGGACTGCAGAGTCCAGTATTTGTGGTTATTAACACAGGAGATAGTCGCCTGGGCAGAATCCAGTCTAGGGTCTGTGAGAAATGTGTATTGTGTTCGTAGAACTGGGCAGCAGACACCATGAGTCCGATATTTCCCTCAATCATTGCTTTATCCTTGAGCAAGGAGGTGTTCCAGATGTTGCAGAAGAGATGTGGGTATCCAAGAGTGGACCTCTTTGCCAGTAGGGAGAATGCTCTGCTTTCACGCTTTTGCACAATCACTCTGCATTGAAGCATGGAGATTGGATGCCCTGTCATTCAAATGGCCGGAGGAGCAAGCGTATACTTTTCCTCCCATTCCAATGATATCTCAAGTACTCCAGAAGATCAGTTCTTATGGTAGTCCCTGACTGGGAGAGGCATGCCTAAGTCCCTTTGTTGCTGGAGAAAGCAGAACAGCCCCATTGGGAGATCCCGAGTCATCCTTATCCTCTGTTAGGGGTCGCTCTTTTGGGGGAGATGGCATCTTCAGGCATGGCTGTTGAGAGGGTAAATCTGTTGGCAAAGTGTTGTTCAGCAGATGTAATGGATTTACTTGAGAATTCCAGACAAACTTCAACATTGTGGTCCTGTTCTATACACTGGAATTTGTTCAGTAAATGGTGCTCTGAAAATGGGGTTGGCCTAGTTTCAGTTGAACCAATACGAGTTCTTGAGTGCTTGGTAGATTGTTTTACATTGGAGCTACCATAAGGTCACAGTAAGTGGTGCTTAGGGCTATTCGAAGTCCATATCGGAACCAACTTGATTCTTTGATCTCACAACTATTCAACTGTTTCTTTTTAAAAAGATCCAGGGTCTTATGTCCCTCTCCTGCTTGGGAACTTCCCTTAGATTTGACAGCTCTCTAACTCCCGCCTTTTGAGCCACTGGATAGGGTGAATTTGACGTGTCTGATGCTGAAGGTTCTATTTTTTCGGGGATTGTGTCAGCAATACAAATTGGTGAATTGGGTTCTTTTTTAAAATCCAAAGCATTTCTGAGAATTTGTCTGGATAAGATTATCTTGAGATTCAGCCTGAGGGTTTTACCTAAAATCCCTTTCATTGCCAATAGGTCATGGCAGGTGGTCTTACCGGTCTTTTCCCCAGTGTGGGAAGCTGCATTACATCTGTTAGATGTGAGGAGTATTGTTATATGCTATTTACAAAGAACAGAGCCATTCAGGAAAGTGGCTAACTTCTTTGTGACATTTAGTTCAGTTGGCTGTGGTCTGAAACCATCTTGCTCCTCTATGAGTAGGTGGCTTACGCAAGCAATTCAATTAGCGTCTGAAGTACAAGGGTCAAACTTGGATTGGCAAGTCCAGGAGAGAGCTGCACTTAGTGGGCTTCGTTCAAGGGGTGTCCACGGAAGACATCTGTAATGCTGCCACATGGTCTTCTCCCCACATATTTATGACTCATTATAGACTAGTGTTGGGTGGTAATACCTCATTTGTCTTGTCTTCTTCTGTTTTGCATGGAACACAGACCTGTAATATGTGAAGTTTTAACATATGTCATGGTGTGTTAATACATGTATTAATCATTATTATTATTTTTTTATTGAATTGAAAGGGCATTGCTGAGTATGCCTCTGGTGGTAGCTGTAAATGAACCCGCTGTTGCTTGGGTATCAACTCATATAGTGATAACTGTGTCAAGGAAGACTAGTGAGGAGGTAATTCCACAGTTTCTTACTGGTAATCTTCATTACTCCGAGCCCACATCTTCCTCACCACAGTCATGTTTCCCATCCATCCTTTGCCTTTCTTCTTTGCAGTTTCATGAACTTTTAAGGCGTGGCAAGTAACAGGCAGAGGAAAAGGTGGAGCATCCCGTTGTAGACAGTTCTAAGGGAAGAGAAAGTCGGCCATTTTAGGGGAGGGATGGGAACAATCAGTTTGTTTTATTAAAGCTTTAAAGGTTCTGTGGAGGAGCTGTTGCTCATTTAGTGATTACTGTGACAAGGAAGTCTTGGGTTTAGAGTAATGAAGATTACCGGTCAGTAACTCGTGACTTACATAAGATAGTTATTTTTTTCCAGCTTTCAAATATTTATTACAAGATGTGGCCACCGTATTTAGGCCGTGGCATGTTTTGTTTTTCTTTCTATTTTTGTGCCATTTGCTTGCTTGCAATAAATAAAGGAAAATATTTTAAGCATCGCACCAGCTTGCCAAGGACAGATCTATTGGCCTTGCCAATGTTTGTTTTTCATTTTGCCACAAGTGCTCAAAGTATCCAGCGCTAGGATACTTGCACTGTGAATGTCAGATAAACATGTCAAATAATGTTAGTGCACATTACATTTTCGTTGAAAATGAAAATGTCAGTCTTTGAAAAACGGATTGTTTTACTATTGTATTTGAAAAGCTAGGAACAAGTTTCTGATAGTTCAACCAAGTTCAAACAAATTGTATTCTTAAATAAATGTTTTACCAAACAGACTGGTAACTCACCTGACCTGTAATGATGAACATTCACTCCTTCATAAGCTGGCTTTTACTCAGCTTCTTGAGGGCCACCTTAAAAACTGGGCAACAACTTGAAGTTTAATTTGGTAAGAAAATACATTTTTCGAAACCATCTATATGTGACATCAGGTCTGAAATTACTTCGGTCACTTTCCATTTCATTTACTTTTCATGGGTTTTTGGAATGTTAAGTTCAATTCTATTTTCTTGAAATTAAAGTATCATATACTTATTTACACCTCATTATTTTCTCCTTATCAATGAGGGCCGTAGCAAGGAAGTCAAAGAATGAGTTGTTTTGGGATAAAATCTATATTAGAATAAGAATTACTAGCTTTAATTTAGCACTTAGTACTGGAGTTCTGCTATTTTTTTGTGTAGTAATTTTAACAGTGCTAAACTTACTGGCCTGGGAAGGATTAAAACCTGACTTGGCCTTGCCACACTTTAAACACATGGGGGCATATTTACAAGCCTCTAGCACAACCGGAGAGTCCGTTTTTTTATGCTCCAGTGGCGCTGTGCGTTTGCCCATAATTACAAGGCCACGCAAAGCCACTTTGCGTGGCTTTACACAGCCTTGTAAATATGGCCCTCTTTCATGCAGTACTCTCATCCAAGGGGCATGTGATGGGTGTTGATGTGGGTGTGCCCATGCAACACCCATGGCATCCTAACACTGCCCCAGATTTATAAGGATTCATAAATCTGAGGCAGTGGCAAAAATGCCTTTCCAGGGGAGGGGTAAAAGTGGTGCAACGAGGAAAAATACTTATATTTCTCGTAATTTTTTGCTTTTTCTGTGTGTCCTACAGCACACATAGAAGGAGCTAAGTGCCATTAATTATTGTTTTTCTGCCTGAAGGTGTCCCTTCCTGCACAAACACAATCATCCCTGCAATGCAGGCACCCTTGCACCATCATGGTGCAAGGGTGCCTGCATTGGTGCACGGCTGCTGTTTGTTCTCCAGAGCAGGAGAGAGCACAGGGCTGCATCATATTCTTGTAAATACGTTGCATCCTGCATTTTTTAAATGACGCACTCGGTGCAGCAAAATTGTTTGTGGCGCTGCACCATTTATTTCATTGTAAATATGCCCTATGGCCTTACAGGATGCAGCAGATGTCAGGAATGCGCATATGACTCCGCCATATTGAAAGGATTACTAGATATTCTTAACACTGCTGGCCTTCAACTTTCAAAGTAAAAATAAAATGGATTAATTTTGAATATGAATGGAGGAAGCAAAATTGTCTTCTTAACCAATGGAATGTCTTTCCCTTTCCGGATATCATATTCACCTTAACCAGCAACTACCAGCCTCTTTGAAGTCACTGGCTGTGAATTCTTATTCAGTTTTTATGAGCGATATGACGCCATAACAGTTGACACTGGTGTGATCATGAGTTTGTGCACATTGTCATGAAAGTGTTCCTAAGCAGCTGATCTGTGGAATGCTATCACTTTAAAATAACTAAAATATTTAAATAGTTATTGTCTAAAAACAGATCCTTGATTCACATGATACACATGACATACCATAGAACAACACAGGTTTACTTACAAAAAAAAGTATAAAAATATAGCTCCTACCAATGCAATATTGCCCAACCATGTACTTTAAATCTTATAACATTTGAGTAACATTAACGCACTGCAGTGTGTGTGTATATACTATGTGCCATATCTCTCTTATAGCATAAGGATGTGTGCTATAAAGTTGAAAATATGGGATCGATTTACTTTACACTCTGGGGCATATTCTCAAGGACTTATCGCCGATTTATCGGCACTTTAGCGCCGCAAAAGTGGCGATAGATTTATCGCCCTATTCTCAAGCTGGTGCAAACTGCAGACATCGCCATAGCTACCGCAAAAAACATCGCCACGGATGAGTGCGACAACTAACGCTAATGATATGCAGAGTAGGCGTTCCCGTGCAAAAACACACGAAAACATCACTTCGCGCGATTCTGAACGACCAGTCAGATCTGCGAGGAGAACCAAGAACAGGTGATAAGGCGCGTTAGCTGCAGGGATTTAACACCTGCCTTTAGCTGGTGCTAAGCAGGATGACTCCCTGCAGCATGAAAGGGAGCCCAGCCCAGAGCCACAACTGAAGACCCACAGATGCCATGGAGCCAATGAACATGCAGCTTGGAGACCCAAGAGGGCCACAACACCCACCGCCACCACCCCCAGGACCCCCTCCCCCTCTGGACCCCCCCTTGGACTACCACTGAGGCAGCGTAGGACAAGACAGCAGACCTTCCGAAAACGGCATGGCCCCTCAGACACACAAGTGCAGAATGGGGGGAGAGTTGGGAACCAAGTATGTGTGAAGGAGGCAACTCACCCATGAAGAAGAATGTACACAATGCCAAGTGTGGCGGTGATGTGCTGGACAGACCACAGAATGCAGAGCACAGACATGTCCATGTGGACATATACTGCTGGGGTTTGTAGTGTTGTGGACAGTGGACGCAAACATGTTACCTCAGGCAGTGGGGAAGACCCTGCACATGTAGCTGTGCCGTCCCCCCCTGTAAGCGTAAGCGCAGTGGGCTGGGCCGGCATACGCCACTCCAGCTTAGGAGTGCGGATAAAAAGGCCGGGGCTCTGGGCGTGGTTCTCTTCCGTGATGGGCAACGCGTCTGCCAGGGCGGTGCACCTCACCCTGCCACGAGTCCACCGCCATGACCTCCAGACTCTGCGACACAGGCCCCCAGCGCATCCAGCGGCACAGCAACACGGAGTCATGTGTGTGCCGGATACTGCCTTAGTCCTACACTGCGGTCATCAGGTCCCACAATTCAAATCGTGCCACATTTCTGTTAATGGAGGAAACCACTAGTCAACAGACATTGCCCCCAGTGCGGCCCGCCCGGATGACGCATCATCGTTGACTGCACACCCGCTGAGCGCTCCAGGTGCCACTAACTCAGTGCACCACAAGTCATTGCCACATGGCTGTGGGCCCTCGCTGACCGCTGCCTCCGGCCTACACTGCAGTCAGCAGGTCCCCAAGTCAAACGACGCATCATCGCTGGCTGCACACCGACTGAGCACTCCAGGTGCCACTAACTCAGTGCACCACAAGTCATCGCCACGTGGCTGTGGACCCTCGCTGACCGCTGCCTCCGGCCTACACTGGGGTCAGCAGGTCCCCCAAGTCAAACGACGCATCATCGCTGGCTGCACACCCGCTGAGCGCTCCAGGTGCCATTAACTCAGTGCATCACAAGTCATTGCCACATGGCTGTGGGCCCTCGCTGACCGCTGCCTCCAGCCTACACTGCGGTCAGCAGGTCCCCCAAGTCAAACGACGCATCATCGCTGGCTGCACACCCGCTGAGCACTCCAGGTGCCACTGACCCTGTACAACACAAGTCATCGCCACGTGGCTGTGGGCCCTCGCTGACCGCTGCCTCCGGCCTACACTGCTGTCAGCAGGGCTTACAATTCAAATTGAGTCTTCATTTATTCAAGGCGCAGGCCAGTAGGAAACAGACATTGCTTCCAGGGCTGCCCGCCCGGACGACGCATCATCGCAGGCAGCGCACCCACCGAGCGCTTCCGGTGCCACGAACTCAGTGTAGCTCAAGTCATGGACCATTTATGATGTAATCATATGTGTGTGAGTCCAGCTCTGGTGCCCCTACCTCAGTGCACTGCAAGTCATGGACCCTTCATGAGTGACTCTGTGTGTGTGATCCGATGATCACTGTTCTAGTTGTTGCCAGCACCAACCACTCCCTGAGTGCTGGCTTACACTCACCCCACACCCATCCAGCACAGGCGTCACTGGACATGTGACCCTGGTAATAAAAAGGGGCCTGGCGCACGTGCCCATAGCCAGTTCCACTATCTATTTAAGTGTGTCCGTGTGGTCATTATGTATGCGTGATGGCCCCTGGCCCTACCACATCACATCATGCTGTGGACAGCGGACACAAGCATGTCACCTCAGGCAGCGGGTAAGACCTTGGACATGTAGCTTTGTTGTCGTCCCCCTGTAAGCGTAAGCCGAGTGGCTGGGCCGGCGTACGTCAGTCCAGTGCAGGGGTGTGTAGAATTAGCCCGGGGCTCAGGGCGTGGTTCAGTTCTGGCCTGGACAAGGAAGTCCCCAATGCGTGTGAATCTGTTGTAGTGTCGGCCCCAACCGGCCCGCAATTGACAATGTTGCAATGTAGCATGCACCCGGAGTGGGGTCTCGTACGAACAGAGAAATGAAGGAGCGCATGACCGCTCGGGGTCTTGGCTCATACATGCCAAGTGTTGTGTGTATCTGCATTGCCGCAGCATGAGCCAAATGCCCAGCCTTAGTCGCAGCGCGAGTTCAGCCAGGCATGAACTCTACATCTGTGTCCGCACTAACCTTACCATAGGCCTACACTCATCTGTCCGCCCACCTTCAATGGACAACATCACAGTGTCGTTGTCAGGCTTGTGGACATGTGCAGACAGGCATGACAATGGTGTGTCCTAGGAGTGCAAGTGATGCAACCGCGCAGCGCACACAAGTAAATAGGCTCGGGGAGGGAGGAGCAGCTGTGAGGCAAAGTAACACACAGTGATGCCGCTCATTTGCCACATGCAAGTCATGTCAAACATGGATCCCAAAGTCACACACATCCCACCCCACACCCAACAAGCCACATCACACTTCATGAATGCAAGCAGATGACAAACTGACATTAGGGATGAAAGCTCCTTTGTCTGAACTATCAGGCGGAAGCACATCTGCACATCCGAACTCGGAATTGCATGTGCCCGGCACCCCCTGACAGATGCGATAGCAGTTGAGGACGACTCCCACACTACGCACAGCCCGACGACAGAACAACGTATAAACACCCCACACACAGAAGTCCTTGCTCTGAGTTATCTTGCATGGAATGGCCTTCACACTTGCTCCCACACCATCCCAGGCGTACAACCGTTGCACACTTAAACAACTCATTGATCCGAGCTGTGGCATTTCATCCACAGAACTGGCGCAGGACAGAACAGTGCCGCTTCAACCAGAGCCACTAACGCTATGGCAGACCATCCCGGACACTTGCACAACCCCTGTCACGTGGAACTGTACCGTGCACATATGCTGCATTTACTGGGGGCACTGCCATTGGTAGTGCTGCGGATCATTTACCGGCTGAGCTTCCGCCTTGCCAACGTCACCTGCGTGCAGCCTGTGTTGCATTGTCGCTCGTGCATATTCGAATGGTCCATGGATGTCTGCCTATCCAACAGGACAGTAGCCTAACTGGATTTCAACATGTGTGTGCGCCCCCTGTTGGCTCACGACCATGAGTGTCACCGTGACACCCGTCTATTGAATGCCTGGATACTTGGCATACATGCTGGCAGCTGGACCTGGGAGTTTGCAGAACTCCTCGTGTGCAGTGACCACATTGAGCTGCTCCCCTATTGGGCTGTAGTGCTAATTGGTGAAAGGGGATGGGCGCAGCACATCTGTCCGGACCTGCTAATGGTTAGCCTCGCCGTCCTGTTTGATGAAGTCGACAACGACCTCATGTTGGAAATGATAGCCTACGAAGCTGCACTCGCTTTCATGGACGTGTAACTACGTGCCTGCAGACACAACAGTTAGGAACCCATTGCACATGTCCCGACATATTGTTGGGACTTGGGGTTCTGGTCACATCTCCCACGACGACAGTGGACATGACTGCATTCGCCTGGACTCCGAATACATGAGCGGACAACAACGCGGGTAGACACACACCTGTGAAAGGTGAGGCACTCCCCCGGAGTGGACAGCGGCGCTTGGCAACGTTCCACGTTCTGACATACTGCTGCATTGGTCTGCATGTTGTGGCACTTATCTTGGCCGTACTGACACGCAAATGCTAATAAAGTCTATGCACCTTCACTTGTATTCAACTGTGATGAGTGTTGATTTGTATGACAATGTGTGTCTCACTGCCTATCTGGGTCACGGCCATACATGCATTACTACACCATCAGGGATGTGGGGTTGTACTAGTACATCATCATCTCACAGTTTCCAGCTATGCCACATGCGAATGGCCATTTTACACACACAAGTGGCAGCAGTTGTGTCCTCTGTTCTGTTGTGCTGGTGTTGCTGTTTGTTCAACATTGTTGTAAATGTTGCGGTGCTCTGGATCTTATGTGTGTGTGCTGCATTGTAGGTGAGTTGCCCCTTCAGCTCTGATTTGGCTGGCCCTTATCCCTTTCAGGTGGTGTGGCTTTCACTTCTGTGCTTATGCAGTGCTGTGCTGTTGCAGAGTTGGCTAAATTGGGCTCTTGGTTGGAGTTGTGACTGTTGGCCATGGTTTGTCCGAAGATGTGCTCTACTTAATTGTGCATGTGTGCCATTGTGCCCATCTCCCCCCGTCCCCCCAGTCCCTGGTGGTTACTCACCATGTTGCTGTTGTGTTGGGTCATGTTGAGCAGTGTCCGGTCCCCCAACTCCTGCCACCGTCTCCCCACTGATGACTGTGGACACCATTTCCTCCATCTCATCCAGCTCCTCCTGTGGCGCTGGACTCCCACCTCCAGTCTGCATTGCTGCCTTCTGGTTGTTGGCGAGTTTCTGCTTGGTCTTGCGCTTCACATCATTCCAGCGCCTCTTGAGCTCTTCCATTGTCCTCCTCAGCATTCCGACTGCATTTGCCTTGTCCACGATGGACTGCCATATTGCATTTTTTGTTGCCATGACAAAGTGGAGGTGACGAACAGTTGTTGATGATGTTCTATCACCTCCGTGATCAGGATCCTGTTTTCCTGCGGACGAACCGCGTCTTCCTCTTCTTCTTGTCCTTGCCCTTCCCTGACCCCGAGGTCCCAGGCTGGTCCTCCGGGGGGCTTGTGGGGTTCTGGTCATCCTCTGTACCTGCTCCGGCTGCCTCCATTGTGCTTCGCAGTTGTTTTGGTTTTGTTTGAGGGTTTTTTTCTGCTTTTGTAGTGGTTTTTCACGCCTGACGTGTGTGAATTGCAGGCCTGGCGCTGCTTTTCGCTGTTTGTCATCGCGGTTGGGCCCATCGCAACTTTTTTCACATTCGGCTTTGGATTTTTATCGCCGTCCCGGTAATGTTATCGCGGACATTTGACGCGTTATCAGGAGACTATCGCATGTTACCGCCGTGTTGAAAATACGACGTTAACACAGAGTTATTTTCCCGCGATAGACGGCGATATGAAAACTTGCATTAACCTATTTTGGCGATGTTTATCGTACGTTCTTGAGAATATCCCCTTCTGTATTGTTGTCAATATTTGCCCGCATAGGATCCTGCCTTTGTGTGGACCCATATGAGAAGAAATAAATCTTATAATTAATCAGGCTAATATGTTAGAACCTTCCGCATTGGCTTCTAGATCAGTCCTAGGAAATTTCTTTGAGCGGGTCTGGAATGAGTGCAAAATATCTGTTGCCGTTTCAATGCACATCTAACAGTCTGTTTCAGTTTCCCAAGCTTTATTTGGTTTCACATTAAAAACTCATAATAGCACAACAATGAAAAAAAATATTACAGATTAAATAGTTACATAAAAAAGTCAATTGGAAAAACAGAACATGTTACTCCAGTAGAAGTGTTTGCATAAAATTCCATCCATTTGTAAATTAGTCGTTCAAGTTAACTGCCCACCTAGTTTTTAGCTGGTCAATATGGCATACCATAAGAACTTAGACACAGCAAGGCAAATTTCAAGGGTGTGCAGTCTTGTAAATAAAGCATGACTGGTCTACATTGTCTAAATTTGTACCTTTACATTATCAGTCTTAATCGTTTTCCGGTTTCCTCATAAAATTTATAAAAGAGAACAAAGTGCACTGTGTATTGTTCCGAGACACCGTCACGCGGTGACACCTATCAAATGTGGGTGACCAGTCATTCTCTCTTGGGAAATACATGAAAACGATAATATTGCATCTAAATTGTGTTAAGACACATCTATGTTACATATT
Source organism: Calotriton arnoldi (assembly GCA_963921515.1). Classification (NCBI taxonomy): domain Eukaryota; kingdom Metazoa; phylum Chordata; class Amphibia; order Caudata; family Salamandridae; genus Calotriton; species Calotriton arnoldi. Next base: position 608,428 of record CAWUFW010007653.1, on the reverse strand, counting down.
GTACACATACAGCAGATAGGTTTGGATGTCCCCATTGATAAGCACCATTTCATGAAATAAAACACTTGTTTTCCAACATTCCTGATAAAATCTTTCCTCCTCCATCAGTTTAATAGACATGAGTTTATTTTCCACTTTGGTTACCACCTATAGGTAGGAAGGATCATTAAAAAATTCAAATCTACCCAGCCTAGTCCAAAAAAGCCTTGATATAGTTCAGCCAGGGTATTTTATCAACATGATCCAAAGATTAGCAATCAATGATTACGTTCCTGTTTAAACATGTCTCTGGCTGTGTCCAAATGTATGCCTTAGCAGAAAAAGCAAATCCTATCAGTCCATAAATAAGTAAATAAGAACATGCCCAGATGTTAAATGTTATCTTAATATGTTTTGTAAAGCGCGCAATTACCATAAGGCGTGTTGGTGCTAGTGTCAATATACCCTGGAGTGATCAAAACAGAGGTCAGAAAGTTGTTAGCCTACTATAAAAACGCTATTGAGGTGTGCTGCTAAAAAGATATGTTTTCAGTTCCTTCCTAAAAATTAAGCGATTGGACTGCTCTCTGAGATGAGACGGGAGGGATTTCCACCAATTGGAGGAGTAATAAAAGAAACTTCTTCCTCCCCATTGGCATCTTTTTATTCTGGGTACACAAACTTGCCTGGTGGTACTAGATTGAAGGGTACGAGAGAGAGAGTACCATTTAAAACTTGGATGCAGTGCCTTTTGGGCCCAGCATATAGCCTTAAATGGGATTCTTGCCCTGAGGACTCTGGCAGCCGCATTTTGAATGGTTTGTAGTTTATTCAGAATGCTATACTGAGTACCTACATAGAGAGCATTGCAATAGTCTATTTTGGATATAACAAGAGCTAGTATGACTGTTTTTCTAAGTTCCATGGGAATAAAGGTGAGATTGTCTTTAAGATTTTTAACACAAGGAAACAAGATGATGTAACCTGCTTAGAGTGGTCGAGGAAGGTAGGATTTGATTCAAAAGTGACTCTGAGATTTTTGGCCTTTTGAACTGGTCGGGAGGGGGCCCAAGGCTGGACGGCCATCAGGAAGGATTCCAGAAAGAGTGGTCTCTGCCAAATAATAACACTTCTATCTTATCAGAATTTATTATTAAAGAGTTCCTCTACATCCAGGTGACAATCATCAACATACATGATCTGAAATCTTTGGCAACCAAGATTTGGATGTCATCAGTGTAAGATACAACCAAAAACCCGTAAAAGCGCACCAGTCTAATTAGGGGAGTGATGTATGCATTAAATAGAGTAGGACTAAGTGAGGACCCTTGTGGGACCCCACATGGTAGTAAAAAGGGATCGGATGCAAACCCATCCAACTCCACTGAATACTTTCGATTAGACAGAAAGGATTTTAGCAATTGAAGGTCAGATCCTCCAATGCTAATACTTTCTAAATGGTTTACCAGGGAGGGGTGGTCAACCGTAACAAATGGGACCCAAAGATCTATTAGGATCAAGGCCGCATTGTCTTCTTTCTCCACTATAGTTCTAATAGCTTCTGTTGCAGCTAATCGGGTAGATTATGTACAGTGATATGACCTGAAGTTGAGCAGGGTTTTAAGGAATTGGGGCAAATTCCTCTGGTAGATCGAATACAAATTGCCCCAATTATCTTATGGCACTTGATCTGGGCAAATGAAGAACCGGCCCTTAATCGAGCAATAATGCAGGACTGCTTAAAGTGTGACCATGTACATAAAATACCGTGGCTTGGTTGTGTGAAGACCCAGTTGGCACTTGTAGGGAGGCAGGACTGTTTTACTAACCCTTATCTTATGATCTCCGTTATGAAACCTCAATTAACGAGATCATTTTTAAATTCTTTAATGGAGCGTAGGGAATCCGTAAAGGCTAGTAAAAAGCATGTAGCCGATTATTTACCCTTGGTCACCAATGACGAAACTGAGCCATATCTTTTGTATCCTTTTAGTCAGTCTAAAAAATTTTATCTTTTAAGATTTTGTCTTGGCATCTCTCACTTTCTGGTGTCGTACCCTAGTAAAACATATTAGGATGTCCATTTGGTTCCTTCCCCTGTAACTGTACCTCATGTCAGAATATTATGCATTTTCTTTTTTTTGTCAGTTATATGACATTCCACGCAGGGAATTAATTTTGAGGGTGTTGAATATTAGAAAATAAAGGCCAGCTCTATTCCACCTTCGGCTGCTTTAAACAGAATATACCTGTGAAATGATATATAGATTTATCTCTGATGCAATTCGTTTAAGGAGGCTATTTAGTAAATGATGTTTCTCTCTATTAGAATTTTTAATTCTCTTCTAGAACTTTAAAAAGTCACTATGCACTTTAAGAAATTTTTGTCTCTAAGTGTGCTTGTCGGGTCCGCAATTTTTTTGGCACTGGGTAAAGGCACTCTGCAATTTAAAAAACAAAATGTTTAATCTCAGGGTACTGTGTCATGCCCGAAACATTTAACACAAATTTTACATATTTAATTATAATTGAATGAGTATTGTTTTATTGTGTTTGAATAATGATAATGAATTTTAAAGGATTTGATTTGGATGGTCCTGATGTGTCCTCATGAACCTTGAGAATGCTAAGCTGTTTTTTCTGAAATTTATGCACCAGAGGTACGTGTTGTATTGTGTTTCTTACCTGTGACTTTTATGGTTTGACAAAAACCGAATAGAGTTTTATTGATGATGATGACGATGAGCAGGGTCAAGGCTGTAGAATTTTCAAGGGAGATGGAGATTTCCTGATTCATGTTTTTTTCTACAATTTTGGCTGGAAGTAGAAGGCGCAATATTGGCCTGTAGTTTTTTTAAAGCACAGCACTAACCCTAACTATGGACCATAGGACATTCACGCTAGGCACAGGACCCCAGATTTGCCCCTAGAATAGTATATAAAATGGATACAAGATTAAGAAAGAAACTTAGACTGACTTAAGCCCAGAGCACAAGTTACACTCAAAGGCCAATATCACTTAGAGGTCATTAGGACAGTGCACAGAAAAAAGAATGGCAAAAGTCCATGACCGGTCATTTATAGGTCACTGATGCATGCTGAACCTATACGATTAAAGAAAGAGATGCCTTCTTCACAGGCACAGGTTACACTCACACACAGTATATAATCAATTAAATTTCCCTAGCAAAGGCTACATAGCAATATATATCAGGCATAGAATATTTAATGGGTCCCTAGCACAATGGATAGGTGCAATCTAAACTATGCACTAACACAAGACACAGTACAGAATACAATTGCACCATAGTACATAGCACAGATATAACCCACGTACAACAGTAAACTCTGTGGAATTCACATATCACATGCTTTTGGCTCCAAATTCAAGATGGTTCCCTAGCGCAGGTCCAGATTGCACACAAAGGCGTAAAGCCCAAGGCTGGTCCTCAGCAAAGGTTGCACTTGCTTTGTCTAGGGAAGTAAAAATTGTTGCACCATTACTGACATGCGGCATTTATAAACTGCACATCATCATTATGGGTGTCTTGGTCTTTCCCCTTTCTGTGGAGAAATATGACTGCATATTAATCCTGAGCCAGCCTCCATTCTCAGAGCTTCACCCCATTGCTAAATAATGAGTAAAGGAGGAACTAAGGGGCGCATTACGATGGCGGAGCGATCGCCACCGCCGGGCATTAGGATGGCGGTGGGTATCGCGGCGGACGCAAAGTCCGTCCGCCGCTTTTCCACCGGTGGCAATCGCGCCGATTGCCTGGCGTGCGGAGCAGGGCCACTAATATGGTGGCGGTGCCTAGCAGGCACCGTCCGCCATATTAGGATGTGTGTGGCCAGGCGTCTTTCCATGGCGGCGATGCCGCCATGGAAAGGCTGGCGGGGATTGGGTTTGGGTGCCCGTTGTGGGCCCCCCTTGTGTGTGGAGAGGGTGTCGCTGCACTGGGGGGTACCCATGGTACCCCCCTGCATTTCCATGCACCAAGTGGCAGGCACCGCGTGGTGCCTGCCATGCGGTGCAGGGAAATGCGATGCAAGCACTTTCAACATTGCGGACGGTGCTGCAGCCAGCAGCGCCGGCCACAATGTTGAAAGCCCAGGATGCGCCCGCCAGTATGGCGGGCACATCCTAATTGCAGTGATGGGACCTCCACATGTCTGGCGGGCGTCCCAATCACCGCTACGGTGGCGGGTGGTAATCAGCCCCTAAGAGTGTATATGAAGTAGCGAATGTTTGAATTTGCTACTGTGCTTGTATGTAAAGAAGAAGTGCACGGGTAAACGAGGTTAATGTGTGTGTGTGAATGAGGGAGGGCAGCATACATGAAGGATTAAGAGCAGTGTGAATGGAGGTGTGCATGTCTGCAAAACGAGGTTCGATGCAGTGATCTGATGATTTTACAAATTCATAAATTAGCCAAGATTATGGGTAATACTGCATGGTTTGGGGCTACTACATGATAAGGAGACTACTAATACCCCTACTCCATCAAGAGTGGCCCCTTTAGGCAATGATGTACCAATCAGGAAGGAAACACCCTTGCTTCCACCTGGTAACAATCCCCCCCTCTCCGCCACCCCTGGAAGATAGTTATCTACAAAATATCTTGCTCTGAAAGAAAAACAGCTGCAAAATAAATGAAGTAAAACTGCTCTCTTTTCCACTTTGCGTGACTATTACAACTTTAAAGATGGGCACATGTGCTGCTTTGGTGCTGCATACAGTGTGAAAGTGTGTGAAAGTGTACAGCAAGAGACCAAATTAAAAACTTGTCTTGGTGTCAAAGATTGTCCCACGCACAGCCCAAGGAGCAGTGTGACCTGTGCACTTATATCGTCAACTGCTTTAAAATATATTACCACCTCCAATATTCATCACAGGGTTTGATTCTTTTCTAGTGAAATCATTTCTTTGTTGCTTCATCTGTACCACAAAGATTTGATGGGTTCTCAGTTGATATTCTCCAGACCTGTGTTGTTTGAGCTGTCAGGAGCACGGATTCTATGTGTCATGACGTCTGGCTGACTGCATGCATATTAGAATGCACAGACGCCCTCCCCCAGCATGGGCAGAGCCAACATTATGGAAGGTGTGGTGGAATAGAGCAGCATAAGGTGGAGGGTCAGTGGTCGTAGCCCCTACGTTGGCCATTGCCCGCTATCCATGGTCGCTGCGGACCTGCGCAGCCTGAAACTGGGTCTCCCGACGGCTGGTACTAGCAATAGTCATTGTCACAGAGTATCCTAAGGGACAAAAGGCAGGTGAGGTAGCGAACAGTCTCTGTGCTTCCTGCCCTACTTGCTGTGTACATCGTTTCTGCCAACCGCTAGGAGAGATGAGCAACAATTCCTTGAAGCAGCTGTGGGCTTCAAAATTTCTCCTTTTTCCCACCCACCCCTGTCATTTAGTGGTTAGTTTGTGTGTAAGTCAGTCGTCAGCACTAGATTTGCCTTTTTAGTTATTCTAAAAGCATAACTGCGAACAAGAGTCAATGCCTTTAACTCTCCTCTTTTTGTTGCAGGTGGATACAATCTTCCAATGTGTTAATTTGTTCATGTTATGCTTTTTGTTATGTTGGAGTGGGGTGAGTTCATGGTTGGCAGGGGCATTTTAGGTCCCCCTGGCTTATCACATGTAGTTAGGCACACAGAAATCCAGTTCACCTGCACTTCAAAGGGGGCTTTTAATAGCATTTGGTAAAGATTCTACAATTGGCCAGAGGTGAGGTTGGTCACTTTCTCAGTCCATCACCCATTTTATTGCACATAAGCACTTGGCACTTTGGAACACTGATCCCTTTTGGGGGATTTTGGGGGATGTAGTCTGCACTAGGTGACCAAGATATGAACTTGTTGCCAGGACTAGCCCTCCGCCAGCTGTGGTAGGTGCTCCAGGTAAGGTTACTCTGAGGTAAGCGGGCTTCCATCATAAGTTTAGAGAGCAAGATTTGGCTTAAGAGCTAGGATCTGTTTTTTCTGCTCTAAGGAGAGTTCTTGGAGGACCCCAGGAAAGTCAAAGGTACCAAGAGAACCAGAGTCAAGAGCAACCCATAAGTTCATACAATGTCTTGTTGTACTGGGAGGTAGTGGGTTGTAGGTGGCTCCATGTCTAGTGGTCTATGGTTTGTGGCAAACTATATTACAACCTGTAACTAGAAATGTATCGTGCAGTGATATAATTTTGATGTGGTTTTTCTTAATAAATACAGTCTGAGATTATTTATATCTGGCACCAAAAAACAAGACTTTTAGTCTCAGACTGTAATTTTGGGTTCGGGTGGTTAGATTGTGTATGATTTATCTGAGGCCATTGTTGTGTCTCCTCCATATGACTAACGTATTTGGCGCCAGTGTAGCTTGTAGACATGGAACACAAGAACATATTTTGGCCTGAGGTTTCAGAAAGGTGGAATCCTAGAAAAAGTAACTAAATGAAGAGGCTTATTTTTGTACACTATACATCAGGAAGTGCACATTCAACGAATGACGGACCTTGGAATGAACATTTACCATATGTTTCTGTGGTAGGCTTATATTTAATCTATTAATCGTGTAAAATCTGTACATGGTCTGCCACGGTACATATTTCATGCAGCCAACGGGAGAAACAGGTGACACCAGAAAATATGTTTAGGATTTAAGTATTTACATCGTTGAAGAATAGTTTGAAAAACGTGACTGGAAAAAAGCCATTTCAACCGCCTCCACTGCAAGAGGAATAATTTTGCACATTTCTCTTTTAAAACGGTATCATACCCTCTTTTTAAATCCACATTTTCTTGTAATTGTCAATGAGAAAAACGGGCCTCAGTCTGCTTCAACTAAAATTGCCTCATCTAAGTTTCCAGCAGTAAACCATAATATTTCCTGATATACATTTGTTGATTACCCAGGGTTATTTGATTTAACTCAAATGGCTCCAGGTGTTTTAAAAGCAATTTGCCCTAAACGACAGAAAAATACATTTTGTGTGCATTTTCGCTTTCTCAAACATAGGAACTGCAAAATTATCATCATAAACGTTTATCTGAAACACTGACAGGACGATTTCATCTTTACTGGCCATTTTAGAAAAGTGATTTTGAATGACTTTCTGTCTTGTTTTGTCTAATAGTAAAAACATGAATCAAACATTTTAATGTAATCCAATAGTGTCTATTTGAGGAGATTAACAGTCTCTGAAAGCATTGTTCCGACTGGATTACAGAGATTATAAAAGAATTAAGCAATATTCTGAAATTTTGAATTTTTTTTATAACAATGCACTCTCCACAAGATGATATCACAGCGATCCCATCTCAAGTATTTGATTTCTCAGGAACCCAGCAAGTAAAGTTCATGTAACCTTAAATAGAAAGTTTGATTTTGATCTATCAATATATCAATCTATCAATCAATCAGTATATTTGTAGAGCACTTCTTGTCACCTGTTGTCATCTATGAACAGGAAGCATTGACATATATTACACTAGCACCTGTCCGTTTGAATTATAAAATGTTGGGCCTCTTTACTAATGAGGCAGACGCACACCTGGGAGATTCGCTCCCGTGGACTTATTATTACAGGACACTGAGTTAACTTCAAGAAAGCAGAGGGGCATATTATCAAGAAACGGCGTTAAAATTATCGCCGGTTTAGCGGCAGAAAACTGCCGCTAAAGCGGCGATAATGGGCTTGATAATATGCCCTTGAGAATTCCAATAGAAGCCCATGTTCTGGTGTCAACATGGGCTTCTATTGGAATTCTCCAGGGCATATTATCAAGCCCATTATCGCCTCTTTAGCGGCAGTATTCTGCCGCTAAACCGGCGATAATTTTAATGCCGTTCTTGATAACATGCCCCCTAAGTTAGCTTGCACCCTGAGATCCCACTAAGAAATTGGGAATTACTGGATGAATCTGTAATGCTAGGTTAGATTCACACAGAAAATTCCGATTCCTCACCTCAATTTCCCATGGTTTTTTTTTTTTTTTAATGGCAGGATGACAAATTGGCATGCACAAAAATATATTGACACAAGGATATCATGGCACAAACATTGTCAACCAAATATCGAAAATATGTAGTTTACATACTTTGTATGAAAACTACACAAATATTGCATCAAAAATATCGTGAGACCGAATACCGTCAAAAAAAGGGAGTGTATCAAAATATATCTATAAGTAGGTATATCGAAATATATTTATATATATGTATATATATGTATATATATATATATATATATATATATATATATATATATATATATATATGTTCAAACAAACGGTCCGTAATCGGTGCACGCTTTTCCCTGCTGGTGCTCATGTCGAGGTCAGACCATACCTCGCAATACTCTGTTCCATCAATTACTCCACTGCACTCCAGACGTCGTCATCTTGAAAAAAGCTTTTAATGAAGCATAGTTACCACCACCATTACCACCACCAAA